>OV788324.1:14176249-14748541 GCA_928718305.1 Tetramorium bicarinatum
TTTCCACGAAAATTGCCCAACCAAACATCATATCCTTGATCGGCCAATATAAAAGCTAGCATGAAGAAAAACATTGTTTATAATAGATCATGTACATACTTACTCTTAAGACTCAATATTAATATATAAACTCAATATTATATAATATATTATTAAGACAAAACTAGAACTTATTAAAAAGTCAGTTATAATTGTAGACAATTGAATGAAAAATACTAATAGCGAATTTCATTGGACGCTCTAATGCGCACTCAGTGCTCATTCTTCAACCTGTTGTACAGGTTCGACGTAAAAATGAATGCTTAACATAAATATAGAAACATGTTGAAAACAGAAATCTTTAATTCATTTTATCGTGTTATCGTGTTATTGTACTATTTTTTCTTAAATATTCATTGGGCATTTTATTATTCAAAATATTTCACTTTCACTTTCAAATTAGGTCAATGTACAACGGCTTTAATGTGCACTAAGTGCGCACTAGTGCGTCCAATGAAATTCGCTATAAGATTTACATATATCAATTACATATAAAAATATGTGTGTTAAAAAAATAAGATGCCTTAAAAGCTATATAAGAATATACATTTTTTTATATTTTGGAACTTGATAATTTTTCTGGATAATTTTTGTCAGTCTCTTAGGAGAAATATTCTTAAGGATTGATTCACGTCGTACCAAGTCCTTTATCTTTGCCGGCAATAACCCAATCGGTGAAGCTGCTCAAAAGACCATGTTGTAGCAATACGGGTGATGAACTATTGTTACCTCGGATACGATAAAGTGTTAAAAGAAAACCATCCTCTGTCTGTATTATGTGAGATTCTATAAAATAACCTGCTTTACGTATCATCTGTGGCTGGAAGACATTGAAATCACGTAAGATAATCTGACATTGTTATCATTCCCGAATTGGAAGAAAGATTAATAATATATAATTATGTGTTAATATATGTAAATAGTATTCTCAATCAATCGAAAACTGAATCAAATTTATAAAGATA
This sequence comes from Tetramorium bicarinatum, assembly GCA_928718305.1. NCBI lineage: Eukaryota > Metazoa > Arthropoda > Insecta > Hymenoptera > Formicidae > Tetramorium > Tetramorium bicarinatum. The sequence continues at coordinate 14,177,254 of OV788324.1, forward strand.
CATGTACATCTTTTTTTTCAAGTAGAGAGATTGAGCTTTTTTACATTAAATATGGAATATTAATTTCTAAAACAAAAAGTAATTATTAGAATGTATAACAAATCCAAAACTAGTATTGTTAATTTAATTAAGTGAGCATTACAGTTTTTGTTAAAAAACATTCTGCAAAACATGAAGCTTGACAAAAATAATTTGTAATTGAATAAGTTTCAGTTTTTTTATTTTACAATTAAATATTTATTTTTAACAATTTAAAGAAAAATAGATACTGTTAAAACAAATAATTTAAATATCGTTACATGTTTTGAAACAAGAAAAATAGCTCAAACTAAATTAACAATAAATAATTTAGTCCATCTTAGAATACAAAGAAAAAAGATATGAATGCGTTTTTATGTACAAAGATTAAAATCATATTGAGTATAATTTTGCAGAGTTTAAATTTTGATTTCGAACAGGAACGCGATAATCGGCATAAGATTGTTTTCAGTCTAGCTACAGTATCGAATACAGTATTGTAAAGTTGATAAAAATAATAAAGTTTTCAATCTTCGTGTGTAGATGCACTTACCATACTAAGATCGATTTCAGGAGAAGTAAAGTTATTGTTTGACCGTTCGTTTTTCGTTCGCATCATCGTGAATACATTTTGCAGAACTTTTTCCGGGATGTCGAGTACTCCAGCCGTTCCAAAGTCAGGGAAACCGCAAAAGAATAAAAGATACACAATTGATCGCATTATTTGCAACTGATTCAACGATCAAAAAAGGGTGGTTCAAGTTCACTGAGTAGTACTGATAGGAGAAGAGAGAAGTAGTATGATTAGCTGACCGTTTCTTTTTATGATGCTGAGTACCAATGGTGAATCATCTTATTAATAATTTCTCTATTGCATGAAAAAAAGGAAACACGAACTATTGCGTTATGAATCACACACGACGGAACGAAATTCTAAAAAATATGACTTATACTGCGGTATATATTATTATCACTAGATTATTACGTAGCCAGAATTACAACATGATCAAACAAACAAAAGTTAAGCACTATAGATATGAGACAAACGAAAGTTTCGTTACAACTCAAGGATTTCAAGTAATAAAGTGAATAAAATGAGGAATGTTTGCACTATCATATGCATGTTACGAAATAGCTATGTCAATACTTAACGAGCAATGTTATCGTTGTTAATTTTGCAAGAAACAAACGTGATCTCTTTCCGGAATTTCAATTGATAAGAGCACTATACGTGCAACATATTAATATGAATATATATAGTCCAAGATATTTAGTAAATAATTTGAAATATAAGAAAAAAGAAACAAGTTAAATTCACGATATCCATTACAATGATTAGTGTAAAATATATACCTGTATAACATATATTTAATATTACACTGTAATAATGCTATATAATAGCATAGATAGTACTTTATCTTAAAACAAATTTTATTATTTCACGTTGATAAAGTTATTATATTTTCAAGCAATATTGTTTCAAGCATTTTTTTGTTAATTAGCTCCAATTTCATTGATGATTTCAATGAAATTGGAGCTAATTAACAATCCTTAAAAATTATATCAAAAGTGGGTTTATTTTACTTCTGTTCTGTAAGTGGTAGAATGGATTACATGTATACATAGCATTTTATTGTTAAAAATTTAAAATATAAATATGAACGTTGCAAAATAAACTGCGCTCTTCACATTTTACATACACGTACATATACTTATGCCGTCAGTATATAAATATACATAAAAATATTTTAAAATAATTATATTAACGCTTAATTAATTATTATAATTTCGTGGAAGAACTGTTTGATTTTTTAAAAAAAACCTGCTTCTTTTTCTTTATAAAAATATAATTTATGATAATTTGTTATATTAAACCCAATTTGTTATAGCCAAATCAGTTATAACTATTAGTAATACCGATTTTTCCATGTTGTAAATCATATATTACCTATTTCATACAAAAAATGCTACATATTTGATTTTATATAAATATTTAATTCGATACAAATTTAACAAAAAGAGATTGTCAAATTTTTATCGAATGCTTCATAATCAATATTATTGAAATATTTGCTCGAATTTATATCTTAAAAAGTTATTCCAATACGTTATCTAAAACTTCACAGAAAATTCGAGTGTAAAATTGAAGATAATAGTAAGTATATTTGAAAAAAATTAGTATTATCAATATAAGCACAGTAATAGATTATTAGATTATACGTCAATAAATTATTGTAGAATACTGTAAAGTGGACACATTTTTTTCTATATTTTAGTACAGAATTTCTTTCATTATTTTAGCATTAATAATATAAAATAATATTCAAGTTTGTAATATACGAAATATCCCTGCATAAATTTTTTTCAAATCTTGCAATAATTTATATATAAAGTTTATAATTCTTTTCTAATAAATTCCTAATGTTATCCGACTTAATTAACTATAAATATAAAAAAATTGTATATTATATTAGACTAGCAAGAAATTTATTTTGCAACAATTTATATTTATTATTTTTAAGATATTAATTTTATTTTTTTAAATTTTATTAATAATCATGTAAGTAGAGAGCAAATTGTAATTTCTTATTCATTTTTGTTTATAAATCCTCCTGTGATCTGTCTACACAAAACAGCAATTACTTAAATACATATATTATTCTTACAAACTACTTACTTGAAAATACTACGATCTAAATTATTTTTAATTTTATAATCGCAGTCGCCCCGAATAGTTACTATCTCAGTATCTCATGTTCATCTATTATCATGACATTATCCCACTAATTTTCAAATGTTCTTCATGACATTAAGCAATCTCTTGTACACGAGCTCATAAGCATCTTTGCCCCATACGAAATCCAGATGATTGAATTTAGGGAACGGTACTCTGTATAAATCCAGTACATGCGGTAACATTTTATAAAGCCTCTTCACGTCCTTGAAGAAATACCATAAGTTATAATGCATTATCATGCTTACCCTTCTTATTCAATTTTGCACATAAAGTTTGCTTTACACAAGTTTACACAAGATAAAGTAAATCAGTCCTTAATATATATCATCCGTATTTCCTTGATCTAAACACATTTTCCCTCTACGTACCAGGCTGTTAGCCAACCAGTCATTGTCGGCGTAGAATAGCGCAATCGGCACGGTGATGTTCGCTAGGTTGTACTCTGGCGGTTCCGTTGCGTTGTAGATTAACTTATTTTTCTCACATCCGTAGTCGTATTGCCAAAATTTGCCCGAATTGATCTCCTGGCTAAAGTGCACCAATGTTTTAGTCGAGGCGCCAGCTGGATCGTGACTTAGAATTACAGGTAACAGCGTCTAAAAAATATGATATTCGATCTGAAACGTGACCACGTGTGCGAAACGTGACAAGCAGTGATCAGAATTGCACTTTAATCACGACATTCATAGAACACTCACATAGTTGAATTGCTCCTTATCGCATCCACAGATCAGGAACAGCAAATTGGCGCAGATTTCCTTCTCAAAGTAATTCACATCACAGGCGACCTTCGCAAGAAAACGCAGCACACCATTTTGTGGCAAAAGCTCGTCTTCGCCAAAGAAATGTGCGATTATCTATAATATCCGAATCCATTAACCGCAATATAATTTACTTTAACCGCAATGTAATTTAATTATTCTTTGTTTAAATCTATATTTGAAGTAAAGTGATCACCAATTCGAATCGATGTCTCGACATTTTTACTAAGAAAAAATTGACTGAAAGAAAAAAAGATTATCTCTGTGTGAAAAATGTGTAAAGAACCATCCTGCATGTAGTGTAAGTTATAAAACAAGGTGAATTAATAATAAATGAACTTCTTTGACTATTAGACATTGTTCGAAATTGTTAAGACGCTATATGTATAACTTGTTTTCTATATTCAGGTATATTACCTTGTAATCGTTTGCAAAAGGAGCCAAGTATCGTATTGGACTTTTTATATGTTCTACAAAGGCTACAGGAGCAAGACTGATTATTGCTCGTACCATTCGAGCCATCTCCGGACGTTCCGTTGCCATCACGTAAGAAGTAGTTGTGCCCATCGAGTGACCAATGTAAGTGTGCAATGATTGCGATGTAGTATTCGTGATATACGAAATCATTGCGGGTAGATCATAGATACCCATTTCGTGAAAGCTGACGAAAAATTCGATCGATATATTATGACAAAATATAACAGAGTATGCCATAATATAAAATTGATTAATCAACTTTTGTTTCTTTACTATATATAAAATAAATTACATTGTTGCAACTGTCATTTTTAACGCACTGTAATTTTTACTTTTAAATACCTAAAATTCCAAAATCTTGAATCCGATGGAGATAAAGAAACATGCGCCCTCGAATAGGTGTTTCCACGAAAATTGCCCAACCAAACATCGTATCCTTGATCAGCCAATATGAAAGCTAGTAAAAAAAAATTGCTTTGTAATAATTTGTAGTAATAAATTTTCTCTAATAAATTTCTTATATACTTATTAAATTTTAAATAAAATGAAATTTTGTGTAATAGAAACACAATCAAAGATTTCTCAAATCTTAATTAAGGTGGTACCAAGTCCTTTATCCTTGCCAGGAATGACCCAGTCGGCGGAGCTGCATAAAAAACCGTGCTGTAACAGCACAGGTGGCTCATTCTTGTCACCTGGGATACGATGAACAGTCAAGAGATAACCATCCTTCGTTTGTATAATATGAGCTTCTGCAGGATAACCGGCTTTTCTTATCATTTGCAGCTGGAAGAAGTAAAATCATTTTATTTGTCACTAATAGCAAAAATAAAAAAATTCAAAATTGAAAAGTTAATTTGTTATAAGATACATATTTATTCTTTAAATAATCAATAAGGTTGATTAAAATTAATCTACATTGGTAGAAATGGACATAAGTGATAAAATCGAGCCTTGAATTAAAATCGAAAAAAATTTATTAATTTATTTTTAAATTATTTTATTTTATTATTATTATTGAATTAATTTTCAAAAATATTAAAATCTTTATTTTGATCGACCTTGCAGATTATATTCATAATCCAATCTTATATTTAAATGTTATCGTTAAGTTTGGTCTCAAGTGAAGATATAATCCATTCAACCAGTGAATTAATCATGTTGTGTCTCGTGATTGTAATTAAGATAATTTTAAATATAAAATTGTATTTTATAAAATATATATGAAATAAGGAAAAAATATGTCAACTTACAGTGTTAAGATTGATATCGGGATTGAATTTGGCGCTGCTCAGTTGTTCTTTGCCTTCCCGCATCGCCTTCAGCGCGAGCGTGTTCAGCGAGATGTCGAATATCGCGGCCGCGAGGCTGCAGAAGGGCAAGAGGAACGCGATCACAATCGGCCGCATCGTGTTGATTCAACCAGCAAAGATTCGAATCGAATCAGACACCGCAGGGTCAAGATGCAGCGATAACTGGAAGAGTAAAATAAGAAGTACGACCACGCACAGTTGAGCTCTTCGTCACGCTGCTGACGAATCAATGTTTATTAATCGGGAGAGAGAGAGAGAGAGAGGGAATGAGAAGTGAGGGGAAGGGAGAACAGAAAGATAGAAAAAGTAGAAATATTAGTCACCCGGTGATTATGAAAATGCACGAGTAATAACGAAAAATAATCGAGACAATTGTATTCTATTCATGCTAAGCGAGAAGATGCGTCTCTCTCCTCTCGTCACAATTTATTTTTCCCATCTATATTCTATACATAGTTTGAGGATGTTTACTTGATGCATCTCTCAAAACGCTTTTGAGAATGTAATATAAAGGCAAAAATTTTACATTATATTAGACCAGTAAGAAATTTATTTTGCATTAATTTATATTCATAATTTCGAATTAATCAATTTTTATTTTTATTTAACAAAAATCTTATTAATAGTAAATGGAAAGTGTTGAATTGTAATTTATTTTTTATTATATTACATATCCTTCTATGATGTATTCAGATCTGCTCAAAATAGCAATTATTTAAATACACATATTCTCATAAACTGTACATCGTCCTTGAAAATACTGATCTAAATTAATTTTATGTCACCCCAAATGATTACTGTCCCAGTATCCTATTTCATTTCTTATCTTTACTATCATGACATCCCACTGATGTTCTTCATGAGCTAAAGTAGAATACAGCGTAGAATAACGCAATTGGCACGGAGATGTTCGCTGAATTGTACTGTGGCGGTTTCGTTGCGTTGTAAATTAGTCAATTTTTCTCACATCCGTAATCGTATTGGCAAAGTTTTCTCGACTTGATTTTCTGGATAAAGTGTACCCATGTTTTGGTCAAGGAGCCAGCCAGAAAGTGACTCAGAATTACAAGTAACAGAGTCTAGAAAATAATATGTTAATTATTTTGAGACGTGAACACGCGTGCGAAACGTGATCAGCACTGATCAGAATTGCACTTTGATCACGACATTCATAGAACATTCACATAATTAAATTGTTCCTTATCGTATCCACATGTCAAGAATAGTATATTGGTGCAAATTTCCTTCTCAAAGTAGTCCACATCACTACCGTGCTTCACGAGTAAACGCAGTACATCATTCTGTGGCAAAAACTCGCCTTTGCCAAAGAAATATGCGATTATCTGTAACATTCGGATTCCTTAATCGCGATATAATTTACTTTTAATTTGATTATTCTTTGTTTTAATATTTGTGTCAACATTTGAAGTAGGGTAAGGTGACCAAATTCGAATCGATGTCTCAATTTTTTTACTAATTGTAAGAAAAGACTAACTTGAAAGAAAAAAAGATTGTCTTTTTATGAAAAATAATATGCATAAAGAACCATCGTGTATGTAGCGTAACTTATAATTATAAAACAAGTTGAATTAATGATGAAGTCCTTTGACTATTATTTTAAGACATTGTTTTAAATTGTTAGGTCTCTATTTAATAATTTATTGTCTAACGATATATTCAGGTTTATTATTTGATATTTGTTCGCGAAAGGAGTGAATAATCGTATCAGACTTTTTATATAATGTAAACTTAATCAAATTTGTTTTTTTACTATAAATTAAAGCATATATTATTGCAACTATGTTACTTTTTACGCATTATTATTTTTCAGATACTTTCAATGCAAGTACCTGAAATTCCAAAATCTTGAATCCGATGGAGATAAAGAAACGTGCGCTCTCGAATAAGTGTTCCCACGAGAGTTGCCCAATCAAACATCGTGTCTTTGATCAGCCGATATGAAAGCTAGTATAAAAAAAATTGCTTTGTAATAATTTGTAATAATTACTTGTATATAAATATTATAATTTATTATATCTAACCGTATATGCTAGATAATAAATTATAATTTCTTATAATCTCTAATAAATTTTTTACATATTTATTAAATTTTAAATAAAATGAAATTTTGTGTAATAGAAGCATAATCAAAAATTTCTCAAATCTTAATTAAGGTGGTATCAAATCCTTGCCAAGAATGACCTAGTCGGCAGAACTGCTTAAAAGACCATGTTGCAACAGCACAGGTGACTGATTCTTGTCACCTGGGATCCGATGAAGAGTCAAGAGATAACCGTCCTTCATTTGTATAATATGAGCTTCTGCGGGATAACCGGCTTTTCTTATCATCTGCGGCTGAAAGAAGTAAAATCATTTTAGTTATCACTAATGACCCAAATTACAAACTCAATATAGAAAAGTTAAATTTATTATAAGATACATATTTATTCTCTAAATAATCAATACGTTTGGCTAAAGTTAATTTAAATTGCACATAAGAATATAAGATATATATAGAAATGAACATATAAGTATGAAAACGGGCCTAGAATTAAAAACAAAAAAATTTCTCAATTTATTTTTAAATTGTTTTATTTTATTATTGAATTAATTTTCAAAAATATTAAAATGTTTATTTTGATCGTTCTTACAGATTATATTCATTGGGCTGTATTCAGAACACGTTTCTAAAGATGTTAGCGCATTTTTGTTTTTTTATTCTTGTTTTACGTTTACTGAATACGAGCCATAGTCTAATCTTATATTTTAAAGTTATCGTTTTAAATTTGGTCTCAAGTGATGTCAAGATACGTATGTTCCGTTCAGCTAGTGAATTAATCATATTGTGTCTCGTGATCGTAATTGAAATAATTTTAAATATAAGATCATGTTATAAAATGTAAGTAAAATATTTTTAAAAAATACATGTCCACTTACAGTGTTAAGATTCATGTCAGGATTGAATTTGGCGCTGCTGAATCATTCTTTGCTCTTCCGCATCATCTTCAGCGCCAGCACATTCAGCGAGATGTTGAATATGCGGTCGCAGCAAGGCCGCAGAGGGGCAAGAGGAATGCGATCACAATTGGCTGCATCTTGTCGATTAAACCGACGAAGATTCGAATCGAATCAAACAATGCAGGATCAAGATGCAACGATAAATGGAAGAGTAAAAAAAAAGAAGTACGACCATGCACAATTGAGCTCTTCGTCATGCTGACAAATCAACGTTTATTAATCGGAAGAGAGAGAGAGAGAGGGAGGGAGGAGGAGATAGAAAAAAAGGAAATATTATTGATTATTGAAAATGCACGAATATATTAGAACGAAAAAGTAATTGAGGCAATTGTATTCGCGCTAAGCGCCTAAGTTGCGCCTCTTCCCTCTCTCGATGCAATTTATTTTTCTCCAACTGTATTCTGTGTATAGTTTGAGGAGGATATTCATTTGATGCACCTGTCAAAATGTTTTATAAAAAGACATGTTGCATTTTCAAGTAATTCGATCTTTCAAATTGTTTCAAGTGATGGGGCGGTTATTCATAATCCGATCCCATGTTCAAAATTGCTTAGTTTTCTGGACAATCTTAAGATTTTATCTAGCCAATAAAATAATTGTACAGTGTCTCGAGATCATGTTTAAGACGATCTTGAACATAAGATCATTAACTGCAAAATACTATTCCTAAATTTTTTTAACCAGAGTGAACTTAACAAAATTTAATGTTAATTCGTTTTGTTCTGTCTTGAATTCCGATCTTTAATCCTTAATTTTCAATACTATGTTTAAAATGGTGGAACAGATTCCTCTCATAAAATAACAAGTTACCCCAATTTTGATACGTTAACATCTCTAAAATAAAACCTTAGGAAATATAATTCTAATTAGTACTATACGTACTGTATTAGTACGTACGGAACACGCGGCAGAGTGTCTTTTTAATGAAAAAGGAACAGAAAAATGATTTTAATGTTGCTAGGATGTTGCTGCAACGTCATAATGTTGTTATAATGTTCTGTGTTTGCTAGATTTATGCTACTTAAAATATTTTATTCTTATTAGTTTTTCACCAATATGTATACGCACTTCGAGATGAATTTTAATATGAATACGCTTAAGAATAAAGTATTTTAAATATATATTTTAAAAAAAGATTATTTATATAAAATTGTTTATTAACTTATACCTTAAGATTGACAAGAAAATATGTCTTATATTGTTATTACGCGGAAATCTCACGTGTTGCCTTCATGTCACTTTGAATTTTTTTACAGCTTCCAATTTGTATGTCGCATACCCATTAGTTAGGTTTTGTCACTTTTAAAAATCAACGTTTTCGACCTTCGTACAAACAACTCGGTACGAATATACGATTACAAATATACGATAGGGAAAAATAAGCGCTTTGTCTCAAGGATATAGATATCAATACCTTGTTTTGGCGCTCTTAATGCATAACCGTCGCAGCTCGCCTGTTGAAAGGTCTTTGTTTGTCAAGCACGTTGTTCCTGCGAGGCGGTCGATAAATCGAAACTTGGAAAGCGCAAATCGTCACTGATTACATTTGCAAGGTATTTGTTGAAGCTTATATCGTTTCCGATTCCGTTTTATCGTCGCCGACAAGGCGCGACGATAAATCCGTAATTTAAAGTGCCGGACACGCCGGTTAACCTCAAATCGACCGGCTGCACATAAGAGTGAAAAAAAAGAGAGACGATTCGACGTAGATTCTAAAATTGAATATTCAAAAAGTGATTTAAAATTCGCATTTTACACTTGATTGCTTTTATATTCTATCAATATCTTATAAATATATTTATATATTTTAAAGTTTTACATTTTTGTAATTATATGCTGTATATTTTATAGTCTTACATATTTATAAGTAAAAGAATTACTTGTTTGATAAGCAAAATATTAACGCAATTTAGTAGTATTTAGATATCGCGACAGCTTGGCATTAATTGTATTAAAGTTAAACACATGCTTGCCAACATAATCTAAGAGCAAATTGCTAGCAGAAACCCAAATATTTTATAATTATTTAAATGAAATATATCGTTTAAGGACTTATAAAAGGGTTTGTCTCTGAAGTAATCCTTTAAAGATTCTACTTAGTTTCTACAATTTGTTTTTGTATTCTATTAACAAATTCTATTATATTTCTACTGGATGTTTGTGACAAATGACGCTGTAAAATATATTCTCATTAGATCCGACTGTCTAGAAAAATTTTAGAAGAGCTCTCTCGTTTGTTAATAGGGAATACAACGCGACAGGATGAACGAAGTAACGTTGCCTCCCTCGCCAAACTGGTATTTGAGCAGTGTCCTTGCCTGCTCGAGTCGTGGAACTGTGGCATGGGGCGCGAGGAACTTCATTATCATTGCCAGGCCAAGAGAGGACAATGTCATGCAATATTCTGTAATCAAGGATTACTTCAAAGATAAAGCAACCACTTTGGCGTTTTGCCCTAAGGTCGATAGCCCGGATAGTCCAGAGTTATTAATCTGCGGTGGTGATGATGCTAAAGCCAGAGTTTTCAATGTGGATACCTTAGAGTTGATAGCAGAGTTTACTTTTACTGACGTAAGTGGCTGGACGTGATAGAAAAAGTGAAATGTATCGCGTTAACAACTTACAAATGTTAAGAAAATTATAGAAAGAAAAAATAATTCTCTTTTATTTATGTAATTTATATTAATATGTTTTTATCAATTACAGGGATGCAAATTGATTGCAGGGATTGACTGGTCAGTCAAAGATAGCAATCTCGCATGTGCAGTGAATGCGAATGGTTTTCTAATGTACTGTAACATAGAGTATAAGACTTCCAGAATAATACCTCTTGGCAAGCTAACCGCTACATGTTTAGCTTGCTGTCCTCATGACTCTACTCTCTTAGCGATAGGTACTAAAAATGGATTAGTTTATATCATTCAAAAAGAAACGATATTATATAAAATGAGGGGACACAACGAAGACATAGTTAGCTTATCTTGGTGCCCTTCAGACATGAATGTGTTGAGTAAAGAGGATAAGAGAGATTTACTTTTAGCTTCTGGTGCAAAGGATAGGTGAGACAAAGCTTTCATAATATATGTATATTCTCTATGGCTTATATACTAAATTAATTATGTATATAAGATAATATAGCAGTAAATGTACATTGTTGTATTGAAAAAAGTAAGAAACAGGTAGTATAAAAAAATTGCTACTTATTTATCGTTTTTATGTTCAGATCTGTATTCATTTGGAGAGCTGGTAGAGATGGTAGATATGAGACTATACTAAACTTACCAAATACGCCGATCATGGCTTTTTCACACAAAAGCAAGCTCAACGCTACGAATGGAACCTGGATTGCAGTATGTTGGGCAGAGCCCAATGTGCTTCTGACTAGCTCCCTTTGGGGCGAACTTCTCTCTTGGAATCTTTCGCCAAACAAAGATAAACTTGAGTGCAAATTATTCCATACGTTCCATAATAGGGGATTGTTTTCTATTGCTACTGTACCTAAATACAACGCAACATCTGATGATTTGAAGACAGAATCTGAGTCAGTTTAAACACTTGTATAAATTATGAATATATATATATATATATATATATATATATATATATATTGAAATTCTTCAATATTATCAATATTTTTTTAGGCATACGATCTGGTCTTTGGCACAAGATCGCTGGATCATAGGTTGCAAACATAACAGCGATACTACGAAATCGGCGATTGTGGAGTATAAGATTCCTACGCAAGGAGGATTTGTCTATTGCATGAGCGCTTGTCCTATTGATACTTCGCGCATTGCGTTCGGGTCAGGAGATATGATGTTGCGGCTGTGGAATTTGTCTGAACCTCACACAACAACTTTTGACGTTGTTATGCACTGGCAGAAGATAAAAGGAAAAATAAGAGCGGTAAGAAATTCTCGTGCAAGATTTATTATTGTGTTTTTGAAATATATTTTTATGTGAATATCACAAAAATATATTTATTGCATCAGCTATCATGGTTCCCGGAGGACGAATCTACTATTGCTTTTGGTACTGGAGAGGGTCGTGTTGGTGTATTTGATTCAATTGGAACTAACAAACCACCTATATTGTACAGGCAATATCACAGAAATACTATTTACAAGCTCGAATGGGCTAAACTTGATTCAGAATACTTTTTATTCTCCTGTGCAGAAGGAGAATTAATAGCGTATAAAAAATCCGCGCCGAATGATGGTAAGATGTTAATATTTCATCATTTTGCCGCATTGTTTTATTATATTAATTTATTTCAGAACCTACATCTATAATAAAGAAAGGATGTCTGGAATTTTCTTGGAAATCCAATTTATGCTTAGCAATTGCATTAGAAAATGGGTACATACATATATACATATATAACATACTTTCTTAAAAAATAGATGAAGAAATATTTTAAATCGATTTTATTCTCTTAGGTCAATTATATTTTACGACCAGAAGCTGAGGAAACGCGGTAACTCGATACACATTTTAAGGACTGTGGTGAATTGCCTTGCGTGGCATCCCGAAAGTACAATGGCAGATAAATGGTTATCGCCGATTAAGAACTACTTGGCAGTTGCTTCTGATTCGAGTAACATAATTATTTTTGATATGTCAAACCTGATAAAGGAATTAGAAGCGTCAGGTAACGAAGATGTTATCGAGAACGAAAATGATCAAGATAGCACGAAGCACAAAATAGTAGCAACGTTAAATGGACACTTTGAGAAAGTAGTGTGCTTAGCTTGGAGTCCGCATTTCAATGGACACTTAGTGTCTGGTAGCTACGACAATACCGTACAGGTAAAATATACATTAATTATACAGTACTATTCAATCAGTTAGATTATATGATGGCATTAAAACTCTATGCCTTTATTAAACTTATAAAATGAAATATAGATTCTCGAACAGATTATCGTTCATCTCATAACACTTTTAACTCTCCACTCAATCTCTTATAAAACTGAGGCATAAAACGAGAGTCAAGGATTGAACCTTCACCAAGTCGATCGTTCTTACGTTACGCGTCATCCCCAATTAAATTTGTATTTAAAATTTATCATTTGTTATATAGCATTGCGTTATATCAGTTATATTATATTGCAAATATCGAATTTTATTTAATTATTTTCAGAATGATACATATTGTTATGTAATTTTCTTTAAATATTTTCTAGGTGTGGAATATTGAAAAACAGGAGTTGATGGGCACGTACGTAGGTCATGATGGACCTGTGCTATGCTGTATGTGGAGTCCACTCAAACCACAGTTGATAATGACCGGTTCGTCCGACTTCATGCTACACATATGGAATTATACTTTACCGGCGCAATCACCGAAGCAACTTTCCGAAATTAAAGCCATGAAGAAAAAACATAAACAGAAGAAATCACCGAAAAATAAAACGGATACTAATGAAAGTAATTCTTCAACTATACCAACGGATCAAGTTGCTGAACCTGTAGTTGTCCCAAGTAAATAAATATTTTTTTTAATACAATCAATATGCTATACATATGATTGGCATCGATAATAATCAAGATTTTCAATTGTAGAAGCTCAAACGTTGATACCAAAAAAGAAAGAGAAGAAATCGTACTTTAATAGATATAATAAAGTAATGAACGATAAGTCACAAATGCTGAGCTTGATCAAATATGATATAAGAAGTAACCAAATCGAAGAAAACAACGCTCTGAAGTTATCATTATTTTCCGAAAAGAACGAGGATTTCTTAACATTTATTTCTGAGGAAAGTAAGTTTAATTTTATGTAACATTATATTATCAGACATTACAATTACATTATATTATCATACATTACTTGTCTATATTACATACTGTCATATTATCAATGATTTATTATTTATTTTCAGAGTCAACACACGACAATCCAGAGACCGTTACTGAAATGAATATGTGGTGTGATGATTTGAAAAATAATTTAATTTGTGCAGCCAAGAAACATGAATTAAATGACTTTTTAGTATCGCTCGCACCTAGTGTTTCGGTAAAGTACGTATGAATATTTCTATAAATATAAGACAAAGTTTATGATATTGTACAATCGAGATTAATTTTACAGAATATGGAAAGAAATGTGCGAGGTATATGCGCAACAATTAGTAATGCAAAACGAACCGGAAAAAGCAGTATCATATTTGCTAGCTATACATAAAATTTATGAAGCTATAGAGGTATTTTTAAACGTTAAGATGTTTAAGGAGGCTTTTGCACTTGCAAGATGTAAATTGGATCCTGCTGATACGTTTTTAAATAAAATCTTAGAATCCTGGGCGGATTGGGCCACTTTTAAAGGTCACCTGGAGCAGGCAGCTCATTGGTAAGACAATTATTTTCTAATTAATATTTTTTATTAATCATGTTAGTGTTGTATATTATAAACGTACTTTAATAAAAAATGTATTTTCCATATTTATATAATATAAAGAATATTATTTTACATAATATTAACATTTAAACACAAGCAAATAATTAAGAATTATAACAAATTTCTAATAAATTAACTTTTGTTGTTACATGTATCAGTTATGTAAGATTAGGATACTTTGACAAGGCAGCAAAGATTCTTTCTCGGCGAAAAGACTTACATTGTTTGGAAGTAGCGTCAGAATTAGCGTTTTTAAGCGGTGATGAGGGATATGGTACATCCTTAGCTGTGGACGCGATGACGCGTGCTCTCACAAAGTCAGATTGGTCGAAGGCACGTTCCCTTATTGCAGACATCCGACAAGTACAGGTATACATTTTTACACACATGTACATAAATATGTTATACACGTACATAAATATACATTTTTATATCCATATGCAACCAAAAATTTTGTGTGCAGTATCTAAATGTACATATAGACGCCCACGAGATGATCATGAGCACATTCTCAGACCAGAACGAGTTTAACGTGATGAAAATGTGGTTGGAAGGACAAGAAAATAATGGAATTCTACAAACTCTTCAGGAAAAATATGATACTTCTTATTATAGTCTGCTGCGTAAGAAAGATGATACCAACATTGGACTGAGAAGTGTAACAAACGATAAAGTGGTAAGATATAATAAATACGAAAATAAAAAAGGGCCAAACAACTTTTTTATGTATAATAACACTTTGTATTATATTTTATTCAGATGCAAGTAAATGTCAGTTATCAAATTGCCATGGCAGCCACGTGTGATATAAAAGAAATGCGACTAAAACATTTAACAATGGCATTAGGCAATATGCTCGAATTCGAAGATGCAATGATGAAATGCGGAGCAACGATACCAGAAGGATTCTTCACGCATGTTCTGACGAAATTGGATACTAAAAAACCGACGGACGAGAGCAGCTTATATGCAAAGTCGAATTATCCTGTGTCGCAGAGCATACGCGCTTATTTATGTTTCGGTCTCCTGAAATGGTTATCAAAATATGTGGAAGAGCTATCGATCGAAGAAGAAACACAGTTTGTGCAATTGATGTTAGATTTGCTAGACGATACCATAAATGAAACAAACCTATCTCATCAGAACAAGATTTTTAATTATAATCAACTAGAGGACAAACTTATGGCTCTTGCGGGTTAGTTCTTTCTTTTAATCTATTAAATTTTTTTAGATTTGATACATAATTATATATACACAATATTCATGGTATTTAATAATAATTTGTTTTATACACACAGTATTAATTTTAAATATATATTTTAGTGGAAATAAAAGACGAGATCGAAAAAGATGATTATAAAAATACCGAAGAAGAAGCCGAGACACTCAAACTCGATATAAATAAATTCAATGAAGAACGAGTTTGTATACCAGATCCCAACATTGTTTTTCGTAAAGCTTGTTCAATTGCTACCAAATTGAAAATAAAAGATGGCAACAAATTCCAGTTTTTAGAATTTTTAGAAAAGTTATTTAAAGAGGTAAAGACATTTGAAGTGGAAGAAGCGTTGCCATTGGAAGATTTAACCTTTGCCTTGTGAATATATCTCATTAAATAAACTAAAGTTGAAAGAATTTGAAAAACAGAAGTATAAAGAAAAGTAAAAAATATTTTAAGATTTTTATATCACAAGTAATAAATAATGCGTAATAAATTACTTTTATATGTTTTGCCCATGTAAAATTGTAATTATAAAATATATTTTTTTTCTATATAAGTGTGAAATTTTGTTTTCAGAAAATTATACGTATATACACATACATATAAGAATATTTAATTTACCACATATTCATAATAAGAGAATATATTTGAATCAAAATTTTATCACAATGCATTATTGATGTATTGTAAGTTGATTTTTAATCAACTTGTAAAAAAACATTAAAATATAAGTGAAATTATTATCTAAATCTTTATATCTTTATATCCTAGGTAAGGTCTAAAAAATCAGCAAAAGAGAGAAAACTTTCTTTTTGGGCACAACTGTTCAATATGTCCTAGTTTGTATTTATTCTCCAAAAACACAGTTCTCTGTCACTTCCAGCACAGACATAGGGTAATTTATAATGCCACGTCATACCGCCGATTAATTTCACCTTTCCACACAATACCACTACTTTCGATCTTAAATTAACAACTTTCAACAAATTATCCGGCCATCCGATACTTGATATTAGATTTTCATTCGCATGTGAGACTTTTACTGTTAAACCACCTTCCACGTGAAGCGTTCGCTCATCAAGAGGACGACTAGAATTAAAAATGAATAAAGCAAATTTAATAAAAGGATACACCGATGATATAAGATTTAGAAACAAATTTCTTATTACCTAGGCCGGGATACGTCCCAGAGCAGTAATTCTCCAGCAGCCATTGATATAACTTTCAAGGGATTGGGTCCCCAATCAGCTGCAGTTAGGGGAACGGCTCCAGAGTCAAGGGACATGATCGCTTGTTGGCTCCTGACATTGTACATACGTATCAAGCCGTTCTTTTCCGCTACCAAGAGCTTGCCGGATTCTTCGCTGTGCCAACATACGCTCGTACCAGGTGACGTCAGGTAAAACGTAGACACACACTTTTGGTTTTCTTTAACCGCCCACAGCTTGCACGTATGATCGTCGGAGACCGACGCTAACAATTCACCCTCTGGTTCGTAGGAGATTGCGTTTATATAATCTTTGTGATCGTCCAAGATCTGTAAGACACTTATCATGGGATCGAATTTGATAATACCGAAAACTCGCATAAGTTTCCAAGTACTCTTACCTCGTACACATTGATATCGTTTAAATTACTGTGGTACAATCTTATTTTGAAATCCGACCCAGCTACACAGAACATGAGTATCTTGGGGACGATGCTCAGGGAGGTTTCTGGACTCCAGGCAATTGCATGGGGCCTGGCGTCATGGTTGAACGTTCTGATGGGATTGTACGCCATGTCTTCCACGGCGTCGTCTTCATCCTATCGTTCAAAGCTTATCAAATCTCGTCGCAATCATATACTTTACAATACAATTTTTTTTCTAATTACATATTGACAATTTCTAACAAAAATTAGAAAAAAAAGAGCGATGACAGGAATTATCGAGAAAGCGCTGATCTCTCGGTATGACGAACCTGAAATCTGACCGTGCCGACAATGATTTCCTTGGCGAGGGCGATGCAGATGAGGTGCTGCGACCACTCGTACGGCGAGAACTCCACGCAGTAGATCCGCTCGCAGAAGCTCCGTTTGAATGTAGGCGGCGTGGTGACTGCCTCGTCCATCCTCTCTCTTTCTCTCTGTCTCTCTCTCCTTTATCTTCAACACGTACGTGTGTGCACGCGCAGGAACGGAGCCGGCATAACCTAGGAGGCGGAAAGACAGGTTAGTTTCGCGCGCTCTTACCGCGTCAGTCGGTCGTTAGCGGTGGAGGAAAGGAAGGTGGGTCACGGATACGCGACGTAATTACATCGGGAAAACAAGGAGACAAATATACAGGACGCAGCTCGCTTCCTCACCGCTCTCCGACGGGGGAGAAAAAAGCGCGTGTATGTATACACGCCCGGTCGAGGTGAGGTTAGGCCGGGTAGTCGGCGGCGCCGAGAGGGCAGCACGTGATCGCGCGTACGCGATCGTCCGGCCAGCGTGTGCCGCATCTCTCCGGGGCGGAAAGAGTCGACGGAGCCTGCTGCTGCTGGCGCGGCCACACACGCGAGCGTGGCACACGCACGATCGTCGCATCGCGCGCGCCGTCGATCCCCCGCGCTCTCTTTTTTTTTTTTTCTCTCTCCTCTCTCGCCCGCCCGCTCGTCCACGCCGAGAGCAGACGAAGCAGGTATGAATTGACGCGCGGCGCGCGACGCCGGAGATCATCCCCGCCGAGCGCACCGTCTCGCACCTCGCAGTCCCGCAGCCGTGGTCCCAGGTGAGTGCGCGGACGAGTGGTGGCTGTCGAGGCACACGCGGTCGGCGCACGTGCACGCGGTGACCATCCCCGGGTGTAAATACTCGCCCCGGACCGTGGAGAGCACGACGCCACCCTCGCGAACTGGCCGCACGCTTCCTCGCGAGGGAATCTCGTTATTCGGTACCGGCTTGACGCCGCGTTGCGGCACCCTTGCGTCAGCCTCGTCGAACAGCATCGAGTGTCGTTACGTTGATAATTCGAGACCACTCGTCGAGGAATTCAATCTGCTTTAATAAAGATAGCGAGCGAGGGTAAATCGTTGAAATAAATTTGTCGGATCGCGTTGCGTGAGTGTATTTGTTGGGATGGTGCTAGATGCTGCCGGTTGCTGATCATTCCTGTGGTAAATCTTTGGGCAGGAACGCTCGTCTTGTGATAAGCAAGACACATATGTTGTCGATTACCATAGAGAGAGAGTAAATATTTTCACACTCTCTTCCGTTTATCTCCCTTTTGATTTCTCTTTCTTTCTTCATTTGACAAGGATAACGGTTGTCAAAATATTATGTAACAAATGTCACTTGTTAAGCCTAAGCCTAAGCCTAAGGTATGCTAAACCGTACTCAATATTTCAGCGCAAGCAGGAATGGAGTTCGGAGCGGGCGATGTCGCCCAGATATCGGCAGAACTGGCTCGAGTGGTCGAGATAATGATGTCACCAGGTATATCTCAGCCGCAGCGCCTGGAGATGTACAACGCCTGCGAGAGGTTCAAGGAGTCATCGCCGCTGTGCGCACAGTGCGGCCTGTACCTGGCGCAGAAATCGCCCGACCGGAGCTCAGTGGTGCGCCACTTCGGTCTACAGTTGATGGAGCACTGTGTCAAGTATCGTTGGACACAGATCTCGCAGTCAGAGAAGATCTTCATCAAGGAGAACGCGATGAAGCTGCTTCAGGAGGGCACTCAGCCACTGCTGCAGGAGGAGGCGCACATAAAGGACGCCCTGTCGCGCGTCGTGGTCGAGATGATAAAGCGGGAGTGGCCTCAACAGTGGCCCACGCTACTGGCCGAGCTCAGCCAGGCCTGCACGCGGGGCGAGAGTCAAACTGAGCTGGTCCTGCTGGTGTTCCTCAGACTGGTGGAGGACGTGGCACTTCTGCAGACGCTCGAGTCCAACCAGAGACGAAAGGACATATATCAGGCATTGACCACAAATATGGCCGAGATCTTCAGCTTCTTCCTGAGACTAATGGAGCAACACTTTTCGGAGTTTCAGAAGAAAAGTGCCTTAGGACAGACGTCCGAAGCTGCGGCACATAGCAAAGTCGTTCAAGTAAGTTCTCGCGTCTGAAAAGGATATGAGTATCGCCGGCAACAAACTAAAATTTTTTATCGCTGTTACAATAGGTTGTGCTGTCTACGTTAACCGGATTTGTCGAGTGGGTCTCTATAAATCATGTGATGGCTGAGGACGGAAGATTGTTGCAGATACTGTGCCTGCTGTTGGGAGATCCTATATTTCAGTGTTCCGCTGCCGAGTGCTTGCTCCAGATTGTAAATCGTAAAGGCAAGGCTGAAGATCGAAAGCAACTGATGATCCTGTTTTCGGAAGAGGCTTTGAGATATATTTATACTGCGGCTACCGCTCCACCGCCTCTTGCTGGACCTACGAATTTCCATGAAAATTATTATTTATTTCTGAAGAAGCTCACACAAGTACTTATGATCGCTATTAATACTCGATAAATTTACATCGCGTCTTGTTCCTTCAATATGAAAAGCCGATCATTATTCGCGTTATTGTTATTTCAGGTACTGACTGGTATGGCGACACAACTTTGCGCCTTATGGGGAAAAGATGACGCTTCTAGCATACGACCGACGCATTTTAATCTCTTTCTCGACACCGTGCTCACGTTCACCATGTATCCGAGCCTCACGCTCACGCATTTAGCGAACGCGATTTGGGTGATGCTGTTCAAGCACGAGCAGATCAAAACAGACTCGCTGCTGCTTACGTATGTGCCGAAATACGTGGAGCATACCGCGCCCAAACTGATCCGCGTTACGTATCCGCATGGCAGACAGAGCAACGGCATGACTACTTACTGCCTCGTCGATTACGACTCGGAAGAGGAATTCAATGTCTTTCTGCATCGCTTCAGAATGGATCTGTTGGAAGGATTTAGACACGCGACCATGGTGGCGCCTTTAGTGACGTTTACATACGTGCAACAGTGGCTGACCGCGAAGATTACCAAGGGCATGGCGAATCTGCAGTACAAGAGCGATCAGAACGACCGGGAGTATCTGGAATGGGAGGCCCTCGCGCAGGCACTAGACTCGGTCGTGTCTAGGATCCTGCTGATCAACGAGCGGCCGAGCGTGCAGACCGGTTTACAGCTACTGGAGCTCTGTCTGGGCTACGCGCCGCAAGATCCCTGGCTTCTGTCCGCTCTGCTGTCCTGTATAAGCGCGCTCTTCGTATTTCTGTCGATGTCGACCGGCTCGATGGCCATGCCAGGCGTCGCCATTCTACCGCGTGTCCTCGAGAAGATCTTCGCCGCGTTGGTGTTCGAGGCACCCGGTGAGAACGAGCGCAATCGCTCACGCGCGTCCAAAACCGTGCGGCGACATGCGGCCAGTCTTATGGTGAAAATCAGTCTCAAGTATCCGCTGTTGTTGCTGCCGGTATTCGAACAGATTCACACGATGGTGCGCAGTCTGACGCAGGAGCCAAGCCCGCTGTCTCGAATGGAGAGTGTCATGTTGTACGAGGCGCTGCTCCTTATCTCGAATCACTTCTGCGACTACGAGAGGCAGACCCGATTCGTCACGGAGGTAATCGGCGACACGTTCAGCAAGTTCATGAGCCTGGGCTTGGAATGGTTCAAGCAGCCGCTGGAGCTTATGCAATTCGTCGGATTGGATCGACCTCCGGTGGAGAACATGCTGGAAGATCCAGCCAAACGCAATCGCAGTGATCTCATGATGTGTATTTGTACTGTGCTGAGCGTGGTGAAACGGTGCTCGATTCCGGAAGATCCTGATCGCGCGGCCAGGGGTGGCTTCGTGGCCGCGCTCAGCGAGAGCGGCAATCCGGTGTACCGAAATCCAGCGACACCTCACGTGATCCCCATTCTGCCAACGCTTTTCGCGCTACTGCGAACAATGAATGGTCTCTTTAGCCATGCCGCCCTTGCCGCTCTATCTGAGGTAATATTTGACGTTATCACTAATCGATTAAAATGCGGAATTTGGATGCAAAAAAGAGTTGAGTACGAAATTGTGACAAAATGTATTTATTAATGTATTTATTTGCAATAAATACTTGATATTTTGAAAGTTGAACTTTAAAATACGAACGCATACAGATTTTCGTCCATCTCGAAGAACGAGCAGCAAGTATCTAACAATTATTAATCATTACATATCTGTCTTTATTCTAGGGCTACAAAAATGCTCATGGACTTTTAGAGTCGGAGAAAGCAAATCTTCTCGGCGTTAATGTAACCAACGACAATAATAGTGAAATGGACCAGGCCTCAAGCACTTCTCTGGTTCGAATGCAAACATTCCTGACTACAATTCATGATCAATGCTACCATATGTTAGGTAGTGGCTGTCACATGATCGGTCGAGATTTTTATCAGTTGCCTGGACTTGCACCAGCCTTGTTGAACTCGGTTTTCTCGAACATGGAGGTAATATAATAATGTTATTTTGTTTCACCAATAATGTTTTAAATTAAAAAAAGAGTATATAGTAATCATCAAACAGCAATCAAACAAAAGTAAAGGATATCTTTATATTTTCCAGGCGATTCCAGACTATAGACTACGACCGATTATACGCGTGTTTATGAAGCCATTTATATACTCGTGTCCACCAGCTTTTTACGAGAGCGTACTAGTACCTGTTTTGGCTCATGTATCCACACATAGTGAGTGTTCAAGATCATTTTCTCATTTTTTTTCCAGCATGTCAAACAGAATTAAATTACGAAGCAATCATTTTGTGCGATCTTTTTTTAGTGTGCCAAAGATTAAGTGCAAAGTGGCAGTACATGGCGCGTCTCTACGAATCCGGTGGTCTAGATGAAGAGAACACCAACACGCAGGAAGTTATCGACGATATGCTCAACAGGAATCTAACCAGGGATTTTGTGGACGTGTTAAAAGTGGCTCTGGTCGGCGGAGCCGCATGCGATGCTGCTCCTCCGGACACCATGGAACAGGATAGCGGAGGAATGGCGGTAGATCCACCTCTCTCGCGGGGAAACAGCATCGTCGCCGAGGTCGTCAGCGAGCTTGGAGCTTTTGTTTTACGTCATCCATCGACTTGTCACAGCGTTGTTCTATGCGTATTAGGGTAAAATATAATTATATGAATTATATAAAAATATAATTATATGAATAGTGATTAATAGAAAAGTGTCATGATTGACTTGTTGTTGTAAAGTTATGAAAGAGAATTTATTCTTGTTTTTTTTTTAAATATCTTGTCGATTAATGCCCTGTATTTCTAGGGCGCTCGGATGGAATGACTCAAATGCGAGTCTCAAAGCTACAATGTTGACTGGGCCTGTGGTTCGAGCACTAGCAGCTGACGGAATTCTCACTCCTTCTATGGCAGCGCATATTATGGTCGCCGTTCTTCAAGGTTTACAATTGCATGGTCAGCACGAGGCCAATCAGGGTTCCCTTATTACTCTGGGTGCACAAGTTTACGAGTGTCTCAGACCTAAGTTTCCGAATATCATCGAAGTGATGCAGCAAATCCCGGGCGTTAATCCCGCCGACTTGCAGCGCTTTGATGAGAAAATGTCGGTGATCAGCACGAAAGGCAACAAGGTCGAGAAGGGAAAGAAGGATCTTTTCAAAAAAATTACTAATCAGGTATATCAGGATTACAATATTCAAAAGATAATTATATCCTTTAAAACAAATTCTTTAAAAAAATCTACATTTTAAAGTTTGTTAAAAATTTATAAAATGAGGTCTTTCCATTAGATTTATCACGATTCTATTATTGTATTTTGGCTTTTTTTCCATTTAAATTTAATAATAACGATCTTAATATGTCTTTTACAGCTTATTGGCAGAAGCGTAGGACAATTGTTCCGTAAGGAAGTTAAAATAGACAATTTACCACGGATAGAAGTACCCGGTAAACCTCATCCAGTGCGCGTGGATGAGATCTCGAAGAATGCCACTGATACGGGAATAACAGCACTATTTGCTGGATCTACGTAGCAGACAGTTTTAGAAAATCACATTTTGCATAGCTGGTCTAACTCAATAAGTAATTATAAATTATTGTAAAAAGGTCTCTTCAAAAGTGGCATATCAATGTGCCACAAAAAAAGAACATACGATTCTGAACTGCTGAAACAAATGTGTTTCTTTCTAGGAAAAAATTCATAAGTTTTCGTACGGCTACTTACAGTCGTAAATAAACCCATGTTACTCGAAGTGTTATCTCGGATTTATGTGCAATTGCAAAATTCAAAAATTGTTTTTTACTTGTATCCTTTTAATGAGAGGTGTAGATTTTGAAAAAGATGTACGTCGTGATAGAGCAAGAAAATAGCATAATAGCACGCGAATTTTAACAAAATTGCAATCGCATAGAAAGTCGAGGTGATACTTTCTCGGGCGTATCATGCCCTCACTCAATCACTAGGTGCTCCAAATTAAGTCTCGGATTATAAATTATATAAACATCTAATTCATAGTACATAAATATTTATGATGAGCAATCGGGAAAGATTTTTCTGCACTTTCCTCACTCTGAAATCGATCGTAAATTTCAAACTGATGAAGATGCAGCACACGCATATAATTGTAGTTATGTAATTTTTTACACTACACATTCTGTCGTTACTCTTATTTATTCTAATTAATTTTAAAGACTCGCGGAGGAGGAAGAAACACGGCCGATATCGTTTACGTTCCGGCTTGGTAATTCATATTCAAGAATGAACATTCGATCTCTCAGATAGCGACAGAAATTTTTTGATACGTTATTATCCTTTTAACGTCCATTTTAATCAACGTTTTTATAAAAATAATTCCAAACCCATTATATAATGCCGCCCTTCATGGCAAATATATGAAATGAAACATATAAAAATATATGAAATGTAAAAATTCGTCAAGATTGTGGAAGAAACTAACAATGAGACGTAAGGGACTGTTGTGATAAGACTAATTTGTAATGAGTAAAATTTTACTATACGTGCGAAAGCGTGCATGCCGCAAAGTGAATTTCATTGTTTTGTAATATAAACAAAGAAAGAAGAGAAACACGAGTCCGAGCTGTGACTGATGTGTGCAAAATCGAACACTGTACTATATATTTCTGATTCTCTTTCTTTGCTACTTTTTAAATTATATCTCCGAAATCCGTAGTGTCAGTTGCACATTAGGTTTGTTCTCTTTAGCTGAAAGCCTCCTTTATTTTTATTGGTACTTAAAATAGGACAGATACGTGTGCATTCGCGATTTAGGGAGATGAAGAATTATAAATTTACGGAAAGTGCAGCTAAAAAGAGCATATCTATTGTATTATATTACGCTTAAGGATTTCGAAGTGTAGTTTATTACATCGGTGTCATATATCTATATATATATATGCATATAAGTATATACATATTGTACAATAAAATCTTATAGTGGTTGAGCTTATACCAGAATAGGAGAGAACGAATGTAATCGCTCGTCTACACAATACATATACGCTACATATATATAATATATATTTGTTTTTCGGATTTTGTTATTCGTTGATTTTTTCAAGGCATGGATCGACGCCGAAGAGTATGTATACGAAAAGTCGATCAACGTCTTCCTTACAGCCGAGTTTTCTCACGAACGTTGGAAAAATTGAAAAATCGCCGTACAACATACAAATCAATTAAATTTACACGACGCTATATTTACATACAAATTGAGACGGCAGTTTCAATCAGGAGGATATGTATATGTATACATACACGATCTAATGCGAGAACATATAAACATCTTTATATTACTATTACGATTTTAATATAAATGCAAAATAACGATAAGCGCGCAAATGACAATTAACGAGTTAAGAAGTAAATATACCGATTGCACGTGAACTGTTGCGAAAATTGTTCCGAGAAAAATCCAAACGCGTATTTAGAATATTAAATCTTTTCTAAGACCGAAGAAGGATCACACGTACGGATCGACTACTACCATTGCAATATCACATATCAAACATGTTTTTAGTCCATTTTCGAAAAAAAAAAAAACTTTTATTCTCATTTACTCGACTGCATTCTACATGTACAACGAAACTTTTAAACGATCATTGTTACATTTGATTTGTCTCATGTGCTTTTATCTTTTCCCTCTGTCGGAAAGTCCGCATGGCGACGCATTTTAAATTCAATAAATTCGCAAATTCTTACATTAGTAGTCTACACTACTTTCTCAAGCATTCCACTGCGCTTTTAGGAACAAATATGCGATCGGTAGATTGTGTGAGAAGAGTAGTTGCTGATTTGTAATTTACGAGGAAGAAAAAGATTCCGTCGCTCATAACGTGATGGAAAGTGCCCACTTACAGAAGCATTTAACTTGTTATCGATGGAACATCGACGACAAAAAAAAAAGTGTTTCCCTTTCGTTGCATTCTTTCATAAGACGAATGAACTCTTGTACAATGGAAACACCTGATATACCCGTGTATACACTGTATGTACATCGAAAAAGCGTATCATATTGCCAATTTGTCATAACGTGTGTCACAAAATACTTCACATTTATCTTCTTTTTCAAGATTGCGCATGCCATTAATGTGAATAAAATAATGTCATCAAATGAAGTTTACACGTATAATATAGCATTCAATTATGATGATTATGCCATTCTGACAAAATTATCTGCTTGTTTCATAATCAATTTGCTCTCGATTGACTTGAGTTTAACTTTGCAACAATGTGATACTTGAAATCATACATTTATATATTCAACTGAAAATGTAATGAAATAATCTGGATGGCTTTCTCATAATCGTTTATATATATGTATTTTATATATATATATATATATATATAATACATATATATATATATATATATATATATACATATATGTATAAACAAAATAATTATACATCATGCTTTGTTAAAATATTCCAACGATTTATGCTAGGCGAGAAAGAGATAAGAATCCTCGCCCGTTTTTTGTACATCAGCTATAGTGAAATCAACGGTATAATCTTGTATATATTATATTGTAATAAAGAAATTGCATTGACAATAATTATATGTACGTCAATATAGCCTGGAGTCTCTTTGCCTCGTTGTCCATAGAACTTGTGTACGCTTGATAAATATCTATACATATCCGGTTTGCAACATTTAATATCTGAATATGTACGTATTCTTTTCATCCCACAAATCGATGAGCGTAATATACATGTACATTATAAACATGTATATCATGTTTGCGAACGCGTTTTCGCGATACGAATTGTTATCTCACTCGTATTCGAACGCAAGATCTTATAATTGACTGTAATCATAGAAATTTTTCGGCGTAAACCTTGTGTGATACACCAAATCGAAGCGATGCCTCACGAAATTATAATATCGCAGCTCTTCTTCAAATCTGTCTCTCCAAAGAAACTACATCCAAAAAAATTGCATCATACACAAGTCATAAATATATTATATTTACATGGATTGGAACCAATATATTTAGGTTCTTTTGTTATTATACATAATTATTGACATTATTACTTTCACGTAAAACAAGTATTTCCGTTGAGTTAAACGCTGCTTATCAAGACCACAATTCTTGTGTCAATATAAGCGTATTACATGCAGAATATACAACGACAGTTATGATCCAAACCATTTATCGCATTATGCTTGCACTGCGTACATAAACGCAAACGCTTAGCTTCTTGTGTTAACATAGTCTTTCGCAGATAAATTCTCAAAATTCTATATGTATATATATAAATATACAATAAAATAACATATACAAATTATATGTACATACACACATAAAACACACACACACACACACACACACACACGCACGCACACATACATTATCTTCTACAGAGCACAAATCCCATCAAACGCGGTGTTACTTGTCGTTGACATTAAAAAGAAAATGCAACAAGATACTCTTTGGAATCCGATGTAGCAGTTTTATGACCAAATATAACAACGGAGATGTGTACTTAACAGCGACAAGAAGCACTTTATTGTGAGCATTAATCGTTAATGCGTGTTCGCGGGCACGCTTGTCGCGAGCTACGTTTGGAATGTGTGTGATTTAATTTTTATATCCCACGCACGTTTATTATTTTTCTACAACAATATTTTAAACATACTCTACATATGCACACGTCCACGGCCTGAACCGTTAGTTATTGATCTTTGGTAAAATCATTTCTTTTATCGTTTCATAATCTAAGATAAAAATTTCACTTATTATTCGTTCATTTATTTCGATCTGTTCTATGCAGTATCGAGTTTCAAGCCTATAACGCTTTGTCTTATATTCATCTTGTATGACGTGTCACAATATCAGGAAGACAAGAGACTATGTAAATTCATATTCTTTAATTTTACTTTAATATTACTTTTAAAAATTTATTTAACTCATAATTAACGGGGTATTCGAGTTTCGTTGAACCTTTATCGCGCGACGTACTTCGCTGTTGCTCTTAGAATATCGAATAGGATAGAATGCCACATATATTAATATTATGTACTTGTATTAACTTCTTCACGCACGTTATCGCACGAGTGTTTCACAGTCACTCGATCGTCCGATCGAGGAGAATGATCTTTATATGACTCGACTTAGGAAACAGACATCAATTGCACTTCAAGTTCGACATTCAAGTATATATGTATATATATTCGTGCAAAAAATTTCCTCTCGTAGCATCTATATATTATATATATTATATATATATATATGTACATATACACAAATAATTACCATTTCGATGCTCAATAACGTAAAACACTTCTAAAAAAGATTCCTTCGCCACAATTTTGTACTCGAGACAAAGGCAGATCTCGGATAATTTTCCACGATATATCTTTTTCTTGTTAGACACACATCGTTCGATATTTTTACAAAAATACAATAATATCTCTTGTTAATAAATATCTCTCGCAAATAGAGTTTGAGCAGTCAACGAATAAGGCTTTGTAACATTTTTTTTCTTTTCCAGCAGCGCATGTAATGACTGCTATGCTTCGCAAAAAAGATATATTATTCTATTTCGTTTGTTTCTTCTCCGTTTCACGTGTACGCGACTTCCTAAGCAACAACATGAGTCTGTTGAGTTGAAATCTGTCCATCGTTAATATCTGGACGTTTTTCAGTCTTTCATTAAAACAATTTGAATTTTCATTTTATCATGCAAACCAAACAATTAAGTATTTATAAATCTTATCACAAATTTCCTTTCACAATTTCCTTTTCTCTTCGACTTTCAGTTACATTTTATTGAACTTTATTTTCAAACATTTATCATATCATTATCAAAGCATAGAAAGAAAAAAATGTTCCCCTTTTTGTATTTCGACAAGAAAATGATTATTATTGAAGGGAAAAATATTTTTGTATACATATAAATATTTAAGTAAAATAAATAAAAAATATAAAAGGCAAAAAGAGTACTAGTGCAATTCAACTCGGCTCACTTATTCAAATTATAAGATATTAAATTATGAAAAATATCTGAATATTAATGGACAGATTTAATCTAAATGTCACCAATGTTGCAAGCCACGAATAGCATCAAATTATCGATATACAATCATTGTGTAGGAGAATACCGGTATAATCGACGATCTTCAAGTACCGGTCGGTTTAGCATTCTTCTTTCCTTTCAACAGGAACACATCCATATTGTCCTTGCCCTTGACGTACACCTGTCCGCGCGGCTCGAACTCATATCGTTCCGACAGAATGTCCAGGCAATTGCTGGCCATCTGTATCCTACCGGCGACCCCGGTGGAGTCCATTCGCGACGCTATGTTGACTGCGTCGCCCCAGATGTCGTAATACAGCTTGGTAGCGCCGATCACGCCAGCCGTGACGTCGCCGTAGTTGAAGCCGATTCGCAGGATCAATTTGAAACCCAGCAGGTCCCGATTGAAATCATAGATTACTTTGTGCATCGCCACGGCAAAGTCCATCAGTTGAAAGAGATGCGTGTACTCGTGCTCGCTCTGTTCCCTCACCTGCGGATTCAGACCGCTCGCGGCCATGAAAGTGCTGCCGATTGTCTTGATCTTCTCGACGTTCGCGTACTCTAATCTCTCCAGCAGCTCGTCGAAGTCGCCTATGAGCTCGTTGAGCACACGCAGATACTCCTTACCGCCCAGATATGACTCGTCGTACAGCTCGTTAAAGTTGACGATACTGGCGAAGATAATGCCCACGGACTTGTGATTCTGCGAATATTTGGCGGTGGTCTTCAGCTGATCGGCCACGTACTTGGGTATAATGTTGTGTAACAGCCAGTCGGCCTGATTCTTCATTGACTGCACGCGCGTCTTGTCGCGCGCTGCCACCGCATTGCCGTGGAAGCACAACCGGTAACTGATCTCAAACTCGCGATTCAGGAACCAGACTAGCAGCAGTAGCAGCACCATATCCAGATATATCTCCGAATTGTACAATCTCTCATTATACTTGGTATAAGGTATCCCACGAGTCGTAGGCAACGCTTCTTGCGGTCCTGTGTATTTCGTGTCCGGCGATGGCGTTTTTATCGAAGCGGTATTAAGAAAATTTCTCGTACCGTTTGGAAAGTTCCCAGTGTTCAGGTCGCTCGCAAGCGATTTGATGAAGTTTGGATGATGCAACGCGTCTAACTGTATCAGCTGCGAGTCGTTGATACGATTGTTGATACTGCTACTATTATTATTATTGAGATTCTCCTGATGATACGATGATATGTGACTCATCACAAGACATATGAACAGGATGCCGGTGAGTGTGACCAGCAGATTTTTCATCCAACAATTGAGCTGTGTAAAGTTGCAGAAATGGACTAGTCCGACAAAGATCAAATAGCTGTAGTAGTACTCAAAGTTGTTGAGACTCCGAAAGCTGTTGCACGTGAAATTCAGCAGGATGGAAATGATCGGCAGACCGACCAAGACCGCGCCGCACACGTGCCACGGATACCACCGGGAGAAAAACTTGAAGATCTTCTGCGTAAACGTCGCGTGAGTCGTATTTGGATAGAGAAGTTGACGGATACAGAGTGACACCGCGATCACTTGAACGGTCGTAGCGAGCACGGAGAATACCGTGTAATAAATCGTCGGTTTGCACAGAAGGAACAACGAGATTGTGATGGCCGTGTAAACCAGGGCAGATATCAAAATGTCAAAGTACGTGTTGAATCTCGAGGTGGCCAGGGTGGGTGGATTACCGCCTATGCCCTCGCTGGCCTTGTGCGCATTCTCTCGATACTCCTTCTCCATCTCCTTGTTCTTGAAGAAAAGAGTCACGCTCGACAGTGGCGGTTTGACAAAATACGAACGCTGAGAGCTCACGTTGTCTTGGACACACCTTTAAGCAGAAGACAACCTTAAAAAAATCAACGCAGTTTGTAAAGTGCGCCGAGGAACGATTTATCTCACCTAATCAACTGGAGATCGGATTGCTTCCGCAATTTATGAAAGCACGCGCCGAACGTATCAGTTACCATCGGAGGGAACGGATAAGGCGGCACCGACGACGAAGGTTCGTGAGTGGAGTTTAATGTTGAACTAGAGGTATAATAGCCACTGACCCTGTGTCCCAATAAATCACCTTGGGTCATACCATTCATTAGGAACAACTACAAAGCCGTAAGAAGAACACGATAGAGCAATTTACTCAGCGATAAAAGATATTCTAGAAAATATATCAGCTTTGCAAAAAAAAGTACCTGCTGTTGTATACTACTTCGCCTGCTATTGCTCTTGATACCGGAATCTTTTCTACTGCAAATGGAAGAAGCATTACTAATCGGCTCTTGACCAGATAATAAAGGACTAGAAGGTACAGGATTCGGGTCCATTTCGACGCCGTTGTTCAGAGGAACCTGCGAAGCGATAGTAAGTACTGACCAATCATAATGTACGCCGCAATTAAGAAAGAGGATAAAGAGCTACCAACCCGTCTAAATCCATTGCATTCTTCATACGTCTGAATATCGGGTTTCGCTCGCTCCACAGCGATATTCCTTCCCTCTTCTATCTCCAGAGGTGTCATTTCCTCGGTTGTATGTTGCCTTTGCAGATATCTCCACGGCTTATTCCGCACTTTCTTCTTGCCGTAACTAGCGGTAGACGTCGGACTCTTGTTCGAGTCCTCTTTTTCGTCCATGATGTCACCGTCGTTCTCGGAATCCAAAATACTGGGTAAGGAATTGGCCTTCATCCTGTAATTGTTCGCGTTCGCGACCATATGGAGATAATGATATCGCGGCTTGGCTTGATTGTTGCATGACGCCAGACGATTTCGCGATTGCATCAATGGCGAGATGCTCTTGGGTGACGTGACGTTCGTGATAAATTGATTCACAAAGTCCGACTTACGAGCTCTAATAAAGTAAGTTTTTACACCTAAAACGATGGAAGATTCATGTAACGTGTAACATAAAATTCAGGATCTCCATTTTTTCCTTTTTTCTCTTTACGTTACTTACCATTGACTATGTCTCCATTCTCCGTAATGTATTGATCTCCCAAAAATCTCAAAGTATTTTCACTCAAATGTACACGGCCGGGCTTTCCCGTACTCTCCAGCTTATTCGCCAAGGTTACGTCATTTGACCAAACGTCGAATTTGAATCTTTTAGTGCCCACGATTCCACAAAGTACGGTGCCTGTGTGTACACCCACTCTCATGTTCACGCCTTCACGTCTCTCGATGTCGAATTGTTTGATAGCTTCGATCATGGCTATTGAAATGCAATTTATAATATTAATTTCATGGCTGAAATTATCGGGACAAAATAATGCTTATAATGCGTATGATGACGTGACCTACCTAGCCCCATTTCTATGCAACATTTCGCATGATCAGATCTTGGTTCTGGACATCCGCTTACGCAATAGTAGCAGTCTCCCAATGTGGAGATTTTCTCGCAACCGTGATGTTCACATAGATCATCAAAACGTTCGAACAGATCGTTCAAAATGCCCACTAATTCCTCTGCAGTCTTGTTCGAGCTCATTCTAGTAAATCCGACGATGTCGGCAAAGAGGATACTGACGTCTTCCATCGAGAGCATGTTGAATGGGCGAAACAGTGAGCGAATGTCAGTATTATTGGACGGTATCGAGCCCTTTTTCAAAGAGTCCTCTCGCTCTCTCTCGCGCTCACTCTCCTCCATGAGCCAATCCGCGACCTTTGGCGGCATAACAGAGTGTATCATCTTCTCCTTCAGTTGCTTTTCCATTTCCAGCTGTCGACGGACCAGCAGGGACTGGCCGACTTTCATAAACGTACCGCGCATTCTCACGAAGGTCATTATCAAAATATGTACGCCTATTAAATGTATACAAATCTGCATCAAGATCCTTATTGCGAGATTCGTGGAGAAGTCAATATCATCGGCGAGTAAGTTAGTATAATTATCTACAGGCGATGAATTCACGGTGGAATTAATAGCGGTTATCATGTTCGGGACGCTAGAGTTTAATTTCGTTAAAACATTCGTGTCGCTTACGGCACCGTATAATCGTTGAGCCACCGTTTCTGAGTATCTCGCTTCCGCGTTCATCGTATCTCTGCCTACACGCAATCTCGATATCGCTTCTGTGCTAATTGCTGTAGTAAAATCATTAATATTACGTATCACATTCTGTAGACCAGCAACATTTAGAGGATCCTTTAGAGATGAATGCGTAAGTACCGACGTTCTCTCTCTCTCCGCTGTCGTATTATTAATTCCTGAAGTATCATTTTGTACAATTCGTTCGCTTGTGTAAAATCTCTGTTGCGCGTCCCTCGAGCCATAAAGATAGGCAGTCAGGAACTCAAACATAAATGAGTACAGCGTGGATATCCCCACGCAGGCGTAGAGTGGCATCGGCAGCACCGTATAAATGACTAACAAGATCTCGGAGCACAAGGCGAAGTGCCCGACCAAGGTCAACCCGTCCACGTGAGGTGGTACCAAGGCAAGGAAGAGTAAGGACAGGAAACAGAGTGTTGATGCAACTCCCAGGGAAGTTGGTAATACGTAGGATTTGTAGTAGTCTGTATGTGTTAAATAAAGAACTGCCAAGACCATAATGCCGACAATACCAAAAACACCCGCTATTGCTGCCCATGTTGATGTATCATTCTCTATTCCAATTATCACAAAATACATCAGCCACAATAAGGACACTAGCAAGATATACGTGAGAGCGTACCTGCAAAAAGAAATAATAATCAATTGGATTTCCCTTTCTATTTCCGATTGCAATCAAAGAACTAATGATTGGTCCAACAGTAATATTCCCAATCATGTATACATATCATGTATAACAATCATACACTTTAAATCAACAGTATAAATTGCATACTTATACTAGTACGAACCGAAATCTTAATCTAATTTGAGGAAAGGCACTTCTCTTAAACTGTTCCTCGAGGATTTCCGAATCAAATCTTGGATTCCACCAGGAACGCGGTGCTGCGCGTTCAAACGGCACTGGTAAACTGACACCACAGCATCCCAACCCCTGGCCGCTATGCGCTAGATATGTTTGTATGTATGGTGCCAGAGATATGTGAATCTCATCCTCGGCATCTTCGCTATCATCCTTTGCTCGAGTAAAGCTGACAGACGAGCCACGCTTCCGATCCAATTGAGGAGTCATATTGACAATCTGATAGAATTCAGAGTCATAATATTTCTGAACTATGATCTTGTTAGTCACTATATCATTAAAATAACATAGTAAAACAATAGTTTAGAATAAATCGCATGTATTAATCAGAAATAAAAGCAATATTCAATGTTTAATGACTCTAAGGTAATTAACTCAATTTAAAAAATGTACAGACTGACAAAATAATTAT
The DNA here is from genome assembly GCA_928718305.1 of Tetramorium bicarinatum. NCBI lineage: Eukaryota > Metazoa > Arthropoda > Insecta > Hymenoptera > Formicidae > Tetramorium > Tetramorium bicarinatum. The sequence goes on from OV788324.1 coordinate 14,212,022, forward strand.
CTATTTACATGTCATATTCACAAAATTAATTATACTTGTATAAATCTATATATTTTTTCTTATATATATTACATAAAATATATGTGTCTTATGAATGAAAGAACACGAATGTTATATATAGCCGTATCTAATTATCCTATGGAGTAGCATCTATAAATATTATGCAGCTTGAACTATTGACATATGTGTTATCATTCTGTTGCAACTACAATAAGCAGCTGCTACTAATAATATCACGCATAATGCTATTTAATGAATGCCACCGACGAAGAGACTCGTGATTCTCTAATCCACATTCCTTCCTTCTCTATTCACTCAAGTCGTTCGTATCGCGTGACAAGAAGCGCAATAAACTGAAATTTATACAAACAGGAAATTTATGGAACTTAAAGAGACACGATCGACGATATCCACTCTGGAGCAACTTCGGCCTTTCGGAAGATAATTGTATGAGAAAAACGAGCGTCTCTCTCGTTCGGCGAGCTATAACTTTTTCGCACGTATTGACAACGATCGCGGGGCGTTGCGCGCGAGGCGAGAGGATATCCACGACAAGTCTCGCGTTACGTTGGACGCGAGACGGTGCGAATTGTCAACTTCAATGTCAATCCGTGCGTTACACCCTCGCGCGACGCGAGTCACGCGCGGGGCGTCCGGGGGAGCGAGGGCGCGGGACGAGGACTTACCGCCAGTGGGATTTACGTCGGTCAGGGCCGAGAACGCCGGAGAGTGTGAGAAACTGTCATCCTCCTCGCTGACATCGGAGGTGCCCGCGGAAATCAGCTAGTGTCGCGGCACGCCATTTTTTTCGCGGCTCTCCTTTGGCGGCGCCGTCGTAGGGACGCGGGGGCGGGCGCGGGCGAATCTCGGCGAAGTCGAAGGACGCGTGGGCGGCTGGACTGTCGCGATTGCGAGAAAAAAAAAATATAGAAAAAATAGCGAGGGAGTCACGCGTTCTCGTCGACGCTGCCGAGATGTTCTCCGCTGCAACGTTCCGCAGCCATCTTGAATCCGTCAGCGGTTGGGTAGAGAAGGGGGAGGACAGCTGGAGAGCAACATTTACACACTCCTCCCCAAGGATCGAATGGAGAACTAAAGTGCTAAACCGCGCTGAGAAAATTCTAAACTTTGAAAAGGAAAAAAAAAGAGAAAAACACGATTATCTAGTAGAAATCTAGGAATTTTTCGTCGGGAGCCACCCTTTCATCAGGTCGGTTTCCATTTCGCGACCAACCAATCACAGGCGAGAATTTTTCTCTCGAAGAGCTGCTTGCAATTGGTTACTAGCGCGGAGCCAATCCGGAGCTCGAGAGGGAGAGGCGACTTTTTCTTTCGATCGAGCGAAACGCGCGGAAATCAACGAGCTTATCAGTTTTAAAGATATATAATAACCCAGACCAAACTTATCAAATGTAAAAAAGAATGTAAGGAAATGTAAATGTAAGAAATATAAAAAAAATTACCGTGCCGATCGCCGATAATCGACTAACCGGCGTTATCAAGCTCAAAGAATGCATAAAAACTCGTAAAAGAATTATATTTGTAATTCTGTAAATATAATAAATACCCAGGAAACATAAAGTAACAGTAATGTAACATTAATGTTATAATTTCCCACTCAACAATATAACTACAATGTAACATATCTTGTATATAACAGTTATATTGTTGAGTGGGAAATTATAACATTAATATACTATATAATATACTATTATTTAAATTCGTGGATAGTAAAGTAAATAATTAATATTAAAATGATAAAATTGAATAACACTACGCAAATGATATAATTCAATTATAATATTTTATTGAGATGCAAGTCTAATAAAAATTTCATTTCAACATAGTTGAAGAGATGAATTCAATCTAGCATTCAACGTGTATTAAAAAATATATTTTATCGATTAATTAATTATTTGATAATCTCTTTTGTGGACGAAAGTCCCACAATTTCCATCGAGCAGCGTCCGAAGTTCACTCGATCGCTCCATCCACAGCGGCGAATTGCCAGACCGGCGTGAAGATAACCGCGAGTGCGCGCTCGCAAAGTTGACTCGTGTCGACTACGATCTTTTCTCGCCGATGTTTTCGACGCGCACATTCCCGGAACTCGGCGTTCGCCGATCGAATTAGATTGTCGATCATCCGTCCGGCATGTCGTCGTCGTCGTCGTCGATACAATCACATCGTCGCGGACGAACGGCGCCGTTGCGCGTGATTGCGCGGCGCGGCCGCCGGCGGTGGCCGGCGGCCTGCATACGTGGCAGAAGCCACGCGCCAATCAGAGGCGGCGGCAGTCGATAGGCGTGGCTTGCGGCGCCTAGTACAGCTCGCTCCACGTCCGGCCGCCATAGTGCTTCGGGGAATCGAGCCGCGCGCGTGCATTCGCTGCTCCGTCGCGCTCGCCTTTTCTCTGTCTCTCTCTCACTCACTCACTTACTCACTCGCTCGCTCACTCGCTTGCTCGCTCGCTCCATCGCCCGGCCGTCTCGTCGTCTACGCGACACCCAGCCGTGCGCCGTATCCGCGACGTACCTCGCCCCGACCGTTGGCGCATAACCGTCGCAGCACCTGCGTCCTGGAGAATCCACGGAGATAAACACCTCTCGGTAAGTGGTCGCGCGCGTCGGCGCGAGGCGCGCGTGCGAGCCTCGGCTCCGCCGGGGGAAGAGCGCACGGTGGCAACGGCGTGCCGGTCGCCGTAACACCGTTAAACGTGGTGTCGACGCAACGCGACGTCGCCGGTTAATCCCTGGCAGGGTGTCGATGACCCGCGCGGCTAATCCCATATGCCCGTTCGCCGGATCGCTCGCCGGTCCTCCGGCGGCCACGGGTGTACTCCGCTCGCCGATCCCGCCTTGATTTCACCCCGCTCTCTCGCTCTCGCTCGCCGCCTGCATACGTATACACGTCCCACCGTTATCTGGGATGCCCCACTGGGACATGCCTCAAGGACAAAATGCTCCGAACGTCTTCGCGACCGATCTGCTTTTCGCTGAGAGAATTTAACATTGGAGCGTTTTTACGTCTGCAGTTTCTGGATTTTCCCTTCGAAATCTTACCGGAATTTATTCCTTACATGCCTGGGTATTTCCCGTAGCCGAACGAGAGATGGGAGGGTTTTTTCCTGTAAATACGAACGGCTAGTATTTTTTTGTCGCCCGGTGACTCATGTGGAATCTTAAAAAGCTTTCGACAAGCTCGTAAGGGTAAACAACTACGTGTCAAATCAGATACTGATAAGGACGTATTGTGAAAGCGAGAGAGAGAGAGATTTTCCTGCGTCTGTTACAACTTGCAACTAAGAATTCTAACTTTTTTTATGACACACTGATACTTAGGATAATAATTCTCTTACAGATTAAACAATCAAAGATGGATGTTCAAACGGGACTTGTGTACGTCGGCATTGTTGTCCTCTCCGCTGCAGCCATCGCCTTCATTTCGATGTTTGGTATAAGAGAGAAATCTTACGAAGAAGCAATCGCTGAGCAGAGAAAGCTTCCTGATGATTTATTATTAAGTATGTCAATTTATTTATGCAATTTTGCTTGTAGAGTCCAATTTTCATTTCGATGAATACCATGGTCTGTGATATAATCTGTAATACAATCATTTTAATATATAAAATAATTTGGTATGGAATATAAGTTAGAAATGTTTTAATGTGTATATAAATACACACTAAAACATAGTGTGTATATAACACATAGTGTGTATATAAATAAGTAAAATTTACATATAATTTAACAAAATATTGAATGCGGAGAAAAAAAATGCATTTATATTATAGTATTATAATATTCTTTAATGGATTTTTTGTTCCGTTTACAGGCAAAAAGGATAAAAATAAAGAAAAAAAGCATAAGAATAAGGCAGGGAAGAAGGTGAAAGAAAAGAAAGAGGAGAAAGATGATAAGGAAGATAAGGATGAAAGAGTGGACCATGTACAGTTTGAAGAAACTCCTCAAATATTGCCTCCTGAACCTCCAGTACAGGTAGATTTACAATTTGTCCATTTATTCTTGTTGCTCATTAAAAAGCAATTATTTTATGAGAATCAAGCAAGATGTATTAAAAACTCTTTGATTTAATATACGAAAAAGAATTAGAATCGAATTGCTAGATCTAATTATAGGTTGGATATACGTAGGGCTTTATTTATTTAATAGCCTACTCGAATAGACTAGGATGCAAAGAAATATCAAACAAGTGCTCTAATAGGTTCTATTGTTGGACTCTTTCTATCACAATTGTCAATCATCAAATTGTCATCTTCAAATATTAACAATGTAGAATAAGAAACAAAAGAAAGTAGTGGTACCATTTGGCCATTTTTCTAACATGAAATAAGAGAAGCGCGATCGCGCTCCTTGATCATCAATCGATCGATATTTACTTGTTTTTCATGCCATACTCATACAAACGTACCATAATTATGATTGCCTGTGTAAAATTTACAATAGAAATGGTGCTTATAATAAAATAAAGCTGTCTTTAAAGTATTTAAGATTTAAGAATGTTTTATATTTTCATGCATGAAATACAGTAACCTAAGTGACATACAATATGGTATATCGTTACATCTATTTAGCAAAGAAGAGACTTATGAACAGGGAGCGTCCTATTTTTATTCTGTTTTTTTCTTCTATTGTCATATAATTCATAGAGCATGAACACAAAGTTGTTGTTTGAAATTTATTTTAAACACTTTCTGGGTAATAGAATAGTTTATAAGCATATATAATAATAGATAAATTAATTATAAGCAAATTTTCATGTTGTATCATATTCATATACATTATTTATAAGAATGTTTTCTATTTAATAATTTTCAAAACTCATGAATTATAACTTCTTATATTACATGCATTATATAATAATGGGCATTACACCGAATAACTTACAGCAAATAAATCTTCATATGATAATATTGTTCAAAGATATATATTGGTAATAAAGTCTGTTTTTCTCATTCATGATTTATAAGAGAATGTCCGAAGATATTTCAAGATTTTTATATACAGTTCACTTGACTGCGCTATTTTTGCAGAGAAAATTATAATTTGATAGAACAAATGTCAATTTCAACATTTCACATACTGAAGTTGCTTTTGATTGCTGTCTTCATTTGTTAATTTTCATTAACCACAATTTACAATAATTTCTGTAAATTTTGTAAAATATCTTTTTAATAGGATTATTATTTCAGCTTTTATAATATTATTTTAAATGAAAATCGGAGCTTATTTTTTCTTAATAATTTAATATAACGCATATGAATGATGTCTTGGTAAGTTATAAAAAGATTATTGGTTTTATAAGTAAGGACATATCATTATTTGGAAAGAAATAATATTCAGGTGGATAAAGATATTGAATAAATAAGTTAAGAATATGGTTTTGACTGAGTCCAAGTTGATAGTTGATTACTTCTTGCATACGTGTTCCATTGATAAGTAACTCTGAAAGTTCAAGATTATTTTCTAAAAATAACTTCATCATACATATGCAGCAGCATTTTAATGATACTGCTTTAGTCTCGACTACCTTATCACGTAGATTACAAAAGAGCCAAACATGAAAAATGTTACTAATTAGAAAGTGAGAAAATTGGACATTTCTACAAATTTTAGAAAATTTTAGCTACGTATAAAAGAGAATATTTTTTGAAAATATTTTGTAACAATTTTACAAACTGTTTCAAATTATAAAAAGAAATAGAAGTAAAAGTTAAGACAGCAATGTAATAACTTGTAAATTCCAGGTTTATGTGCTCAACAAGAGGACAAAATAAAAATAAGGTGAAAAGTGACTTAATAAATTGCTAACTCATAATTTATTATTAAATATTATTAAGCACTATTTTTTTATACATTTCTAAAAATATTAAAATAATTTGAAGTAATTAATTATCTCAAACACTATATTATCACATGAAGCATAATACCATGATATAGTATGGTTTATTGAGTTTATATGTGCCCATTGTTATATATTGTAACATGAATTTTGCGAGCATGCTGCTTGATATTTTTTGACATTGCCTTCTTGATCAAATGATATGGGAACATTATACCTCTGCATTAAACTCTTAGGAGAGTAACAGAGGCAATAAGAAGAAAGGAAAACTTGAAAAGATAAAACCAATTCTCGTAAATAAAGACGAGCCATCAGTCATTGTGACTGAATTAAATCCCTCGCAACCTCCCTTGGCAGAGGCTAACCATTTTGATATTATTCATCCAAAAGATGATCTTGAACTCGTACGGAGTCAAAGTGTGAGTGATAGTCATTTGCAAAATGCCCTGCACTACTTGTATTATGTACTTATATTTTGTACTTTCCTGCACATTGCATTCCTTAATCTGCTTTAGTTTTGATTTAGTAGACGAAAATACAATATTGCGTTGAGTAAAGTAAGTTCTTAAAATATTGATTAAAATTGTTTTTAAGATTGTTACCCAATCTGCCATTATGCTGTTTATGTCCTTCACTGCTTAATTCCCTTTATTCCTGTCAGTTGGGAAAATTAATGATATCTGCACGAAAGAATGTATATATTCATCAAACATTCTCTACTAACAGGAATCATATTGATTTACAAAGCATTGATAGTTGCACAAATAAAAATTAATGTTTAATAACAATATGATCTTTTTACATTGTGTTAAATAGTTATATAGTTTACGTAGATACTAATATTTTATAAAAACGTTCCATCTTGTTTAACTGTTTTACTCGTATGTGCATGATTTAAATGTAATAGTATGGTAACAGTGTCTGTCACATATATAACAGAGGGAGAATCTTCAGCAGATTACCCAAACTGAGACTGTGGAGAGAATCAACAAGTCACCAAAGGATACTCCAACCAAATCGAAGAAAAATAATAAGGATGTAAAGAAGAGAGATGACAATATTAAAGATGAGAAACAGGACGTTAATACTTACACTAATGCGTCTGGTAATAAAGAGACTATGAAGGAAGTAAAAGATCAGCAGAAGGAAACGCCAGTTAAGGAAGTAAAAGAAGTTGTCAAGGAGGTATTCCAACAGTTACCAAACAAGGAACCCAAAAAGACGAAAAAAAAGAATGACATTTTATCCCAGATCGGTAAGTCATTATTTGTAAAGGAGATAATTTATTTATTTATGATCGAGTTCAACAGCAGATGACAAGAGTGATTCTAGTTCGAAGATGATACAAATCTGTATGTTTCTTACGGAGAGCAAATCAATATTTCTAACCTGTTATGACATTCTATAGCCTGCAATTTAATTGATTGGAAATACGACCTCATTTCTCTCTGTACTATAACTCTTGCCAGTTTTTATCTTTATAACTTATGTGAGATTTAATAATGATATTCATACAAATTTTATTTTTTATTATTTTTCTACTATACCATAAATATTTTATATTAGTATTTAATTAAATTTACAAAATTCAGTACAATTATATGATAATGAGATTGCGATTATTTTAGAGAGAATTGATCGATAATATAGAATATGATAAATAATACATAATCTCTATGCTTTTTAATAAGTACGCTTTTTTCCCAAAATAAATTATTTTAGAAAATTTAAATTAAAATTAAAAAAGCTAATAAAATCCGAGTAAATTATGTGAATTATCTGACCAAAGCAAAGTCAAGCAAATTCCTTTGAAGTGCTTTGGAATGTGGTTGAGGTAGGATCACTTCCCCCTCCACTCACATACATACATACAAAGGTCAATGTCCCTGCACTTAGTACCGGTAGCCCTGCAATATAAACGATAATTTCCTCATATTTCTAAAACAATTATAATAATTTGTAAACATTATTTTGGTTAAAGTAAATATAAATATAAAAATTATATTAAATATGTATATACAATTTTATATTAATAATTGATTTTAATAACTTATCAACTTTATCAGTTTTAATATATAATATAGGTTTTTTTATTATAAAAATTTCAATATTTAATTTTAAGCTTAATATTTTTAACATAAATTTTTTTTTCCAGATGGGGATGCTGTTAACGTTGAATTATTGATGCTATGTATTCAGAAGGCAGAACTTAGTCGATCTGAAATACAGGTCCTCACGAATCAACTATTAAATAAACAGCAGGACAATCCGTTAGAGCATTCCGAGTGGACGGAAGGTCGCGCCGACCCCGTTATTAAGTTGAAAAAACAATTAGCGGAAAAAGAGAAAGCATTAATCGACGAGCACGAAGCGAGCGTGGCCTTTCAAAACAAGTTGAAGGAATTGCGACTTGACTTTAATGCGGAGAAATCTAGATTGTTAGCGAATATTAGACAACTCGAGGAATCGTTGAATGCCAAAATGACGGAGACTCAGACATTGCATACTCGAATGCAACATATCTTGGAAAGTCATGTTGCAGAAAAGCAAGGTTTTGCTAGACAGATTGAACAATTGCAGACTAAAGTGAACGAAGATGCCACTATCATTCACAAATTGCAAGAAGATCAAGGACAAACTCAGGGCCATTTGCAACAGGAATTGATGGCGCAACGAAAGCAGATGGAAGTACAGTTCGCTCAGATGCGCGATAATGAGAATGTATTGAAATCGCAGTTGGCCCAGAAACATGTGGAGTTGCAGGAGCTGCAAAATGAACTGCAAGCTACTTGCGAGAGCAGTACCGCAGAAATGGATATGTTGCGTCAACAATTAGGAATAATGCAAGGTCAATTGATGCATTCGGAAGGACAGATACAGCACTTTAAGGAAACAAACGATCGACTACAAGATGTTGCTAGGCAACTTGAGGTGAGAACCATGATCCCTTGTTGATGCTCTTAAATAAACTTGGTCATTTTCTCACATTGAATGTTTTCTTACTAATTTCTAGGAATCTCATCGTGCGCACACCGATTTAGAACATAGATTGAAAAGTGCACATCGACATGAACAGGAACTGCAGAAACAAATAAACTCACTGCAGGCTGAATTAAATCATACGAAAAATGAAGCTAATGAAGCGCCTACCTTAAAGCTGGAACTTAACAAGCTTCAAGCAGAAACAATAAAGTTAAAATCAGATCTGTCAGCTGCAATGAATGAAGCTAAATCAGAAGCGGCCGAAATTATCGTCTTGAATAACGCGTTGATTAATAAAGAGGACGAACTAAAAAAATCGCAGGACAAATTTTATACTGTACAGAATGATTTGCAACAATCCAGTCTGCAAGTCACACGTATGGAATCCGAATTGAATTCTGTACAAAAGAAGTTTGATATGCTAAAGATCGATTTTGAAAGGACGGAATGTAATTTAAAAGAAACAAATAACGACGCGAACAAGTATCAAAATGAGATATATGCACTGCAAGAAAAATTGGCAGATTCACAGAGGGAATTAGGTATAGCTCGTAATCAAGTCAGGGAATTCAATGCAATGACGAGCGAAATGAAGGCTTTACAAACCGAAATAAATAGATTGCAGAGCAATGAGAAAAAGGCGGTAGATGAACAGTTACGAATTGTAAAACTACAAGAGGAAAATGATAGATTGCGTACCGAGGTATTATTTATTAGTTATCTTTAATCTTAGAATTTTTCTAACAATTATAGGCTTGTGTACTATACAGAGTTATTAATGTTACTATATGAAATAATATAAAAGGTAGATTTAAAAAAATGTGTCTTTATGTATGTGCAGCTTGCAAATGCTATAGAAAAGCAAAAAGAGCTTCAACAACAATACGAGGAGAAGAAAGTCCATACTGTAGAACTAGCCACTACTACTGAACCTCAACACATGTATGTATTATACATTTTATATATATATATATATATATATATATATATATATATATAAATTTTTTAACATACATATTGACATTTCCGTTGTATATTACTATATTGTATATTAGATTTAATTCTTGTGATTTATTTATTCTCTAAAAACTCAGAGAGGAAAAAGCTCTATTAGAAAAATTAACAACACAGTTAGCGCACAAAGAAAAGGAGTTTAATAAAATAGATGAACGATTACATGTGTTGCAAAGTGATGCGGACAAACATCAACGTTTTATTAGGCAATTAGAAGAAGCTTTGGAGGTCCAAAAATCTAAAAATAATGTAAGTTCTTTGCGTATTAATCTAAAATATTTTTGGTTTTATTTTATTTTATAAAATATATTACATGTTTGAATCTCTCTATCTAATCTAATTTTTTCATTTTTATTTCTATTTTATTTTTATACAAATTTTTCTTTTCATACAAATATGTTTTAATCCTTTGTATATTGTTATATTTGTAAACAATTATAATTTAAAAATTTATTTCTTTGTTTTTCTATATTTCGGTTTTTTTTTTTATATCATAGGAGTTACGCACAAAGAACTGGAAAGTAATGGAGGCTCTTTCTGCTGCTGAGTCGCGTGCCAAATCGAATGATGAGAGGAGCTTTAAAGTAAGCTTTGTTATAATTCTCAATTAATATTATCAACTAAATATTTTATTGAAATATGTTCTTGAAATGAGTTATCATTGTTATCTCATGTTCACAATTTTTTATTTTCTAATCACTCTCTTATAAAATTGAGTATATATAGAACGAGGATTGTGATTGAACTCGAAACTTATCGACTCAATTGCTTTTAAAGCTACGTATCAATCTTATTATCAAAATTATTAGATAAATAACAGGAACTTAATAATAAATTAAAACTAATAGCATATATTATATGTTGACATTATTATTTATTATAATTACTAATTATTTATTATTATTATTATTTCTTTTAAATTTTAATTGCAATTATTAAATGTTTATATAAATATAAATGTTATATATAATATAAATATTTTATTTATTGTCATTAGAAAATCCAACATTTTTTAATAAATAATATTTCTTGTTTTTTATAATATTGCTTATGTTTCTTTACGTATACAGGAGACAGCACAAAAAATTAAAGAAGAACAAGAAGAAATAACTAAAGCACTTCTGCAGAGGATATTCCCCGAGATTAAAATATCTGAGAAAATACATGAACAATGGCTCAAATCTTTTGAAGATAAAATATGTACTATTCTTAATGAATTAAAACAGAAAAACACGGATCAGACGAATCCAGAATTGGAGAGACAGAACAAAAATCTGCAAGGCATGGTTTCACATTACAAACAAATTATTTATGATACGGTGAGTATTTCATTGAATTGGTAATATCTTATTACAGAAACTCAATTTCTTTATTTAAATCTTTTTTTAGGAAGGTATGCTTAATAAATTACAAAGTTATATAGAATCCGAAGAAACAAGATGGCAATCGCAACTTCGGCAAAAGGAGAATGAAGTGGCGAACCTTAGAATAGAACTCAATGATATGCAAGCCAAATTAATCTCAAGTGAAGAGGTAAAAGTTGTGAAAATTTTTACTTTTTAAGCAAAGATTCTTCAACTGAGATATCGAGATATATTGTTTTATCTCAATGATCCTTTTTTTCTAGTTTAAACAAAGGGTAAAAGAATTGGAGGATCGTGCAGAACAGAATCGTACTGAAATATTACTTAAAGCTACGCAAAAATCCTGTGGAGATGGTAACGAGCTTGTTACTTTAGAACAATTACAAGAGGTAGATTTTATTGTTGATACTAATATTATTTTTTTCCATTAATTATATAATAATTCTGTATTGGAATACGTACATGACAAAGAATATTGATGCTGTTAGAATATCTGTAGTAATTTTCAAGATGATTTATTTTTTCTTATTATCATTTTAGGAGAAGGCCCGATTATCGCAAGAATTAGAAGTAGAATGCAGTAAGAGGGCGACATTGGATGCCGAAGTTACAAAATTGCGTTCCCTCGTTGAAACTAGTGAGGCAAGTTTAGTATATGAAAAGAATCTTGTCACACAACTTCAACAGGAAGTGTCACAACTCAAGGTACTTTTTTTTAATATTACTTTCGTATCGATTGTATATTTAGAATCAAATGGAGAAACCTAAAAAAAATATTTATCCATTTTAGAACGAAATTTGTGGCGGCTGTAGCAGCTCAGAACAATCTATGCTGAATGGTCCACCTACATCGGATTCTCTTCAATCCGAGGTTAGTATTTATTAATAAGAGTCTGACTCTTATTTAAACGGTGTGCCTTCTCTATCAGAAATACTGCATAGCTTTTGCTATCTTTATAATAACCAAAGTTTCTGTAAAATAAAAACATTAGATATTGTACAATGCTGCAAAACACTGATATGATACTTCACTAATCATGAAAAATCTGCCAATAATCACTAATAGATTATCGCTTCATTGTGATTTACTGATTTTTTGTATATGTATTAATTGAATGATCAAATAGTTGCACATAGATGTTGTTACAAAATTGATAATTCTCTTAACATTATAAAAACAATTTCAATCATGTTTTAATACATGTATTGCTATATTTTAATTCTTAATGTGACAACTGAGTCTGTGAACAAAGAAAAAAATATGACAAATTGAAAAATAATTCAATTTATCTTAAATTTTGTAGAACTAAAATTTAAATTTATTTTAAAAATCATTTTTATAACTTGTATACAGAATATAACTATTCTCTATATATAATATTGAATTATTAATTCTTATAACATCATCTACAAATTTGCAATAAAAAAATTGATATATTTCATATTTTACGTAACAATAGATAAAATGACTTTTAAATTGAATAATAGCTTTCTAAACAATTGTAAAATTTTATTATATATATATATATATATATATATATATATATATATATACGTATAACGTATTATTGTATATAATACGTATATATTAATATACATGATACATATATACGTATTATATGTATATATAATACATAGATGAAAGCAATAATATAATATAACTATTATATCAATTTTACTGAAAATCTTGGAATACAGTTGTGTAACGAAATCACAGTGCATGTGACAAATGCTCAATTACAAATGTTTAAAAGATATTATTTGTAAATATCATGTTTAAATTTAATAAAGTATTCGTATAATCGTCGTATTTGATTATAGATTGAATTATATTCCAAACTGCAATTTTCACATTACGTACTATAGTCAATGCAGTGATTAATTTGTTGATATTTCTGAAATATTTTATTTAGGAAGAAACATTATTCTCTTGTAATATATAAATAAAGACGATTCTGTCTCTTGTTATTTGAAAAGTATTGAAACATATTTGAGCTGAAACTTAAAGTGATATAACTCAAGAAAGTGAGTACGTCGTATGATTCACTTTCAAAGATTATAAAAGATAGGAAAAAAACATAAATTATTAATTTTTATTAAATTATAAATTTCTTTACTACGTAAATGAAATTTTAACTTTTTTTTAGATGTCGATAAAACCATATTATAAAGTCTGAATGAATAAATTAAAGTCTGAATTTACATACAACTAAAATTTTTTGTTTTTTAAAATAGAAAAAAAGTTATACTACTTTGATTTTCAGCGGCTCATTTCGCAATTGTGTATTTCTAATAACAATCTGATTACTGTGTTTCAAGATTACATGACTATTGGGTAATTTATTGGGACGGCAATTTTGAAATTTTTACCAGAGCATTATATTTACTATGAACGAACAATCGCGACTCAATAAATTGCCGTTTCCGTAATTCATTCCTTTAAATAGTCAGATAATAATGTATTTGGAATGCAGTCTTCTCTAGCGTCTCAAGTTCTGATAGCTGCGTTAGAAAATACTCTGCTCAAGAATACAGAGTTTGCAAACTGTCCCATTACCAAACCTGTCAATTTGGTCAATCAATCTGAACAAGAAATTGACAACAACTCCCTTACTACAAAGTACTCCTCCAAATCTTGTCATATGACAGATCACAACACACAGGCTAATTGGAACCCAATGATTGGCCAGCAACATAAAAAGCACAAGAAAAAGAGGAAGGTAAACTTATAAATCTGAGAAAGAAAAAAAAATGTTACTGGCTCGTTACTGTAATAGATGCACTTCAGTTGATTATTGAAATGTGAGACACATTTGTTAGGGCTCAATATTACAAAGAATATTATAATTTCTTTATAACTTATGTGTATTTTACAATATCTTTGAAAATTATACATGTATTTTAATAAACAATATTTAGCATTAAAGATCTATTTTAAAATACATATTTATCTAACTAATATATATCTAAATATATTAATATAATAATATTAATATAATAATTAATATATTAATATAATATATTAATTATTAATTAATATATTATATTAATATTATATATTAATATAATATATTAATTATTACACAAACATTTATGTGTTCATCTTTTGATACGATATATTTATATATGACAGGAGTGTAGAAAAATTAATTAAACAGAACAACAAAATATAGAACTTTAAAGAACGTACTTTTTACCACCTTTTGCGAAATGCATATACTTTTTAGCTTCGATAAATATTCTTTGTGATAATACTGAGTCATCTGTCATTATTTCTTTGCTACTATTAAAGCAATATTATTTTTGGTAGCTTGTATCTTGAAGCAGTACTTTATGGCGTAGATTGATTTTGTATACTCCAACTTTATTATTGTGGCTATCAATAAGAGGAAGTGAAACACGTCTGTACACTTAAGCAGCATGTGATATAGTACAGTAATGATAAAATTAGGTGAAAATTGGTTTTGTATACTTTGCACTTGTATGACTCAATCTTTTCATATAGATAACATGAAATAGAATAATACGCGTTATAATTTATTTTTATGTAATATATATTACAATAACGTGAGATTCATATTTATATAGACATGTTACAAAATGATGCTATGTTTTAGGCATCATTTTGTCCAAGTGAATTAAATTTCTCGCTTTATACAAAAATATTCTCTTGTTGTCTCTAGAAATAGATAATATTTTTATTTTGTAATCAAGTATAATCGTTATAAACACGATAACGATGCTTCATAAAACAACTACAAAACGTATTGATATCATATTATACATTTGCAGCATTTTTCCACATCTATATATCTAAAAAAACTTTTAATATTTTAAATTTTATAATACTATGCACATTGGCAGAAGTGCTTAGTTTAATATAATCTCTTTACATTTTAAGCGACGAAAACATAATTTCTAATTGTAACGTAATTTTAAGTTTGTAAATCATATAGGATTAAGCTGACTAATGGGACATTCCCATCTTTCTTAAGTTTGGTAGTAAGCCAAATTGAAAATCTTATTTGTATCTTTGTCCCAGTGTTTGTTCATATAAAGTTTTGACATGTATAAAATTTGTCAAAACAACCATAGGTCAGTGCAGTTGTACAATTTATTAAAAAAAAAATAGTTTTGTTCAAATGATTGCTTTGTGATCAATAACGATTTAACTTTTGATTGTTTCGACAGTCCACTAAGAAAACCATGGCAAAACGGCGCAGATTCGCAGGTATGCAAATTTAAAGATGAGATACTGAAATGTTTTCTTCTAGTCTTTCGGAAAATTCTAATAGTAGAATTACCGCTAGCAATTCATGTGTCAAGTTTTATATTATTTTATTTACAGATAATTAGTTTCTCATCACACACATTCTGTTGTGGCATTAAATTTTTACATTTATATTTATAAATGCACTATTTTCAATTTTTGTATTTGCATATTTTTTTTTCTTTTATGTCATAAAATCAATAAGAGATTTTCCTATAATTTGAAATAAACTAATCATTATCATTAACCAGTTATTAGTAAAGATTGAGTATTTTAACTTTTGTTATTAATAAGAAAAGTGGAAATGTTTCTTTCACATTCAAGATTATATGAATTTGATAATTTTTGTTTTAACGATTTCATAAATCATAAATATTTTAAAATTTATATAAATAAAATGGAAATATATATCGAAAATATTATTTATTCAAAAATAAGAAAATGTATGATAGAACAAATCTATATAATATAATACAAAGCTTTATATAATATGTCACATAGTAAATGTAGGCCATATTAATAGTAACTGTTAATCTATATTTATTATTTGGAACATATTATTTATTATTAGAAAAAAACCTTTTTCGATGTTTGATGTTAGTGTGAGAAGTATTAGACAGGTTTGATACATTATAAGATAAAACTTAATTCAATTATTCTTGTAATTATAATTAAGTTCTTATATTTAAATTTGTTCTATTTATGAGAATTATAACTCTAATCTTGTAAATATATATGATTGTAAAACTATAAAATATCGTATGAATTAAATTATATGATATTTTATATTTTCTAAATAGTATTTGTTTGTAAAATTTTATACTATGCCCACATACATTATGTATGGATATGTTCCAAAAACATGCACACACAGTGGCTATTGTTGGCTTTATATTTTATTTTGTGACTACATTATTACTACATTATTTTGCATCTTGTATCCCGGTACAATATGGCTAGAAAAATAATTTCTATTTCCATCCGTAACGCCCGATTACGAAACGGACTGTTAAATCCATTATATTGTATAATGTGTATAATGTAAATATTAATTTTTGAACAAAATAAAGAGAGATTGCTTTTGCAAAGGAGAATAAAAAGATAAGACTATAATGATTAATATGTAGAGGAAATATATGTAAATTTAGAAAAATAATGATTGATGTACATGGAATAAATATGTATATCTAGAAATGTATATAGTTACACTTGAGGAAAGTTTTAGCAGCACAAACACTGGGGTAAAGGGTACGCTGAGCGAGAAGAACGATGTTTATTAAACCAATTAATCTCTGTACAATTAATAATTTTTTATAGCGATATTTAATATGATTTCATTGCTTTCACATCATTCATTATTTCCCATCTTTTTTTTTTTAATAAATTTTACATAGCTTAAAGTGTTGATATAATATGATAGCATTAAAGTAAACGTTCGCCTTAGTGTTCATACATGTATATATGTGTATATATACAAGAAATATGATGTATGTATACGTATAATTATAAAAAAATAATGCATAAAACATGTATGTTTTATATATTGTTTTTCAGTTGAAATTGTTAAAATATTTTTCGTCGCTTAATCACAATATATTTCTTGATAAATAAAAAGATAAATCTGTGAAATATTACTAACAATGATAACAATGCTGATAACAATGTCGAATATATATTTTTTTAAATCTAAAATGTTAGACTTAACCAATATAGATAATATAGAGGCTAATGTATTTTAATTTTTCAGTTAATCTTATTTTTTGCTTCTTTTATTAATTATGTGTTGAATGTGCTATGAAACTATTTTTATGTATATGTTGTAAACTGCTATTTAGCATAAAATAATTAGACTTTCTGTCATTTACTTATTACTCTGAGTAAGTATTATAAATATTTTTTTTGTTGCTTCCTTTTATTTTTTAATATAAAGTAGTAGAATTTTTTATCTATCTATTATTATAAGTAGATAAACAATAGATCGCTTTTTTAACTGAAGGTAATGGATTTTGAATATGTATTTTATGTAATTGATTAGCATGGTTAGAAGGCATGTATTCTTGATTAGTTATGCATTAAAAAAGTGAGAGACAATGCAGAAAATATTTTTTTATTAATAAGAAATATTTACTGATAAACTGTAACATATTCCTTATTAATAATTCACATTATTTTATGCGCTATCTTTCATAGATTTAAAATTATTCTTCCTGATTGCTTTATTCAAATTTTATGAAAATCAATTGATAAGTAATATTTTATTACAATCTATTATCTATAATATTTGTCTATTATATGTGCAATGGAAGAATAAATATGTAGGATATGTGGTATGTTGTTTATATATATATATTTTTTTTATTTTATATATTACCAACAATTGCCAATGTACTTTATTCATTCTATTAATGTAATCTTTCAGGGTGGTTCAGGAAAAAAATAACTTCAAAAAATAAACTACGCTAGTGCAGTGCGAATACTGGTGGTTAAAAACATGGGATGCGCAAATGCAAAAAAATCGAACGCAGCATTGCTATATAGGTATAAATGGCATACTTTGCTACTCAGAAGACTAATATAAAGTGAAAATATTACGGATAATGTTTATTGTAAAAAAATATCATATTTTATTATGTGGAGAAAATATAAATAATTAAACTCGTAGCGATTAAATGGAAACTCTTGAAATACTTGCGTATGTGATGGTTATATAATTTATAATTATAAATAGCTATACACGATGTAAAGGTTATCAAAATTGTGCATTATGAATTACCGATATTAATTGTTTATAGGATCTATGAGTTATAACAATTTATAAATTTTAATTCTGTTATGAGACGTATAGGAACATAACACTTGAGGGATGTGTTGTAACACAACAAATTGTATAATTAATTAATTGATTAATGGATTCCATGACTTCATGATTCATTATTAATAATGATATTAATTCTGATATTATTTCTCCAATCACACTGTTACTAGTATCTGACATTTTTTTCTTTTTTTATTATTAGACGCATGGACCAGAAATTATATATATAAATATACATTATATGCATAATATGATATAAAATATATATGGCATTTTTTGTTATCAATAGCGAACACAATATTACACCAAATTTGTAAAACGCGATCTTCACGTTGTTCCATTGTATACAAGTTAAAATTTGTTATACGTTTCACGTGCAATAATGAAGTAAGGCGAGAGTTTGAACGAGCCAGTCTTATATATATACAAATGTTAACTGAAATTAATTGCGCCCAACGATTGTACCGAGAGCAAGTACTTGCATACATGAGACGGATTTTCATATAGTTCACATAGACTTTTATTATCTAGAAACATGTTTAACAGTTTAACAGAACATGTTTAAAGTTCAAGTTTAACGAACAATTTTAGGGGCATTTAAAAAAACTGATGCTTGCAATTATTTATATTCATATTTAAGTACGCTTCGAACAGACATTTATTAATTGAACAAACCAAAATGTTCCGTATTGTTATTAGAGTAGCTATATACTCTAGTAGAGCTCCTTCAATGATTTTTTTTTTTAATATTTGCTTGCATGAATATTTAAAAGTACTGTGTTAGACATTAATGATACACTTAAAGAGTTTTTTTCTTTATTCACCTGTGTAATCGATTGGTTGCATAAAAAGAATAGGGTTATTGTACTGAGTTTTGTAAGAAGCATGTATGTTTAGTACACTGCGTACTTATTTACCGTTTTGTATCTAGAAAGCATATTCATAGTTAATAAAAGTTTACTGTTTTATTTGATGCTGAATATTATGTAATCTCGAAAAGTTGTTTCATTTATCTATTAATAACGCCTTTAAATAAACCATTATTTATTTATTGATGCTCACATATATGTACATACATGTTATGTATAGTTAAAGTATAAAATATGACATACATTTTAATTAATCTATTGGACTAGTTTAAGTAATTCATTCTAAAAGTTGCACTTTCAGATCGAATAGAACCTTCGGACTAATTATTTTTTACATTATGAATTACCTTGAATTACTTATCTTGAATTATCGATAAACTATAGATATATCATTTTAAAAAGATAATATTTAACGACACTATATCTATTGCTAACAATCTTTTTCGCAATATTTTATGCAGCAGAATTAATAAATTTCTGCAATTTTAACCGATTTTCATAGTTTACTTTTGCTGTCTCCCCCTATTACTTGCATCCTAATAATGAGTCATTAAAGTGATTTTATAAAACAAAGCATCTCGCCAGTCTTGGCAAAAAGTTAAATGTTTATCTACTATTCAGCGACTCATTAAGACGCAAATAGTACAGAGAGACGACGGGCATTCCTTGAAAAATAGTAAAAAATTAGAGATAGTTATCAGTTTCATGATACATATAGTGTAAAATTATATTACATTTATATTATACATTATACAGCATATTTCTAAACAATACATTCACTCACTTCCTTTCTAGGATGGACATCATCTAGGTAAAAGAATGCATGACAGGTACGATATTTTTCATATTTAGTTGTTTTGTAATTCTATATATTTGTCTTATTCTATTCAGGTAAATACAAACGTTTAAAACATAAAAAAATAACATTTTATAACCGTCATCTAATGTTTGACAGTGTATCATTGGAAAATATATTTTTACCTTAGTATCAAGATGCAAAATAGATTTACAATCGTTCATTCGATGATAATGCAAACCACGTTTTAGTATCACAGGTCGAAATTTTCTTGTTCGACAGCAAGACCTTTCGTTTATTCAATTCAGCATTGTTTGCAGAAACCCGAGAATATAACTACCTAAATCTTCATCCTGATTGGTCCATGAAACATAAACACTCTTTTGATCATCCTCATCTCCTTCCACCTTTACCAAAACGGACTCGACCGATATGGAACCTTCGGTTAACTGAACCGTCCAGCCTGATAATCTTTCTTTCAATGGCTGCAATAGTTTTAAAGTAGTAGCGTGCGCTGGGCCGGGATCCCTTACTTGTACAGTGGATGTGAATCTAACGACGTGTTTCGTGATACCTGCAGCCTTTGCAACCTAATAAAATACAAGAGCGATAATTAATGCACATGAGATAACAAGTGTTATTTCAAGCAAAAGGAATAGCGGTCGAGTTGAACGGTTACAATGCGAGAGATAATACCTCATCCGCATCTACGAGACAGACCCCGTCTTCCCTCAACATCAGAACACTGTGAAACAACCTTCGTCTCTTCGGATCGGGCGGCAGGGCTGAGTATCTCTTCGCTTCGGCTTTCAGCAACGCTAGAGAAGCATCCACGGGAACCTTGGATGTGGTTGTGATGATGCAAGTTTCCCCGTTTGCCGGATTATAACAACTGACACCGAATTCTTGTTTGATTTTCTCCTTCAAGAATTCCATTTTGGCGAATTCCCCGTGCACCAGCATAACGTTCTTCGGCTCGCAATACTGTATCAACTGCATTATTCCCTTCGCGTCTGCATGAGCGGAGAAGGACATGTACTCCACGGCCATCTTCACCTCCACGATCTGCCGATTCTCGAACTCTATTCTCCGTGAACCGTTCAAGACCTTATGCCCCACGGTGCCCTGCACGCAGAAACCCGGCATAATGACCATGTTTGCCTCGTTGGGCGCCCACTTCTTGAAGATCTGGAGGGAGAGACCGGCGTGTAACATCCCTGGTGTGGCAAACACCACCATCGCACCTGGATTATCGATATATGCCTTATCAAACGGTTTTATATGTTTAAAATCAAACATATTCCGTTGTACAAACGTTTTCTTAATTTTCTGATTGGTCCATGTGATGAACATTTTATAATAATTATTGGCCTTCTCAGTCAGGCCAAGCGCGAAGTAAACTGGTACTTTTAAATTCATTCTTTCCCAATAGGTTTCTAAAAGTATACATAGTTCTTGGGCACGACCGAGAGCAAATACGGGAATCAACACCTTTCCTCCTCTGTCGATGCACTCGTGTACCTGAAACACGCGTTTTTCTCAAAAAATTAGTCAAGAAAAATTAACCAATTTATTATCAATAATATCAATAAGCAACATACTTTCTTGAGAAAATCTCTCTCCCTGCACCTCTTCGAGTCTCTAATCGTAGTCGCATACGTCGACTCCGATATTAGTAAGTCCGGCCTACATTTGTCTATCCATGCAGCACCCAAGTGCCGATCTGGCGTCATATTGTAGTCTCCTGTATATACGATAGACTGCGACCCTACGCGAATCCAAAACATAGCTGCTCCGAGAACGTGTCCGGCATAGTACGCTTTTATTTCCAATTCCGGATCAACCATGACGGACTGATGAAGCGTAACAGCAATAACCTTCTTCATGCAGTCCTTGATCATCTGCGACGTGAAGAAGTTACTCTCGCCCTTGCGTTCAACCGCAACTTTCCTCATGTCCTCCAGCAAGATTGGCGCGATGGCCTTAGTCGGATACGTCATGAAAATCGGTCCAGTGTAGCCTACCTGCATTTTTCAATTAAAGAAGAGATGTACAATAAAAGAATGGGCACAAAGAAGTGTGACATAATAAAAATTGAATAATTCTTGATGTTACATTACCATCTCTGTAAAATATGGAAGAGCGCCGCAGTGATCCAAATGAAAGTGAGAGATAATGACACAGTCGATATGATTGGTTGCAGGTCCTTCCGGAACTATGTAGGAAAAGTCTGGGAAGCGTCTCTCGTCGTTGAATCCCATGTGCATTCCGCAATCCAGCATGATGTTCTTGCCGCCCATGGAGACCAGGATGCAACTACGTCCAACATCCTGCCCAGCACCGAGTGGCGTAACTTTTATGTCCGGCATTTCTGAGGGGATTAATAAAACGTAGTATTACTTGAAACATTGACGAAACGTCATGTTACTTGCATATTCTAGGATATCATGCATATGAATAGAAAATGAATGATATGAATAGGAAATGAATGCTTATAAAATAAATACGAGTCTCAATATTATAATCTGTTGTAAATAAACAAGTACACTTTTCGTTTTAAAAAGAGCTTTTTAAGCGGTATACTATCGGCAAATGTGTTGACGTTGTTACATCATTTACTTAAGGAGATATCAATTAACTGACTAATCTAAATCAACAAATTGCTATTGCTTTTTAAATTATAATCTTGCTTATTTTGCTGTAGTATAAGAGATTAGAGGATTAGGTTAGGCTTAGCGGGAAATTGCTAACCGCTACTATGCACCGGTTCGTAAACAGATAATAAATAAAATAATTACGTGCACGGTTGAGAATTAACGAGCGGATTAACGTAAACGTGTATCTCGAAAACTACTTACCTTCTTTTTGGAAATTGTCACGAGTTTGTAAACAATAACCTCTTCGTCCTTACTGACCGCGGCTATTGACCAACTATTGACGAATATTTGCTCATATTTGCTACTCCAAAAATACAAAAGACGAAAATTTGCGAGACAGTCCGGACAACTTGACGAAAAAAATATAATTTTCCTAGATAAAAATCCTAATCTAAAAGATTATCTGGCACCATGGATGCGTTCCAAAACAGATATTACTCCGTAATGTTTCATTGGTTGATAAACAAGAATAAAATGGCACATTGGGACACCCGGGCGATGTTTCCGAACGCAGCCACTGATGTCAGAAAGGAGACGCGGCTCATCCGCAAGTCCATCAGTCATCTTTTCGTTAAAATGTGCTAAATGAAGTACTTGCTAACTAAAAAGCTGGATATAATTTCAAACAGTCAATTAGTTCAAGCAAGTTTAATATGTTTAACATTATATTTGAATCGTTAGGCATTCACGTGATTGCAAAATCAATAAAACCATAAGAAGACAAGATTGTAGGAACATTATGACTTATTTGTAATTTAATAATCAATTTTATTCAACAATTAGTTTTTCGCATTTTATGTTATTCTCTTATCTATATTTTTAGACCAAAGAGAATCTCGTTGATCGGCAACCAGATAATAAAGCGAAAAAATATGGAAATCTTAATTTCTATGAGCTCTATTTAATTTAAAACTTATTTCATATAAACCGGTATTTTAAGTTTTCAAATTTTTCTTCTTTAAAAAAGATGATGCCCAGTAAGATAATTCTGATGTTTTACAGTTCTTCGTCCAAGTTGAAATCTTCCTCGGGAAAATCTCCAACCTTCACGTGAGCTGGCTTTACAAATCCACCATACTTTGGGGGACATTCAAAATATTTTTTCCCGCCGACACTGTTAACGAAATATTAGTATATCGTGAAAAACAAAGAAAAAGATATTTAATTGTAAGTGATAAAATATAATTAAAATGAAATTAAATATATTCACCTCCCATCATTCTTGCCAAGAGGCTCATCGTATTTAACACCGACCCACCAGCCTTCTTTGAATTCAGTTTTACCTAATAAGAGCAAAACAATTGTAAGAAAATAATGAAGAATACTTTTAAAGAGAAATACGATTGCAAGTACACTAGGATTCTACCGACCGACATACAAAATAGTGGCCCTTCGCCTCGGCTGATTTGAAACGGACACTTCGCAGCGGTCCCCAACTTTGCACAAACCAGCCAAGCGTTCCTCCGCTTCTTCCTCCAGTTTCTTCTCCTCCGCTCTCTTTCTCATGTCTTCCTCGTTGTACTTTCCCAGCTTATTTTTCTCCAGGAACGCCTTAACAGTATCTGCCAAAGTATAAGTAAAATATATCTTGTTCATTAAAATTAAATTTGATAAAATAAATACTAAACTATTCTCACCTGTCTTTTTAGCATACTCTTCTTCAGATATCTCAAACTTCTTCACTTGGTCTAGATCTTCTGTGGTGCATGCGAAGTTATCGATGACCTGTAATTTTGTTGTATTTCATTTTGCAGCTGCAGATGATTGTCTCTGGGAGATGTAAGCTTTTATGCTGCAATGTCTGTATACTCACGTGTATCCTCATCCCATCATCGATTGGATACGATCCCAAGAGACGCTGTCCTTCCTCCAGCCTGCAAACGAGCTTATCATTCTTGTCATAAACCTCGACGGTCATTGTGGCTAGATTACCACCGGTAAGGAGCTCCAATTTACCCTACGATATTGTCTTGTAAATCTCTATACATACACATGATAGAATAATTTAAAGAGAGAGACAGACGTCTTACCTTAAACTCATGGATAGTTATACCCTTCTGAAATCGACGTTCCACCCAGCATAACTCCTGACCAGAGTTTGTGATGATTAGATTCACAAAATCGGATGTGATCACGTTGCACGAGCTCATTTTATTTGATATGACACCCGCTATCCGGCTGTTTCAGGAGAGGTTAAATGATTTCAGGTGTTTGCCTATCTTTTTACACCATGTTTCCAAAAGCAATTATAATGAATTTGTTAATCGAATGCAATTCTATTTATGCACACAATCGTATAAAATAAATTCGCGCTTTAGTGTTTTCTATTCTCGTTAATTGCGAAAGATGTAAACATAAGCAAGCACTTTGACAGAACTCTCGAAGCGAAATGCAATGCCGCCATGACACATAAAGTGACATGTTATATACGCGTTTTCGATGTTGAATAAATGTAGCTTTAGGTTTGTTCTCTTTAATTGTATTTTTCATTCTTGTCTTTTCTAAAATAATATAAACACCAGTGATGTTAATTTTGAATATAAAGCCAAAAATTAACGCGTGTTTTAAAAATGAGTACAAATAATTTTTAAATAAAGTTTACATATTAATTTATAATGCACTCAATTCTGTTCGAGGGTTTTCATCATTTTTTTTCTTTTACACTGTTTAGATTTTATGAAAACTTATAAAATATAAAATTAGCCATATAACAAAAAATTATTTTAGATTATTTCAACGTCGTAATTTGCATTAGAATTTAATTAAGTAAAAATAATACAATGAATATTAATTGATTTTAAAGAATGTGTGTATGATTCATGTCACTGAAATAAACATGAAAAAAGAAACAAATTAAAGAGAAAAAAAGGATAGAAAAGATAAAAGAAAGTATAAAGAAGTATTTATTCATATTATTTAACGACTGTGAGGAAATTAGATTAAATAAATATCTTACATTCGAGACCATAACAGTATAGCATTAGATGTTTGGATGATGATGTGAGGGATGAAAATAATACAATGCTTCTGTCAAAAATGTTCACTAAAATTATTTATTTTAAAGGTAGATTTAAGCTAATCAAATTAATTCGCTCTTTTGTTGTATTAATGTGCATAATTCTAAAAGAAATGTGATTATTCCAACTTTAACTTTGTACATAAATTATTTTTGAAATTAATAAAAAAATATACAGCCCACGAGTTAAACTGAAAGCGATACGGCTGTACAGTTGTGGACAGAAGGATTGCCACACTTTCTCTTTCAGTAATTTCTGTATTCAGTATTCTGGAAAAAAATGAGAACTTTCTTACAACTCTTACGCGATCTCATAGAATTCGAAAAATTTGCAATCCTTTTGTCACGATTCATTAGAAAGAATAAAACTACATCACTGTCCTGCCTGTACTGTACAGCGGTATGAAAAAACATTTTCATACTTATCTATATAATATATAGCACATGTATATCTATATTAATTTGTTTAACTTTATCAGAAGCCAACCGAATTACAATTATTATACAAGATAATCAATATATCCCTTTCTGTCTTTCTTTTATCTTGTGTTTTGAAACAGAAATGTACTTTTAAGAAATTGGGTTTACGAGATTGTACATTTTCTTTTTTAATAACAAAGCACAAATGATTACAGAAAGGGCATTAAAAAAACTTTCTTTCCTTTTCAAGAATAGTAATACAGAATTGATATTATTTCCAAATAATTCTCCAATGCATTAGTTCTATTATAATTCATTGTTAATCTGAAGTTCTATTATAATTCAATGTTAAACTGAAGTTCCTCGCTAGCTTTGGCTGTTTTCCAAATTGTCAAAGCAATAATGTTTCCTTCTTATAAAAGTTTACCCTTCAGTATCTCATAAACCATTTTGTTCCTAAAGTACGGCATGTCGTCCTGCGTGAACGTTAGCTTCTTATTTGCACAAATGAACTCGGCAAACATACAAGAGAATACGCCACAGTCGCTGCCGTTCATCTGTTGCGGAATTTTCTTGGCGGACTGCAATTTCCAGTCGCTCATATCGTAAGATCGTTTCTTTTTGTCTAGACTCTCATCCTGCAAATATTGTTTCAGCGCTGCCAAACATTTCGGATTACTACTGCCCATACTGTCATAATAAATAATCGATTTGTCGCGGAAATCTATTATCGACATACACCAGTGAATGTCCAAATGTACAGGCACAACCATAAGATCCTGCGCGAATATGTCCACCTTCCTGGTCCATCGCTTCAGTGACGAGTGGCCGCCTGACAGAAGTTTCGGATAAAAGAACGTGTTCATTGCGTGTACTTTGGGATACTTGTCCGAAGACGTGCCTCTGGCGATCAACAGATTCATGTAGAAGTTTATCACTTCGTCGTTCAGCCAATTTAAATCGGCCAGCGTGTACAGATCCTTCCGCGTGATCCTCAGACCGAAACCTTCCGCAAGAACCTCGCCTGCCGGACCTGGTGCGATGGCGCTTCTCACTTCTCGCAACATCTCGTCGGTTAACGTCGGCAATCCCGGTTCCTCCGGCTCTTCCCTATCGTCTAGAACGGTTAGACATGATTTCATCGTACGCGCCAGCTCCTCCAGAGATGCTTCTCGCACGTATCTGTTGTGCTTCGACAAGACGCATGTTATCTTCTTCTGTTCCTCGATCTCTCTGTGCCGTTGCTTGATTCGCTCATCGTATCTCTTCGTGACTTGCAGGATGAAGTCTTGCTTCATGACAGCTTTCGTGGCTAGCTCGTCGCGCAACGAATTGGTTGCGGCTACTTTCACGAGCAGCTTTGCGGGTGTACGGTTCACTGTACCACTGGTACTTGGTTTATCGATTGTAATTACCTTGTTACACTGCATATATGCCGGGATATCCTTCTCGCCATAGTTTGAAGTAGGAATTTTTCTTTCTATTCTTTCTATTCTAGAACAGTTTGACATGCTGCCTCTACGGTATGTCGGTATTATCTGAGACATATTAGCGCTAGATGAATGCATCTTACAGTTGGTTGTCAGTGTTTCTGACTTTTCTAGATCGATAACTTCTACAGACGATTTGCGTACAGGTGTGTAGTCCGCACGTCTATTCAAGATCTGTATTCTATTTGTAAACAAATTCTGCAGCATCTCTTCATACTGATATCTCTCTTTCAATTGATTAGTTTTGGATAATGTGGGAGACGTGTGACAGGAATCCGGCATTCTGTGCTTGTGATGAAAAAAGTGCTCCTTCGACAATTTATTGTGACGCAGAGAAGAGCAGGTAGACTTACAATTGGGAGACATAGCTTTGTAAACCTCGTAAGATTGCGGTTGTTTCTTATGAGTACCGTTCATCTGTGTGCACGGTTTTATTGACGAGCACTTCTGCTCATCCAGACATACGATGTCGTCGTCATCGCTGTCATCAATAGTAAAATACTGCTCCCTTATACGTGTCATATTACAACTGGGTTTGAATTTCTTGGGTGTTATATATTCCTCCTCAAAACTGGAGTCCTCGGAAACTTTCCGTTTCTTAGAACCTTCATCCACCCAGCCAAAGATTTTCTTCAGATAATCAAATATCATGGTCATTGTTAATGTATATATGTATCCTGATTATATTATTGTCCATTCAATATATGTAATTAACGTATCTCAATCTAGAAAAAAAAAAAAAGAATTCTTAGAGATAAATGTAGTATTTGATCAAGTTTTTATACACAAATATTACTGAGACAAAAATTAGTGCAGTAACACCTTAAAACAAACTGCAGATATTAAAATATATACATATATCTCATATTTAACACTAATAATATGTTTGGCTAATTCAAAATTTCATTTGTTTTGTATGAAACTTAGATACAGTGGGATATTATATTGATTTGAAGCTGAAAATTATAAAATTGCATTTAGTAATAAATATGAGATATAAGGACAAACTTTAATGCTTTTATATTTGTACATTTATAAAATAAAATCACTTACATTGGACTTTTACAGGAAATTAGACAAAACCAAATCTGCAGACAAAGCCGATCTGTATCTCGTTTGATTTCTATCAAAGTTACTGATTCTGCGAGAATTAATAATAAGAATTCAACCTAAAAGAAGAATTGTGTTGTTAGTATCGTTACAAAATTATTATTAAGTAATTTGATTCCTACTATTCTACACTGATATACAATAAAATCTATTTCTTTATAACTGAACTAATGTGTATCCTCTATATTTAAAATAAAATAGATCAAAATTTTTCAAAAGAAAGAAAAATCTAATATAATTTAGTGCAATAATAAAAAAACCTAAAAATGACTGATTGAAATGAAAGACATGGAATTCAGTATTAAAGAGAAAAAGGAGGAAGAGCAGAAAATATAGAAAATTCAGCTACAAAGAACAAATCTAAAGATTACATGCAATTACAATGAGATATACAAATTTAGCGTTGGAAAGAAAAAGAGAAAGAGCAGAAAATACAGACAACTAGGCTATAAGAAACGCAAAACTGTACTTAAAAAATTGTTTTAATTAAAAAAAACACAACGGAAACATATACATAAATAAATCAACCGAAAAAGATGACCGACGTGACTGCCATCCGCATTTTTGGCGGAATTTATACATTGGATATCTTATCGGCCAGAATATATATCCTATTGCACTCTCGCACGAAGATTTCCCTTCTCATGGAACATCTTTAGAACGAGTTACTGTAGAATAGCGCGGACGTCCAAATTTATTATGAATCCGAAATCTCGATTATGCAAATATATATGCGCAGCGACGTGACGTGAGGTTAACCTCATCGAACGGCGTGCGACACACCGCTCATCCCGGTCGATGCTTACTCGAGGGCTGCGCCGAATTCGCCAGATGCGTGTCGTGAAGCTGGATCTAGCCCGGGCGACACTTTCTCATCCGGCCTCTCAGACGTACGATTTGTCGTCCATGGAACATTTAATTTGGCAATCGTCGCAAACATACCCAGCGGTAGCGTACTCTCCTCATATCGCGCACGGCTACCATACTTTGCACGGTTGACTTTTTGAACGATTTTGGGCGCCCTCTCTATTTCTCTCTCTTCCTGTGCGCCTAATTTGATTGGTTTCGGAACGAGACGGGAAATGAGGAAACAGCCGAACAAAAAAAATTGTTCAAAGTAAAAGTAACGAATAAATAATAATCTTTTTGTAAAACCGAATGGGATTTATTTCACAGATATATGGTGAATTAAGATGGCTTTAATTTTAAGATTAACGAAAATAGAGAGATTTAAAACGTAATACTCATATTCGTAGATTAGATAATATTATTATTCAATATATATCTAAAATTCTTTTAAATATGATTTTATGATGTTATATTATTTCATTGGCTGGATAGAATTGTAAGATCACTTGACACTCGGACTAAAGTGGTGTTTACAATGAGATTTTAAACCTTAAGCCATAAGAAATTAACCAATTGAATTCGATTGTTTTTTTTTTCATATTTATACAATGTGAGTCTTAAAATAATTTGGAACAAATTTTTTTTATTTTGATCTTAATTTTAAATATTTCAAGCTCGAAACTGTTGTAGTCTAGACATTTCAATATTGGACTTTTCATTTTAATAATCTCAAGGATTTACATTTAATATTGTTATGATTTTTACGTTCTCTTTAAAATGTATAAATAATAAATAATTAATTCGGTCGATTCATACCTATGTGAAGTTAATCGCATATCACATCGCACACACTCGACCATCTTAAACAGCCTACTTCAGGGTGCACTGGAAACACTCGTCTCGCTTTGTTTTTGTTTTTGAGCGTATCGAGCTCCGCCTTTTGGAGCCGGGCCGAGTGCCACCACTAGGAAGAAGTTTGTTTTTGTTTTGGCTCGTATGTTTACGAAAAGCAGTTGAAAATAAGAGACGACTTAAAATATATTTGCATGAGCACAATTTTTAAGTTCTTAAGAACGACAATCTGCAAGAACGCAAGGTTTTACAATAGCGATGTGTTTACGATTGACTATATTTACGTATCATTTAATAAAGTGTTGAGATCTCTTCAGGATGGTGTCTATGCTATAAGATTTGTTTAAATAAAGCAGTACTGCCAAGATACACTGCGATTTGAAATACATTTCTAAACAAATATCGTTTGTACTAACAATGTACTGTTAAGTTAATTTTTTACTTTATTTGTTTCAATATTGCGAAGGATTTTTGTAGAATATCCTGGAAATATAAATAAAAATATATTTGAGAAACAAGATTCAGTCTCATGACTAATAACAAACAAGGATTTATCGCTGTACATGTTGGTACGTAATTATTTAGGCATGATCTAATTAATTTTGCATTCAAACTTGTATCATAACACTTCATTATTTTTTTGTTGTTGGTAGGTGCTGGGCAACACTCTCTGTCGCTCAAAGAAAAGTACCAAAAGTTATGTCGCGATGCATGCAAAGTGGTAAGATTTTCAAGTGATTTAATCATCTGTGATACATATCTAATTTTTTATAAATTTTATATTTTTTTTATGACTGTGATTCATCAGGGAGCTCAAAGTTTGAAGTCCAATGGCAACGCATTGGACGCAGTGGTCGAAGCGGTAGTTGTATTGGAAGATTCTCCTATGACAAATGCTGGATTCGGATCAAATCTCACGTTGAATGGAACGGTGGAATGCGATGCAAGTGTAATGGACGGCAGTAGTTTGCAGTATGGTGCGGTCGGTGCGGTTAGCGGAATAAAAAATCCTGTTTTGTTGGCAAAGCGTTTGTGTGAGCAACAGTCCATTAAGTTTGCATATGGCAGAATTCCTCCTAGGTATTACTCCAGTTTTGAAATGTTAACGATTGTATTTGAGCATTGTTATTGATTCTCATTCTCTTTTAGCTTTTTGGTTGGAACTGGGGCACATATTTGGGCACACGAGATGGGCATACAAATTTTACCACCAGAGCAATTAATTTCAGGTATATAGAATTTATATAAGAAATATTTTAGCAAATTAATTCTTTCTGTGTATGAACAGCTATATTTATTAATGTATCTTTTATTTATTTATTATTATAGTGAAAGCCCAAAAGATATATAAGCATTATAAAAGAAAAGTAGAAGGCTGTAGTGCAGAATTTCAAAAGGTATGAAGAAGTTATTTCATGTCAATTTGATCGTAAGTCAAATTTATTATTTAATTGTGTTATAGTGTGCTAAAAAAAGGATGGACACAGTAGGTGCAATATGTGTTGACGACAGTGGAAATATCGCTGCGGCTTGCTCGAGTGGTGGTATAATCTTAAAATATCCTGGAAGAGTTGGACAGGTATAATTCACTATTATATCGATATTTACATAATTAAAAAATTTTCTATACATAAATTTTGTCGTAGTTTACTAAAATTCTTGTTTTCACTTTAGGCTGGAGTATGGGGCTGCGGTACCTGGGCTTGCAAAGACACTTCATATTCAGTAGGCACTAGTACTTCAGGTTGTGGAGAGCATCTTGTGCGCACATCATTAGCGCGTACAGTCGCGGAGGCTATCTCAGATACATCTTGTCCGACTACGAGTTTGCATCGAGCGATGAATACAGATTTTATCGGTATGTCGCAAATTTAGCATAATTGACGATTAATAATAATTTCTTTTTTTTTCCTTCAGATTCGAGGTTTCTCTATGGACTTGAACAGAAACTTGGTGGTGTTATTGCTGTACGATACTCTCCACAAGAAAGATTAGGTGATTTTCTTTGGAGCCATTCCACAAATTCTATGATAATAGGTTACATGAATACGTGTGAACGTGCACCAATGGTACATATTCCATTTTTTTCTTTGCTTAATATTGTAAAGTCTTTAGATACATGTTTATAAATGTGTAAAATATTTTTCTAGATATTTTCATAATTATAAAGTAATTTATAAAATAATTTATTAATATGAAGTATAATAATAAGTCATATCTGTTAAAACATCCATTTATTTCTAGAGTTACATGTCGGCCTTGCCATCGCATGAAGTAGGTAAGAAAGCTATTGTCGAAGGTGTCTGCTTTAAATTAGCAGAAGTCGATAAAGTCTGAGAATAATTACGTATGTCATTTTAGATGTAAGCTTTTATTATAAAAGAATTATTATTCATAGTAAAAATATTTATAATATACTTTATATACAAAAGTTTTATACAAAACCACGTTAATTTCATGAAATACATAAATGCTGCCAAATTAAATAATTTTCTATGATCACAATTTTCTACAGCAAATATATTTTCCTAAATTTTATATTACTGTATACTTGACTATAAATTTTATTGCAAATTACAATTTATATAAATACAATGATTACTATCAACATGTAATATTAAAATAATTCTGATAACAATATCAAATAATCTTTTGTTATCATATGTTTATGATATAATAGGTGAAATATTAGTAAATATTTCACTTATTACATTCTTGATAAACTGACCTTTTTCTTCCTTTTTAAATAAGTTTTCAATCACCTGATCATAATGATTTATATTAAATTGACTCATGATTATCTTAATAGAAAATTATACACAAATTATAAACTGCCTATGTCGTTGAAGCGTTTCAATTTCTCCGGAAATACATCTTTGAAAAGCACCGGATCTGCGCGAAATTCAACCGATTCCAATGGCATAGTCCCATAAATAGAAGAAAATTTGTTTATACATTGTGTACGTTCTACCATGTGTGTCAAATCCGCAGACAACATTTCGGTATTAGTACACTCGGGACATCGGAATTTCTTCTTTGGTGTCACCTATAAGATTTTAGGCAATTTTTACATAACTATACAGTATATTAGCCAAAGGATCTTGTCTACCTTCAATGGAGCTTTTCCAGTAACATTCGCTACCAGAAAATTCATTGCGATGTCCTCACAATTCATGTGCTCGTCGACCCATTCTTTTATATCTCCAGGCATAGCCGTGGTATACATGTAATTCCAATACTGAAAAAAAATTAAGAAAAAACGTAAAGTTTTATATGATAATTGCACAATCCAATACTTGTACGAAAAAAGGTATAATTTACTTTGTTGGATTAATCGAAGTAAGGATTAATATATACAGTCTTGAGGTGAGGATAACAGGAAAGGATGTTAGTTTTTTTTGCAAGAAGAAATAAAATCCAAGGATTTTAACAATATGGTCTGAAATGTTAAATAAAAAGTAATTGAGCGTGTAATATCTTGTAATGTAATAAAGAACAACATAAACGTTTACAAGTTTAACAGCTTACTTTATGATGAAAAGCTGCTCCTGTTAAAACCATAGAAATACTGTTTGTCCATTCGCTTTCGTATTTCCAACAGTTAGTACCATTATCCCACATATGTAAGCGAGATGGAAATCCAACGATTCTATCTGGAAATTCCCTCCACACCTAAAAGTTTACCAAATATTTGTTTTAATTCAATTGATATTAAAAGATTTAAATATACTGTGTATAATTTTTGAATATTTCAATTGATTACATACCTCATAAGCAAATTCTACTTCATCAGCAGTCAACATAATAATATCATCATCTATTGATAATACTGCTTCAGTTTCAATCTCGTCATATGGATAAAAACGATTGGACAACTTATTTTCTTTTGTTTGTATTACTTTCAATGGCTTACTCACTTTTGGCCACCTAGTAGCTAGAACATAAAATTATGAATAGTATAATTAATATATGTATTTAAAACTTGGTAGATAATTAAGATAAATCTGTTAAAAGCGCTTACAATGCGGTGGATCTTTATGTTGATTATTCCAAATTACCAGAACTTTGGACAGACTCGGTACCTTCACAAGCTTATTAATTAATAGGAACAATAGCTCCAGTCTGTCATATGTCAATATTACAGCAGTAAAACCACGTGTCTTGGGAGCAGTTACTGGCAAAAAGAGTGGTGAAGGCTTTCCCTGTATAAAAAATAACAATTTGCTTGATATAGAAAAGATTACGCTTCCTTATTTTAAAAATTATATTTACCTTGTAGGGTGATACATTCCAATATGAGTAATCTTTTGTTAAATGCGAAAATACGCGATCCGCAAGTATTTCTAATGTAGTTTCGGTAATCTTCCCCATCGAACTGAAATAACGATCGTAGAGCCACGCATTCTGTTCCTGCATCTCAGTGATGCGTTGATGAGATATCTTTTTTAACAGTTGTATCGTTAATAAAATGTCAACTTCACGTATAAAAACAGCAGCTCTGACGAGAGAATAATAAATGAAATGAACCATGTATTAAAAGACGGAAAATAGATGTTAATTATTTATGAATGCATCTTACTTGGTCCAGTCGATTACATCATGAAATGGCATCATTAGAGAATCCGCTATGATCACAGGTATACAGCCAGCAGCCATCGCGTCTAAAAGTGCACTTTGGGCAAGCCTAGCGCCGCGGATTATTAGACAAAACGTTGCAGTCTAAAAAATAAAAGATACTTTCAATTATATTTTAAAAGGGAAAAATACTTTGTATTGGTTACGATTGTATTACTTGCAAACTATCAGGATACTTGTAGATATCCTCTCCTACGCAACGTATTGTGTTATTCATTGGATTAAAATGCAGACATGGACCCAACACCAAAATGTCTGTTGGATATGTTGTTTTTATTTCCATCAAATCCTGCTCAAAAGCAGTATTGATGTTGATCTGCGAAGACATTACTAGCCATATTCTAAAATGCAAAATAATTATTATTACACATATATGTGTAATGAGAAACAACAGTGCACATTACCTCATATTACTATGATTCGTTTTCAGATTATTTACGAGTGGACTGTAAACTGGTAGACTAATGTCGAAGCTGGGCCTGTACGTTAACGACGACATTCCAGCGCCTGCGATCATCGCTCTTCCTATGGGTACGTCGATGACATTGTTATAGTCTGGTACACTTCCAGGCACCATATTAAAGATCAGATGATTCTCTCCTTTGTTCCAGAAAGGTAACGTTCGCAGTGCCTGCGAAACCTCTTGCAACTTCAATCTATTCTGGTTGAGAGTGTCGATGGAAGGGACAAAGATGCAGGCTTCGTACGGATTGGGAGTATAAAATTTACTATTGATAATAGCACTTAGAATTTGATAGAATTCTTTTGTCATCTGGCCAGTTATCGGTCTATTCGTAGAGTCCAAGTACATCTTGAGCGGATAGACGTACACCAGAAGCTTGTTGCCCTGGCTGCCGCATCGATACACGTTGAAACAGGTAAAGTATGTACATGAAGAATTGGTCGCATCTGCTGCACTCGAGTCGGCAGCTAACGTTTGGCTGGGCAGAGCGTTTATATCGTTCAACGTTATAGGAACATGTTCGGAATATTTCTGCGTATTGCCGAACTTGAAAATATGGTATACTGAGATTAGTACAATAAATAATGTGAATAATAATAAGCATATCACAAAGATATTGTGATAATAGTAGGAAACTCTGTTCGCTTTATGTGCTACACGTGTCGGTAATACCATCTCTTTCTCTTTCTTTCTCTCTTCTTATGAGACGTAAAATATATTGTTTTATATCAATCTCATTCAAATATGTAAATTTTCTCTGTAATAACGTCAAACATTTGCACAGAGTATATTTGACGTGTGAAATAAACTGTCAGGTATTTATCTTGATACATAAATAATTCTCATTGTTACGCTCACACTTCCCCTCGTTTTTTATTTATAAAATTGCCATTAGACTATTAGTGCAAAACAAGAATATTTATATAGTGTAAACACGATGCGCAAACTTCTGTCATGATTTTTTTTAGCTCTGAGGGGGGTTTAAGCATGGTGAGGTTATGTTTGGAAAATCAATCAGGTTTGTTCGTTTTATTTGCATTCTCTGCATTCAGCATAAAGATTTGTTCACAGTATCGCGCGTGTGGGTGATATGCGAAGAAAAAATTACACATGCATAGAAAAATGGATCAATCATGTATTTAAAAATCGTTCTAAATTAATCGCAAATAGTCAATTGCAATTTGTGACAGCCAGTTGACTATCGCAATTGCTTATGATTAATATTATCCTTTCCCAGGTAGAACAAAAATTATTAATGACATCATATTGACATCAAAATAACGCTAATGCGATGATAAAGTGACATAATAATGACATTTTTGAGCCACTTTGATATCCTTGTGATTTTTTATTTTACTTGGGTTATCATAGTAGCATCTTTTCCGCAAGATTTTAACTTGTTTTTCTTATTTTTATTATAATTACAATGTTATATAAAATTCTTATTATTATATTAAGTTCTTAAAGCTCTTACAGTTATCTAACTTCAATATTATCTTAGTATAATCTTATTAAAGTTTTAGAAATTATAAACGTAAATATTAAATAAAAACATCTTTGAAGATTTTAGATCTCTAATTGATTACCAATTGCACATATCTAGCTCTTTTTTTGTATCCACAATTTTCAATGTATAAAAACGATAATCGATTTTATATTTAAATCTACGATTCCGAGGGCTATAAGATTATTTTATCTAATATATAAATATATTTTTAAACCTGAAATCGAATTTGAACATAAGATTATTGCCCGACCAAACGGGCTTGAGGATCCAGGCGCATAACGCCGTTCGCGCCGTTGAGAACGCCGCCCTTAGGTCGTCCGCGGAAAGCAACATGGCGGCGGTGACGGGCTGGTGACAATCTGATATGGGATGGGCGTCGCGCTAAACGTAGGAACGCAGAGCTTTTTTTTCTCCCGCCGTAATGATAATGAGTGGTGATACCGCGACGTATAAACATGGCGATCATTTGATACTGCAGCCGTCCTCCGACCCAGACGAGCCGCGGAGATACTGCTGGAGATCGTGCGGGAGTAGCGATACCGTTCGGTCCAACTAGCACGAGTCGTCGTCGTCGTCACCGCCGCCGCCGCCGCCGCTGATACGCCCGCCCGGGGCCCCGGAAGGCCGCACGAGGGAGAATAAGGCGAGATCGAGTAAAAATATTTCTCGCGGGCGCGCCGCCGCGTCGATTTGTCGGGATCGGCGCATCCAACCGACGTTCCAGTGGCTGCGACGCAGCATCGAAGGTGGAGCGACGCGCATCATATGCGTTAAGATGGCCCGGGAGTACGATCATCTGTTCAAGCTGCTCATCATAGGAGACAGCGGTAACTATATATATATATATATATATATATATATATATATATATATGTACACGCGCGTGGCGAGAGCATCGCCGTGTCGAATCGGTCGCGGTGACGGTCACGATACGATTTTTCAAGCGTTTTTCATTTTTGTTTAGCTCTCCTGCCACTCAAAACGCAAGAGTATAACCTTTGTTCCGTCGCTATTTTTTTTCTCTCCCCTCCTTCTCTCTCCTAAATTTCATCCCGGATACGGAAGCTGTGAAAAAGGCTACGGAAAAAGACGACGGATTGTTGCGCCGAGCGTTACCGTGCAAGCGTCGTTGCGGGCTGATCGCCTGTCATTACGCAGTTTTAGCGGCAGTTTATTCAATGATGAGCCCCGGACAATGGATACGTGCCAGCTATCCATTGCACCGTCGACGTGCGCTTAGATTTCATTACGCGAAAATTGTTCTTCCTGCACGGACGGATTTAGAACGGCGGCAGGAGACGATGCATCGCGTCGCGATAATATTGGGAACTATAAATAACAAGGAGATTAAATAGAAGAGAAAGAGAATTAAATGGGATCATTTTTTATTAAAAAGAATTAATCACGTGATACGAAGCACACTTGTATTGGAATAATATGGAAACTTGGATGTTTGTTGTCATTCACTTGCTTCTTGAAATTTATTAATGTCGCGGTAAATGAACTTGTGTATTTATATACGATCTATTTTCTCTCTCTTTGAAAGATTAAATAGGATCATTTTTTATTAAAAATAATTAACCACGCGATACAAAGCACACTCGTATTGGAATAATGTGGAAACTTGAATATTTGTCATCATTCGCTTGCTTCTTGCAATTCATTAATGTCGCGGTAATTGAAGACTTGTGTATTTATATACACCTATTGTCTATTTTCTCTCTCTTTGATACTTTGATACTTTGATACCTGTCTCTCCTGATAGTTCATTTTTCATTTTATTTAGTGTAGATAGAAATATAATTAACTATATGACATGAAACATCTTGTATTGGAGACGTGTGTTTATCACAATGTGATTTTTATCATCATGATGACAATGAATTTTTTATTATATATCTTTTTTGTACTTTTTTAACAATTATATATATGTATACATACATCTTAATATAAAAGATATATTTCTTTCTGTTTTTTCAGGTGTTGGTAAAAGCTCGCTGTTGCTGAGATTTGCTGACAATACCTTCAATGGAAGTTACATAACTACGATAGGGGTGGATTTCAAGATACAAACTGTGGAGGTAGACGGTGAGCGAGTAAAGCTGCAAATTTGGGATACCGCTGGACAAGAACGTTTCCGGACAATAACCTCAACTTACTATAGGGGAACGCATGGCGTTATAGTTGTGTACGATGTGACCAGCGGTGATACGTTCGCGAACGTTAAACGGTGGTTGCATGAAATAGAACAGAATTGTGATGTGGTTAACAGGGTACTCGTAGGGAATAAAAATGACGCACCTAATCAGAAGGTGGTGTTAACGGAAGACGCGCAAAGATTCGCTAATCAAATGGGGATCCAGTTATTTGAAACTTCCGCCAAGGATAACATTAATGTCGAGGAGGTATGTGTCACATCGGTTTCTTTTTATTATTAATTTATAAAACTAAAAATTGAAAACTTTAAACTATTTCACAATTGTTTCTTTGTTATACTGACAATAAGACTATTTCATGGAAGTTGAAAAATATTTAAAAGTTAACTAAATATATATTTTATAACTTTCACTGCAAATTAACAGTAATATGTTACTTACAGATGTTCATGGCAATAACGCGGCAAGTGTTGCGGACCAAGAAAGAGCGTAAGGAGCGGCAAGCCATACAGACTAATGAGACAGTCAACTTGAGAAAAAGCACAAAACAACACAGAAAAAAATGTTGTTAGCGAGCGTTGTATAAGCACGCTACTTCCTATAAACAAAATATTCTTTGATACAATAATTAGGACAGAATAAAACAGAGAGCATGTGTTAGTATTACGAGCGGACATGAGACGCTGGAAACCCTGATATTTTCTAACACTGAGTTTTGTATTCCAATTACGATACCTAAGATTGTATCCTAACTAAAGTATACTTTTTTTGACGTTAGTATTTAACATAATAGAATCGAATTATCGAACGAGCGCGTAGAGCTTATTTAGTGAGAAGGATCGTTTATGCGGCATTCTTTTTTAACATGTCAAGAGTAATTTCGCGTGCTGCGTTGAAAAACAAAGGCCTATTCATTTGTAATATTTATGGAAGGGTAACTCTCACTCGCATATATGCGTAAATGTTAAAAATCGTTTCATGTACACATTTTATACACAAACGCGTTTCATATCATGTAATCTTTAAGCAAAACTAACGAACATTATTACGAACATCTTCCGCTAATTTTTCATTTTGATCATTGTAAAAATTTTGCTGCATTCAACAATGAGTTACCATACGCTAAATAAGTCGTGTTTAGAGCGAGTAGGATTAAAGTTTCTTGAACAAATAGGCGACAAATATCGTTAGCTGGTCCAAATAATTCTTAGGGCGTTTTAGTAAAATTAAGGTTCGTGTAGTTTGATGATGACGCTTTCAATACGATCTAATCAACTCAATACGATCGAAAAATATTCAATCGAATATGTGGAATGGATTAATGATATGCAACGGCATTACAAGTGGTGTAAAACGAAAGACTGCTATATAAAAATTGCTTGGTCATATAAAATTTAATATACTTCCTGTCGTAAGACTGGCACAAAATTTGAAGACTAATCAACATGATTTATTTCCAATAGCCATATTTACAAAATGTCTTTCGTAAAATTTTATAATTAGCTATAATTCTTATTAAAATTTTAAAATTGATGGAAACATAGAAGCATTTAATTTATACATTAAATGATATTTAAAAGCACATTTTTTTAAAGAAAGTTTTAAATAATAAGTACCTAATAAAATCATCGAATGCGATCTTCTCTCTTATAATTTTTTAATAACGATAAATTTGCTAGCCAGACGTACCAGTTGTATGCTTCTTCCAAGACGTTGGAATGCACAGTATTTATATCGCGTGCATAATTATGCATTAATAAAACATTGAACAGTATTATCTCATTTTTTAATTCCGAGTATGAATTTAACGTTTTCTTTAATGGCTCTGTAACGAGGGGAAGACGAAAAGCTTGTAAACGTCCGAATTTTATATATGTATACTCAAATATATAAATACGCAGGTAATTTAAATTGTCCATGCATTTGCGACGAATACACATGTACACATACATATGTACACACATACACACGATTAAATATTTATTGCAGAAGGGTAGATAGCAAGATGATAAAATATAACGATCGGTCATGTCCAGCTATGACAGAAGCTGTCTGTATTAATCTGTGATAATAGTTAAGATAATGTCGCCAGCTGCCAC
This sequence comes from Tetramorium bicarinatum, assembly GCA_928718305.1. Taxonomy (NCBI): domain Eukaryota; kingdom Metazoa; phylum Arthropoda; class Insecta; order Hymenoptera; family Formicidae; genus Tetramorium; species Tetramorium bicarinatum. Next base: position 14,253,248 of record OV788324.1, read on the forward strand.
TGTAATACTGCTGCGTGTACCTATTCCCCGTTCTCATTGTAATTAATATCGTTATTATTTCTCTATTTTTTTTCTTTAGTATCAATTACATATCTCCCTTAGAGGCAATAAAGCGACATCCTACAACGTGTACATATTCGCAACTTGCCAGTTTTAGTGGCATATTCACGAAGTATTTCAATCGCATATTCAATCTTGTTTACTGTTATACAGTTACAACGTTGTAATATTATTATACATACGTATGATTATAAATAAACAGGAGTCTACATGTATATATTAAACGAGCCCTCATCCCCTGCCCGCCGAGTTGATTTTACTCCAGTTTGACGTATGTATTTTTCACGTAATTCTTAAAATACGTAGATATGTAAAAAAAAGTTTTAAATTCACAATTCGAACAAACGAACCCAATTAGTCCAAAGCTACATTGTTTGATCGATTCGGGTAAAGCTCAAAGATTCAAGCCTCATGTATCGTCTTGAATTAAAGTTCGATTCGAGCAAATATGTTACAAATTTGCACTCGAAGCAATTTAAAATTCGCGATCGAGTTTTTCGACCACGAAAAATTTCCGACAAGGCAATATTTAAAACGCCTTATCTCTTATTTGTGCGCGAAGAGAGATACTGGCTCACACTTGTGATTTGTTGTTGAAATTTTTTACGAAAAGACGATTTCGAAACTCACAATTCGACGATGAGGCGTTACATATAGATATACAATTCAGATATCCACACAAAAGGAGAAGAAATACGTTTAATATAATTCTAAATAAGCAATAATGCTTTTTTACGTTTAGTCACAGATGTTTTCAAAAGAATTATACGCATGTAATATACATATAACTCTTTATAATTATTCTTATAAATTATAAATATGTACATTTATATTTTTTTTAACAAATCTAATAAAATAACCCGAAGAATGATTTCACGATCGTAGAATACATCACTGCTATTTTTATTCCTATATAATTTGTAGATTTTTTCTCTTCATAGAAAATACCATAATTCTAGATACGAAGATTTATACATTATTGAAAAGATTTTGCAATAATATTCTTACTGACGTTTGACTTTTTGCACGTACTTTTTTATTACTTTCGTATCCTTTTTTTTGCAGATTATTATTACTGCTATTATATCATTATTATTTTGCATTTGAGCATTGTTAACATCATATTCATAAGAAAAATTGCCGATCTTTCTAGGTGGTTTAAATTTTGATGAATATTCGTATGTTTTATTGATGTAACATGCAAACAGTTTCCTCTTTAATATTAGATTAATAAGAAATTATTCGATTCATCCGCGAACGAGAGGAGCGAAACAGCCCGATATTTGCAATTGTTCCGCATAATGAATATGTGCAAGCCGCTCTTGGTGCATCGATCGAACGAATATCTCGAATAAATTAAAATATCTCGCTCACACTCGTATTTGTAAAATTTCTTGTGATAAACGAGTCTCGCGTGTTTTCCTCCGAAAATACCATTGATCACATGTCGATTAGCATTGCCTCTGTCTCTCAATAAAGTCATAAGTTTCTTTCGTAAAAATCGAGTGATAAAAACTTTGAATAACACTTTTATTTACAGAAATTATTTACAGTAATTACAGAAATATAAATCTTTTAAATCTATAATAATGTAAGGAGCTACTTGTTGGGAAATTTATTGCAAGGTACGTAGTTGTAATTTCTTCATGCTCGTTATGTGCCTTGGACGGATCGAAATGTCGAACCAATGACGTTTCGAATTTGCAGCACGATCCTGCAGTCCCGTTAATTAGCGTACAAATTGTTTCGTAAGTCGCTGTGGCACGGCGCTGCTTAAATGTCTCGTCTGAAATTTGTGAGTAGGCATTAATCTTTTTCGCAGAGACAATCTAACAAACAGTATCGCAAATCGCACCTGTACCTAAATATTTCAATTCAATATTTTAATCATGTATAGTGCATTACACGCCTATTTATCGCGGACTTTATTGCATTTTAAGTAATGCCCCGGGATACCATGGTGCGAGTTTTCAATGTGTTTACGGTCGTTTCTACGAATAATACATTTCCAAAGTCAGCATCTTATTTTAGCTAATTGAAGGGCGTGTTCTCCTAATTCTCTCGAAGATGTGAATCACGAGATGTGAAGAAAACCGGGTGTCAACGCAAAACTGTAGATTATGTGATACACCGAAAAATGGTCATCCATATTGCTGGACAATTCGGGTGCAAGATAAACGATAAGAATTATCACGTTTTGACCCTTGAGGCCGGTATTCATAGTTCTTATATTTAAGATTATCTTAAATATTAAGTACTCAGGTAGAAAAAGAAATCACAAAGATGTCAAAATAACATCTAAACTCTAAACTCTAAACTCATTATTATGTCATTTAGAGTTATTTTGATGTCAATATGATATCATTATAATTTTTGTTCTATCTGGGTACGGTCTTATGTGATTCTAAACCAATCACAGAGCCGTATTAGAATCTTAAGACCGTACTTAAGACAATCTTGAAATAAGAACTGACAATGAATACCGGCCTAAACTTTCGAAAAGTCTTTGAAGACGAAAACTGTCGCGATCATCGCGTGCGTTGCGTACGTGCCGACTGGAGGAAAAAAAAACGAAAACACGGAGCAGTAAAGAAAAAAAAATAGAGGCAGAGAGAGAGAGAGAAAGAGCAGGAGAGTGACCGAGTGTCGAGGATTTAGTATTATTCGGTATATTGAGCGCGAATCGGCAGAGAGCGGCATTCCGGGATTTCGGCAAGCGAGGGTATAGTCTCTCACGCGCAATGTGGTCCGGGGTGTACGGTGTGCGCGCCGTGTGTCTCACCCTGCCCTCCCCAGCCCCTCCCGGCCCCCCCACCACGCAACGAAAACTTAAAAATGCCGCCGCAGCGCAACCCGAATCGATATTCGCCGGTGCCGTCACGTGGCGAGGTTTCGAGCCGCGCGGGCCAATGGGCGGCCGCGGCGAGCGGAGCTCGCTCCGCCTGTGCTCCACGGGCCGACGACACGACATCTGCGTTCGGGTAGGCGGAACAACAGTCCGCGGCTGGTAGCGCACCGGTTCACAGTAGGCGATGTTCCGCTCTGCGGGCGGTCCACGTTAAGTGACCCCGAGACACACGGCACACATCGACGTCCAACGGGCGTTCAGCGACGGCGGCGACGACGACGACGACGACAACGACGACGACGACGACGACTTTCAACGGCGCCAGGAACAGACATCGCGAACGTCGAACACGTGAACGTGCAGGCGCTTTCGTTCTCTCGCTTAACGCTGTCGACCCCCGCTCTCAGCACGCGTACATTGTACACGCACGGTATTCGCATTCGTACGTGTGTGTATGTATATGTGTGTGTGGTGCTCTATCGTCCGCCGGAAGAAGCGCGCGCGGGGCCGCGACTCGTAAGCGACCCCGTATTTACTCGCCGTACATACCCGTCGTCGTGGTAGTTGTCTCTCGCGTGCAAAAAGAGTCGGCCAGCCGTCGCGGCCCACGGAACAGAGCGAGAGAGTAGAGGAAGTGACTGTGGTGTGTGCGCGACGGAGATCGAGAGCGCGCGGAGTAGTGCGAAGGGGGCGAGGTGGGGCAGGTTGGCTGTAAGAAGGAGAGGAGAGAAGCGAGGAGGGAGCGAGATAGATACAGCGGACGATAAAGAGAGCGAGAGGGACTCGCCGCGCGCGCGAATAGGAGAGTGAGAGAGAAAGAGACAGAAAGAGTACGCGCGTCTGTGGGTGTGTGTGTGTGTTGCATGTGTGCGCGAGAGAACGAGCGAGGAGACGGTAAGAAGGAACCAAGAGTCCAGACGGTACGCGCGATGGTGTTTCTATATGTGCCGCGCGCGAGAGAATGGTGCTTTCGTGAAGAGTAAACTCTGTTCGGACGGGACGAAGCCGTAGGTGAGGGCGCCGTGAGAGTTACGTGAATATAGGCGCCAAGTCGCGCGTGTCGTTGATCGATATCGGGATCGGTGATCTCAGATCGAGAGCCGCTTCGCGGTCGATCGCGAGATAAATCCCGCTGCGCCGCCCGCCCGTTCCCCCCCACCCCCCGGTCTCGGCGCCCCCGTCGGTCCGCAGCGCGACGTCGACCACCACGTCGTGGATCGCGCGCGCCGCGTCGACGCGGCGATATCGCGACGGCCGCTGCGTAGCGCGGCGATCGATAGTCGCGATCGATATCGGGATTCTCGCGGGCGCACGTATATCATCGCGGATACGTGTCGCGAGACGTGCGCGCGCGCGCTCGCTCGCGCGGAAAAACTCTTATTATGCGACTACCGAAGAAGTCGCATCGCCATAACCGCGAGCGGCGGGGATCGGATTAACCGGGAAGATAGAGGATCGCGGGACGCGGCGGAGAAGAGGCACGGGCGGAGGAGGAGAAGGAGGAAAAAGAAGAGGAAGAAGAAGAAAGATTTCAAGATAGAGGGAGATAATCACCGGGACGGACAAGGACACGACGAGCGCTCGACGGTCGCTCGCTCGTCGTCGGTTGCCGCGGCGGAGTCACTTCGCGTAAGGCTTCGCCGCGCGGCGGCGGCGGCGCCGACGACGACGACGACGACGACGACGACGACGACGACAACGACGACGACGGGTTCGCGGTACGACGAGCACGACGACGTCTCGACAGACGACGACGACGACGACAGCGACGACGAGATGGAGGAGAGCCAGCTGCTGATGACGGAACTCCCGTCGCCGTTGACGCCGACCGCCGGACGCGGCGGCATGACGTTGCTCCATCGTCCCGGCCACTACTACCACCTGCATCAGCCGCACCTGGCGATCCCGACATCGCAGAACCAGGCGATACTCCAGCACAACTCCGGCGGCACGGCACCGCACTACGGCACCGACGGCAATGGCGCCTGCGGTGGAGGCGGCGGCACCGCGAGTAGCGGCGCGGCCGTTGCCGCCGCCGCCGCGGCCGCCGCTGCCGCCGCCGCCGCCGGCTTGCCGGCCTACACTGTCAGCGGCCAGGGCGGCCTTTCCTCGCGGCATCAGCTGCACCCGCATCAGGTCCACCAGCGCGGCACCGCGGCGACGCACGGCCAGCCCGCTGCCAGCACTCACGTGTCCTGCTTGTATCCGGAGATCCTGGCCCTCATCTTCAGGCACCTGGACGTACGCGACAAGGGACGCGCCGCGCAAGTATGCGTCGCGTGGCGCGACGCCGCCTATTACCACTCGGTTTGGCGAGGGGTAGAGGCGCGGCTGCACCTCAGGAAACAAGCACCAGCGTTGTTCGGCAGTCTGGTACGGCGTGGCGTCAAGAGGGTGCAGGTGCTGTCCCTGCGTCGCGGCCTCAGCGACGTGCTCAAGGGCGTGCCGCACCTCGAGGCGCTCAACCTGTCCGGCTGCTACAACATCACCGACATCGGCATCACGAACGCCTTCTGCCAGGAGTACCCGTCCCTCATTGAGCTCAATCTATCGCTCTGCAAGCAGGTGACAGACGCCTCGCTCAGCAGGATAGCGCAGTACTTGAAGAATCTCGAGCATCTCGAGCTGGGCGGCTGCTGCAACATCACCAACACCGGCTTGCTGCTGATCGCGTGGGGCCTGAAGAAGCTCAAGCGGTTGGACCTGCGGAGCTGCTGGCACGTGTCCGACATGGGGATCGCCCATCTGGCCGGTCTGAATCGCGAGACCGCGGACGGCAATCTCGCCCTGGAACACCTGAGTCTGCAGGACTGCCAGCGATTGAGCGACGAGGCGCTCAGGCACGTGTCGCTCGGCCTCACCACCCTCAAGTCCATCAACCTGTCGTTCTGCGTCTGCATCACCGACTCCGGCGTCAAGCACCTGGCGCGGATGTCGAGTCTGCGCGAGCTGAACCTGCGCTCGTGCGACAACATCTCCGACATCGGTATGGCGTACCTAGCCGAGGGCGGCAGCCGCATCACTTCCCTCGACGTCTCGTTCTGCGATAAGATCGGTGACCAGGCGCTCGTCCACATCTCCCAAGGTTTGTTCAACCTCAAGTCGCTGTCGCTGTCCGCCTGCCAGATCAGCGACGAGGGCATCTGCAAGATCGCCAAGACTCTGCACGAGCTCGAGACCCTCAACATCGGACAGTGTAGCCGGCTCACTGATCGGGGCCTCCACACCGTCGCCGAGAGCATGAAGAACCTCAAGTGCATCGATCTGTACGGCTGCACCAAGATCACCACCAGCGGCCTCGAGCGGATCATGAAACTGCCGCAGCTCAGTACGTTGAATCTTGGTCTGTGGCACGTGCGGTGATGGCTTTTTCCGTGGCTAAGTGCTCTGGACGAACGCTGCCAACGCTGTTCGCGTCACCGTCATCGTCATCATCACCGGGGCAACGACGTCGGCTCCTCGCAGCGACTCGAGGCGAACTTCGTCTTCACGCGCATGTTCCTGCCGCAGGCGGTAAGTCCGTTGCTATTGCTCGGCGCACCAAGTCGCCCGAGCGCCCTCGACATCGGGATCTACGACATTGTCGTCAGCGAATAGCGTTTAGCTCGTTGTTTCTCCGCCCGAGACGGGAATTCCCCTTTCTCGAGGGGGAAGCGACCGCTCGTTCTCGAGGGGCACCCGTTCCTCAAGCTGCGAATGGCATTACGTCCCCTTCGACGAGCGCTTCCTTTTCCAAAAATAAAACAAGAAAGAAAGAAAGCGACCGTTTCGAGATCACATACATATTTCCGATCGTATTTGATCGTCGCGCGTCGAAGACGATCGCTAGATTAATTAAACGACGGGCTCGACGAGTCTCGAATTTAACACTTTCGGCTCGCTCGGCCCCTCGAAAATTTAGGGGAAAAAAAGGAAACGAATGTCGCGTCTTGGGTTTTCTCGCTCGTTGCTTCTGCTACGATCATCGATTACAAGCAGCTGTTAAACGATACATTTTTTAGGCCAAAGATTGAAATTAATATAATGTCAATGAGTTCTATTTGTATGATGGTGCATAAAAATAATCCTTACGCCGATTGTCGCGTTTGCATTAAATGATAAAACATAGGGATTATTATTTTCACTATGATAAATTTCTCAGCGAGATTATAACAGTTTTAATCCCTAAATAAAAAATTTCTTCTTATCGCGATATTTTCTTAGAATGTCTGAGTCTCAGCGAAAATATAACATTGATAAGTCAATCTATACTGATTAGACGTCTGTGCATCCTGAATAGAAACAATATATATATATTATACATTATATATTCTGAGAAGCGTATGCTTTTTATTATTAAACAAATCAAGTTAATTCGCATAGGACAAATATTACGCCTTTCGTTCTTTCATTTGGATGTTTCGAATATAAAACGCGATGCTCTCGATAACGATTCTCTTTTCTCCGGTTGCTCTTATCTGAAGTTAATGATTGCAATACGTGCAATATGGAGCAGCGACGCATTTTCTTTTTTCTGCAAGTTCTCAGTTTCTTTCCTTCAATGGACTGTTAAAAAGAGGGATGGTAGTGTGTCTTTTTGAATTCTTACACAAGGGTTTGAATTCTTATATCGGGAGTTTATTTCGGATCCATTGTTGTTCTTACTTTATTTGTTTGATTTGTCTATGTAACATTATCTTTTTTTCCCCCTTCCCATGCGGAGGAGGAGGAGGAAATCCTTTATGGAGACCCTTTCGGGGTACTGTGGGAGTCTCCCACTAGCGTGTGCAAGGTGGGCATACCCTACCTCCGGACGAGACTCACATCTTCACCAAATGGAGATCCCCCGGAATCACCATACAATATTATCTACAAAATATTGCCTTATCTCTAGATACAATATTTATAATATTTAAATTATTAATAATGTACGTCACTGTAACGTCATTGTCGTTGTAACTGATATCAACGTTGCTATCATCCGAAATGATTTAATTCTTAATAGAATCAACTGATAGAATTGAGATTGAAGCAACGATATTCAGTATTTCTCATTCTATTAATTTGATACGCACTGATATCCTTCGATAAGAATGGAAATATCGTTCCTTGTAAAATGTGTGAAATTTCTTGAAGTCACTGATACTAAAGTGTTTTCTTGATAGTTGCACATTACTGGAATTATTCCTAAAATTAACATGACACTGTACAAACTTAAAGTTCCCTGCCAACTCATCTCAAGGCCTCTGCGAGCAGCATGGCTGGTTGCGACATTGATTCTTTACTTATTACTATTTTATACATGACAATTTGTGCAAATGGAATATACTTTTGCAACGTGCATCAAATAATTGCGAACAATTCGAATTGTTTAGAATATGTCGAAGAACGAACACGTTACTACTTTCAAACGTTTGAAAATTAAATAAAAAAACTTTTTAAAAGAAATTTTGTATTAATACAAAATAAAAAGATATCTTAATTTTATACTATACACATTTTATACTAATTTAAAATTACACTTAATTCCATGAAATTGGACTAAAGTAGACTAGAATTTGGACTTGATCTGATTTATAATAGAGAAAAATAAAATTCTAAGTTAAAATAGAATTAAAATCGGACGTGAAAATTTCGCGGAGTTAGAAATAAAAATTTAAAACGACTAAACGCATATACATGATAGTTTACTTGAGGAAGTAATTTCATGTCACAAAAACACTGAAAATACATTCGAAAAAGTCTTCGATGTTTTTATCGGAGCTTGGGATAGAAAGATTCAAGATTATTGCAACATCGCTGCGTATTAAGAGCTATGTGCTTTTTGCACTGGCATGTCCTTGGTCTGTTCCGCGCTTCTTAATCTGCATAATTTGCATAATCTGCATATTTGACGTAATACATCTATCGGGTGTGATTTAAATTTCACGATCTACGAGCAATCATTATAATTATAAAAGTAGAAAAATACAACATTTTCTACTTTTTTAAATGTTTGCGGCGTTATGTATTTTCTGTTAATGGAAGACATTTATATTATGATATACGGGAAAAATACAGTTATGTAATATGGGATATACTATACTGTGTCATCGGCGAATAACACCCTAATGCTCGTAAAAATCGCTAAAAGCGTTTTTAAACGCGCCAGGAATTAAGCAATATTACGTTTCGTTTCACGAGCCGCAGGGCACAAATTATACATATCTTCTGTTTTCGCAGAATAGAACGACTGTTTTATATCTTTAGCAAGATTAAGGATTATTCGTTAAGTTTATTTCATTTAATAAATACAATAATATAGTCTTTCTTTGCTCATTGATTTTCTAAAGTTTCTTTTTCGGTTAAAAAAGTTCATTCATAAAAAATTAGTTTAATTACATATATGAAATTCATATGTAAAAAAATAATCGAATTTATAACATTTTTTATCTTAAATTATAATAATATTGCCACTAACGCGCACCCCATAATGTGCCATTTTTTTGAATAATAAGATGAATTAATTTTTTAACAAGAGAAGTTACAATTTATAACATACTAATTAATAAGTCAATTTTATTTGTCTTTTATTATCTATTTACACCATCGAACGGAGATGGATACGTTATCTTTAAACTTTTATAAATATCCAAGCTTTAGTTTTTAATTTATCAACAAATTACAGTGCACGAAGTATTCATTTTTTATTAACATCCTATCTTTATTCTAGCTCATGTAATACTAAAGCTCTTTTGTTGTTGATAAAATGAATCATTAGAAATTGCGGTTATCTGCAATTATTCGTAATAAGTCGGACGCATGCTTTTCTGATTTAAGTAATCGTAACTATATTGTACGCGAGAAAAAGAAACCAATCTCCACGGAAGTCATTCTCCTGTAGAGAGAAGTCAAATTTAATTTATTATAAAGTTAATCACAGTTTAATAGCTACTCTTTTTGTCTACTTTTACGTGCAGAAGAAAGAGAAAGAATCATTTAAACCTTGCTTCAATTTTAACCGATTTCTATAGCATATTCTTCATACGTTTATTCATGACAATTAAAACGTTGATGCATTTTTCTGCATATAGCAAATAGCGTCGAGAGAAAAAATCTAAATGCATCAAGACGATGTTTTTCTGTCTGAGACGAAAAGCCGCGGGTTGAGTTATCATCAGTCTAATCAATTCATCTTTGTAAATTTTAGTAGTAAAAACTGCGATTTTTTTCATAAAATTTGAGATCTTTTACCAGCAAGTTTAATTTCTTAAGTTTAGAATTTGCAATGAATTGCTTTTTTGTGAAGTTTTTTCATTTACATTGTTATTAATAAATGAAATTGTTACATCATTAATCATGTGGAATATCAAATAAACCCTGCTTTTGTGAAATTGAAATATTTGTGCGATCTGTATAGTGACTAACAAGGCAACCTTGCAAACTTGATAATTTAGATAGTGGAACTTGGCATAAATGTAGGGAGGAGGGGCGGGAAAATGCATGCATTTAAAAATTTTTAGTTGCGGCCCAAAAACGGTTGAAACAGGTAAAACCACCCTTCAAAGCTAAAGAGATTTTTTTCGCCTGTTTTAAATATGTTTTGTAAACTAAACGAAATATCGAAAAATATTTTATAGTAAAAGTTTTATAGTAAAAATATCTCTGTTTAACTACGTTGTTCATTTTTCAAAAAAAAAATTTTTTTAAATTCATTCTTTGCACTCTCTATATATTTAGTATCTATGACGTTATAATACCATAAAGTTAACGTATTTTTATTCCACGTGTAGCCATGTATTTATAATTAGATTATATTAAATCGTAAAAATATTTATAGAAGTTATTTACAGATTTTACATACGTAATTAAGTATCTTATGTGTGTGTCTTTTTTCTATACGTGACAATAGTACAATGTATAGATATTCACGTAGCTATATGTGAAAATTAATTTAATTTCCTGAATAAAGAAATTTTTCCTTTTTTCAATAAAATATAATAATTAAGTACGTATATATGTAATTGACTTCTCATCTTGATTTCTCGTGATAACTGCATAATATATGGATCATTATGTAGTTTTCTTTTTCATTTTCAAGTATACGATATAAATATATGTACGTATCACTACTTTATGTGACAAAAATTATATAAATAATTTATATACAGAAATTAAAAAGATAGGATTCTGGAATAATAATTTTATAAACAAAATATTTTAATATAAAGTATTTATATGAATTCATTTGAAATTAAAAAGAATACCAACATTCGTTGCAAGGATAAGGAAAACTGTCAAACACCTTGTCAGTATTCACAAAACCAAAGTACATTCTTTTAATATAGGTATAAATATTTGACTTTAAAATATATGATAATTATTTATAATTAGTAAATAAAAAAAATATGAAATTTTGCAGTGCGCGAAGAGCAACTCACCTAACAACATTGGTGCCATGTAGTATTCTATGTGATTACATTTCATATAATTACATTTGTGCTGTAAAATACTTTTTTTTCATGTAGGTATAATGTATACACGTATTTTACGGCTGACATTTTCACCATGTTAATTAGGGGTATCCCGCTATGTACTTGGATAACATTTCCTCTGTTATACATAAGAATATTTATTTTAAATATTTACAATACATAAGTTCATTACAATTATTATTCTCTTTTCTTTTTCTAAACTAAATTCTATTAATACTTGCATTATTTTTATTTCTCATAGTGTTTGTAATCGTGATGTTTCTTTTAAAAAAATGGTACAGAGGTATTTTTTGCACCAAGAACAACGTGTTACAGCAGGTGCATTACATATGGAACATCTTGTATGTCTTTTCCAGAGGAACAAAAGTCTACTGGATTTGGAATTGTGACCGCTCTTCTCTCTCGATATATCCATTTTTAAATCAAGCATAGGAGCAATCAACAAGCATATAGGAAAATCAATATTTTAAAAAACTTTGACTTATTTTAACATCACGTATTATATAATAATAGCTTAAAGAGCTATTGATATTTATTTTGAAAGGGCAAATCCAACTCTTCCGTTCCTCATGTCAAACTCGGCATAGTGTAATAAAGGCAGTGCCCAATATTCACGTGTTCCCAATATTCACTGGTATATCAGGCTTCAAAGGAGTAAAACAGCTCGTACATATCATACATTATTATTTATCACCTCCTATGAAAAATTAAATATAGTATGATATTTTTGTTCTAAAATTGATTTATTCGATCATATGACTTATGATTTTTTATCTTATTTTTATTCTAAAATTGATTTATTCGATCATATAATTTATGATTTTTTACCTTACCTTAAAGACGTAAAGACGTAATCTTCGCCTTCGATTTTAAATGACTTATCACCTATAACGAAATTAATGTAGGGAAGATTACGAACTTTGTCGCAGTCCACCTGTAAACGAGAGTTAATGTTAGCAATTCAGATTAGTAATCAACAGCTTATCAAGCATTTATTCATTTATTTCTATAATTTGCTTAAGATTGTTGAAAGTTGCCACTGCAAAAAAGAATAATTTATTAGTTAAAATTACTTCTCCATTTTTAATGTTTGCTCCTATAAGTATCCGAAGAACATTAATATCCGGTGTTGGTCCAAATACTGTGTTGTAAGTATTGTGTACTAACTCTGGGTATAGCATTACAATTTTCCGCACATAAGATCATATTTTTTATTTTAATCCTACAATGCGATATCGGAAGTGTCCCGATACGTGGCCAATTTTATTCTTGTAGTATTAGTGTCCGAGAGTGTACAATATTGCAGACTTTCCCATACAGAATGTTAACTAATTTCAAACTAAATTGATAAACTGACTAGAGGTTGACTGGTAACTTTTTTGGAACCATTTCAAAAAAACATAACTTGTAATAATCATAACCGACAATGGTAGCAGATAAATGAATATATCATTGAACAACATTGAACAACATAGGTAGATATTTTTTCTTCGGAACTGAACATCTATATTTTATGTTACGTTCACTATAAATTTTTAGTACTGGCTTTTAAACCAAGCATATTTAAAAAGATTATGAAATTGTGGAGAAGATGTATATGCATTAAGGATTGTAATTTAATGTTATTTCTCAGGTGTAAATTGATATCGTAATTGAATACGACAAATGAATAAAATATTGTGTACTAACTCTGGGTATAGCATTACAATTTTCCGCGCATAAGATCATATTTTTTATTTTAATCCTACAATGCGATATCGGAAGTGTCCCGATACGTGGCCAATTTTATTCTTGTAGTATTAGTGTCCGAGAGTGTACAATATTGCAGACTTTCCCATACAGAATGTTAACTAATTCTAAACTAAATTAATAAACTGACTAAAGATTGACTGGTAACTAGGTATTTTTTCTTCGGAACTGAACATCTATATTTCATGTTACGTTCACTATAAATTTTTAGTACTGGCTTTTAAACCAAGCATATTTAAAAAGATTATGAAATCATGGAGAAGCATGTATATGCATTAAGGATTGTAATTTAATGTTATTTCTCAAGTGTAAATTGATATCGTAATTGAATACGATAAATGAATAAAATATTCTTTTCTTATCAAACTGTATGGCCTCAGTCTGGTCTGTTACATTTTAAGGCTTGTCTGTTTTGTTGTTCTTCCTTTCCTTCCGATCTATTAGAACTTTCGGATTTGGCCGGAATCATCTCTATTAAACATGAAGAAGTTGAATTATTCTTGTGGTTGTTACAATTTGGGTGTGTTGTAACCCTTTAATTACAGACTAAGATTTCATTCTTGTAGGCATTAATGTCCGAGAATATAATATTGCCGACTTTCCCATACAGAATGTTAACGCCAGACTAATAATAAGCTAAAGCTAGAGGTTGACTAGTATAACCCTATTTTTTCTTTGGAACTAAACATCTATATTTCATGTTACGTACACTATAGATTTTTAGTACTGGCAATCTATAGTTTACATTTAACATCTTTATCAGGTGATAAAATTCGTTGGCCGCGATGGATTTGTCCCTCTGCCAACTGTAAACTGCGTGTGTGTGTGTATACCTTCGTGTATGGCATTTTCTTTAATAATAAAAGGTTGTACAAGGTGGCATAAATTCTTATAAGTTTGCCGAATGATGTCCGGTCCAAGAGTTCACGAATAGGATATTGAAGATTCCACTTGTGGGTAAAAATACATTTGTAAACAAAGATTGAAAATGTTGCGTATTTAATTTACCCGATTTTGGTGCTGCAATGTAAACGTTTGCAGGTTTAAACAAGGTTTCTTTTACGCGTGGTCCAAAATTTCCACTGGTTTCTTTCAAAATCAAATAGAGAAGTGATTGCAATTGTCTGTTTGTAGAAATTATGGGCATTATTGTATAACTATGTGTTGTTGTTGACTATGATTGAATTAGACTTTCAACTGGTTTAACTCCTTGTGTGGTCAGTGTTCTGCTTGACTGTATTTTCAAATTAAATCCACTTTCGTCTGCATTGTATATATTCTCTATTTCAAAAAGATTTATAAAAGATTTTACAGTACTTATAAATTTCTGACATGCTATATTGTAATTGTTCTTTGTTTCGTTGCAGAACAGTTTATAAATTGTGTTATTTTCCTTGACACAATATATTTTCTTTTAAAATTTAATATACTCGTTGGTCCTGTTCTATGAATGAAATGAAATGAAATCAATTTGCTCTTTGGTGTCCATCGTGACAGTCATCGTCACGATCCATGTCATGAATAACCTGTGGTCGTTTGGTTCTTTAAAATGTTTTAATATGTATTTGGATACATACAACAATTTTTCTTTATAAGTATCTCTTCTTTGTATGGAATGTTCCCATCGATATAATGGTGCAAGGACTTTTCCGTTTTAAAGCTGTTGAAAGAGAGTGATGGCTTTTTCACTTTTCCAAAATTCAACAGTTCTTCTTTCATAGTCATATCCTCTTTTAGTTCAAATGTTCCAGCGTAACACGCATGAAGCATTCTCAAACGCTTGGATAACGCATAGAAAGTTAAATATTCAAGATTACTCACATTTATCCTTCCTGTTACTTCAATAAATTGATTCCAATACAATGTCACGTTTTTAATCCAGTGAGTAGAGACGTACATTTTTTACGTGTACCACCACGTCCTTCAATCGAAGATGAATCGAAATTTTTACGTCCTTATTTGCTTATCTAAAAAAAGTCGTCATTAATTATTCAGGTGACTTCTTATATTACTAATCACTTCAAAAGCGAAAGCAACAGATTTATTGCAAAACTTTTAAAATATACACAAATTTTTTTATTTCTTTCTTATTCTTTCTTATTTTTATTTCTTTCTTATACATGAGACAGACACAATCCACATACCATAACTAATTACGTTTTATTTATTACGTTGCTATGTTACCGTTACCTAGAAGTTTAATTCAATATTCTAGATTGTGTTCCAAAATTCACTACCAGTGCTGCAAATCTATAATGTGAACTATAGATTTACAGCATTGGCAGTATGGAACATTTCGATTCGATTAAAAAAATAAAATCACTGCATTACTACAATTACAACAATATTATACATAAATTATATACACATATATATAATGTTACATTTCTCAATTTGATCAGTTCATTATGAGAAATTTCGTGGAAATATTTAGGAAAGATGAAAATTTTATTTTATTACTACTATAATAATCATTAGTATCGAAAATGTGATCTTTTATTTTCCAAGAAATGTCTGAAAACATCTCTTATTTATTTTATAACAGTTCTTACTCTTTATTTCTGCTTTTCATTTCCTATCTTACTCTCAACTTATCTCTCTCTCTCTCTCTCTCGTTCTTTTTCTAGATTTTTTTATAAAGATTTATTATTTTTTCACAATTTTTTCACAGAGATTATTCACAATTTTGTCTTTTCCCAATGTACAACTGTCTTCATTATCAGTTCCATAAACAATTTTATCATTATTTTATCAAGTTTTTTTATTTCATCTATTATCTATTTCTATATCGAGTAAATCGATTTCTCAATAATTTTCAAATTTTAATGTAGTGTCTGTGTATACATCAAATGATACGTCATCGATTGCATTTGTTATAATGTCTTTTATTACATCACGTAATTCTATTTCTTTTTGATTAACAAGTTGGTGAAATATTTGTAATTAAATGGAAAAAAATTAACATATTAAAATTATTTGTAATATTATGCTCCGATTTATTAAAAATTTAGACTGTCTGATCGAATAATCTTCAGTCTTTCACACTACAATCACTCGTTGAATACACTTACTGAAAATATGCATAACGTAGCGTTATTCATGTATCAGTTTTTTAATGATAGTATACTAACCAGCATATCTCGTATATGACGTTTATCACCAGTATAAAACACATGACACCAGAATAAACATTGTGTTGGATGCTACGTGACTATTCTCATTTTGTACAATTGTCACATAAAAAAAGCGATACGTACATATATTTAATAAAAATAATATATAATATATTTGAAAATCAATTGAAAGCTACGTAATTATCCATATATTGTGAAATTATCATAAAATGAAAAGTCAAATGCATATATATATATATATATATATATACATATATATATATATTTGTACATATATGTATATATATATATTTGTACATATATATATATATATATATATATATATATATATATACATATTGTATTTTATCGAAAAAAAGCAAAAGTTTCTTTATCTAGCGGATTAAATTAATTTTCACATATATCTATGTGACTGTCTATACATTGCGTAGTTATTACGTAGAGGAATAAGACACATACATAAAGGCCATTCCACAATTGCCTAAGCGTTGTAAACGTAAGGCTGTAAGAATTTGACCAATCATAGTCGATTATTCTTTGATCGTAAGAAAAATATTCGACTATGATTGGTCATTTTCTTACAGCCTTTATAACTACGTTTACGTAATTGTAGAATGGTCTTAAGATAAGATAATTAATTACGTATGTATGTACGTAAAATCTGTAGAACCAATATTTTCTAAATATTTTACAGTTTAATATATTCTAACTATGAACACATGGAAAACACATGAAATAAAAATATATATGTTAACTTTATAGAATTATAATTCCATAGGTATTAGAGGGAGTGCAAAGGATGAATTGATTAAACATTTTTTTTTTCGAAAAATGGACGTAATTAAACAGAGATATTTTTACTGTAAAATATTTCTCCATATTTAGTTTGTTTAGCTTACGAAATATATTTTAAAAAGGCAAAAAAGATCTATTTTTGAAGAGTAGTTTTACCTTTTAAACCGTTTTTGAATAATCACAGAAAATTTTTAAATTTATGTATTTACCTCTCTTTCCCGTACATTTATGCCAAGTTTCATTATAATCTGAATTTTCTGGTTTGCAAGATTCTCTTTTTCTTGTAAGCAAAAAATATAAAAATACTAGATCTTCACAGACATTTTTAAAATTTGAAAGATTACTCAAGTAGTAGCTTTGACAAAAAATTTTTATGATTGCTTTCAACTATATGATATAAATTTTTGCTTTGTTAAATCATAAAATATAAAAATATAGGTTAAAGTAAAAAAAAATATATGGATTGAGATAAAAACGAAAAATCGAAAATATAATAAAAAATATTAATACCTTATGAAATGTCTATGATATTTTATATATTGTGTGTATATACAATATATATTATATATTTTAAAAATATACATTGACATTATATCTTACTATAATAATAATACATATAGTAAGTAACTGCATTTTTTAATTATCATACATTTATAAATATTTTTTCAATAATTCCAGACTTCTTAAATATTAATGTTATTTAATGAATTAACTTAATACTTAGCATATTATTTATATATTAACCCTACAATTATATGTTTTAATATACTAATGAAATAAAAAATCTAATATTTTCTAAATATTAAATATAACGAGATAGCAAGTAAATGTTTTTGATAGAAAACTAATTTTAACTTATCTTTTATGGTGGAAAAGTTTAGTTGTCTGATATACCGTCATAATCGTACATTATCGAAACAGCACAAGCCAGAATACGATAAGATTGCTTTATGACTTGCATATAATAGCTTCATACAATCATACAAGCTATTTTTAAAAAGTTTCATGAAATTTTGCAAAAATATTTTATATTTAATAGTAATAATTATAATTTCTTCATTCACTGGATTTTCCATACTGGTTTGATTTGGATGATTTTTTGCCGTAATAATTTAAACGGTTTTCCGCATGTTTCACCCACTCTTGTATACATTTTATAATTAGCTCTTATCTTTTTGTGTTATCAACAATACAGTATCTGTTAAAATTTTTATAAAATACATATTTACAGGCTTATTATTTTTTTGTTCCTGCCATGATAACTTTATACACAGTTGATCTGCGAGCAAAAATTTTAATATGTCTCGTATTTTTTCCGTGTACGTCGTTCCACGTGTATTCATAATTGTATTTTTGAATTTATTCATAATTGTATTATTGAATTTTAAACATTATTATCGATAAAAATAATGACAACGAAACAAACAGAAGTAATACAGATATAATAATATCTCTGTTAAACGACATGGAGAAAATACGAGACATATTAAAATTTTTGCTTGCAGATCAACTGTGTATAAAGTTATCATGGCAAGGAAAAAAAATAATAAGCCTGTATACAATATGAGCGTGAGCGAGCGAGCAAAGATGATTAAGAAGTTCAAGCAAATAAGTGACGTTTGCAAATCACTGTGGTTTACCACAAAAAATATTTATATTATTTACGGTGTAAATATTCCGTCTCCTTTCAGATTGATTGATTCAGTTTTTAAATAAGAATAAAAATTAAAAGATTAATTGAAAATAAAACGGACAGTTGTGGTGCGACATTAACCGCGATAGAAATTCGACATAACTTGAATGTGATTTAACTAATCACGAGAAAGTAAAACGTAGTCATACTTCGTTCTGGTAATTGCGACAGGGGATGGTGGCAATGCCAAGATTGTACGTGATACTTCTGGGCTATTCAGGGACTATAATCATCTTTGCTCGCTCGCTCAACGCGTGAATTGTTCAGACACCAGGTTGCCGCATCGTCAAGATTAAATCCGAGTTAGCTAGACGTTCTAATTGGCTCTTAAATAACTACCATTTTATTTTCACTTTTTGACAGTAAAATTTTTTTGAAATTCTTTTTTTCGAAAGATGTATATTTCTATTTCAATAAATATTAAATTTTACAATAACAAAATAGTGAAAAGTCCGCTACCTTCGCTAACAGATTACTTTTTATTTAGCTAAATTATATTAATCTGAATTTAAATAATTTTTTTGAAAATTTTACAAGTATAAATTAAATCATTGCCGTCATTTTTTAGCTATTTATTAACGTCAATTCCACATGATGCGATAAACAGCCGGGGACAGTTGCTACAGGGATAAAGTGTGGCATTAGTGCGTCTCGGTCGTTTCCCACGCTTATTTATTCGAGGCGACGCGAAAGTTACATACTTCGGGTCTTTGTAGCTCCGTACGTGGAGATCGAACGTTCGTTCGAGGAGGAAAAGAAGAAGAATCAAACCGCGCCGTACGGCGTGCGTGCGTGCTCACTTCTCTCTCCCGTTCCTTTCGTGGAACCTGAACATTCTGCCGGAGGAGTAGCGTGGAAGTTGCTGCTCCGGCCGTGTGTAAAAAATAGGTGTGCACCGAAAGTTTCTCCTCCCTTTTTCATCTTCCTCCATCCCGCCGTCGCCGATGTGCGTGCTTCGCCGTTACGTAGGAGTTACCATGTGCCGCATATTTTGCCAATAGACCTCGTCTATCCTCGTCCTGCTGCTTTTCTCCTCTCTCCTCGGCTGAAAGAAGCGATGCACGAGAGAACGGTAAACGACGCTGCTGCATTCGCCGTTTAACCGCGCAAAAACGTGTAGGAAAATTCAGTCAGAGTTTTTACAAGAGCGTCATCTACATAATTGAAAGAAAAATTATTATTTGTGAAAAAACAGGAGAGAGGATGAAAGTTTAAAATATACTGAGTACTCTGAGCGCCATTGTGCGTTTGCCTAATGGATCATTCGAATTTATAGTTATATCTTTGAGAATTTTTTTATACTTTGTCACATATCTACGAGCTTGTGTATTCGGTGTGTATTCGGAAGTCTACCTTTGATTTTGTACCATCCCTTCTTCTCTATCTCCCATGTCTCACTCAAACTTATGAAATCCTGCTTGCCTACAAACTTCCAAAATTTTATATCCTGTCTGCCAATCCCTGCAATGTTCCAGAATAGAAATCTTTTTTCTCTTTTCTCATTACTCTTATTATCTGTTCCTTTTCCCCTTCTTGTCTTATCCTAAAATTTTATCCATTCTCTTCTATCTTCTGCTTTCTTTTCTATTCTATCGTACCTAAATCTTTGAAATTTAAATCAATTAGAAATTTAAAGTATTCTAGGGTTTCATAGTTTTGAAAAATTTGACATAGTTTATCGATGAAGCTTATTTTTTTTTGCAGTAATGAATTGTATTACATAGCTGTAACAGATGAAATTGTGCATACAATGCTTCCATATATTTTTTTTCTTTATGAAATAGTATATGCATTTCCAAATTAAAATCACTTTGAACAAGGACAAGAGCTAAACACATATAATGCCCATACTCAATAATATGTTGTTGAACAGTCTATGCAAAATTTTTTTCCTTAATTCTATCTATTTTGTAATAATATTGATATCAATTTTTTATAATCTCTCTTCAAACTGTTATTTAAAAATGCGAATGATTAATTCTACGATGCTCAAAATCCATCTACTCTCATCTTTACTTTTGAAGTTACGATCAATGGATCGACAAAGATCTTGATTATGTATTAACTTTTTAGGTAGTAAATTTTCTAATACTAGCCAATCAAATAGAGTGACTTTTAAAATCGGATTGCAAGCAATTTCTTGTGCCTAATAATATAAATATTAAGGCCAAATGTAAACGAACAGACAATATTGCTTTGACGCAAGATTCAAAACGTATATATGTATATATACTACACAGGCCAGTATTGACGTGAATGTACGTTAAACGATTCATTAATATATTTTGGACATTTGTAGAATTGCTTTGAGAAATTACAAGTTTCGAGATATTTCACACAATAAGGTTTCGTATGGTTTGCATATATCAGTTTTTCTTTTACTTGTAATCAAGTACAATTATTACTTACTTAAACGAATGAAACGTTGGTTAATAACGTGAGAATGGCTTGAAATTAATAGAGTTGATACTTCTGATTTTTCTGTTTTAAAGACTGCTACAGTTACACTTATCTTCTATTTTTTCGGTATGTCTCGCTCACTTTAGATTTGTTTTAATAATTGCATGAAATTTTTCCTTACTGCTGATCCTACTCTCAATAGTTTATTGAGCTAAATTATACTACGGAGAAAACTTCCTCCGTAGTGCGCTTTCTTTCTCAATCGTCAAATCGATGATTTCGATGTGCTATTTTTGCCAGGAGAATATCATAGAATAGACTCGTCGCAGTTGTCGTCATAGGCGGCGTATTGTTCTTGTTCTTGTTGACAAAAATAGTCCGGTTTCGATTGATTTCATGATCGGCTGACTTTTAATTCTTCGTCTACTGATCCTATAGATACGTACTGCTTCGTTGCATTAATAATAGCAGCAAATCTTTCGAGGATGGAGAATTTGTGAGTTATAGGTGGTTATTCATAGTCGGTTCTCATATTTAAAATCGCCTTAAGTACGATCTTAAGATGCCCTCTACATTCACAGTCGAAGAAGAAGGCGGGATTTAAGAAAATTCACAAAACACATTTTGATCAAGATAATCTTATTTAAAAACATTTTAATATGTTTCATAAATGCATCTAAGCATGCGCTAAATAATAAATACCTGATGTAATTCCCATGCATGTTCAATATCATCTACATTTATGGAATCGTCCTTATGTAATATTTCTTTTGAAGATTATTTAGATTTTTTTTTAAGATTATTTTGAGTAATTCGGGTTGTTCAGACTTGTAGGCTATATGTTATTACAATAAACACATAATATATTATAAGGATATTTGCAAAGACATCATTGTAATTTTTATAAACATTTTAGTACGCCTATAACTTAGATTACAAGGATTTGTTAATAAGGCAATTAACATATTCGGTTTAGCAACGCCAAGTATTTTGAATATTTGGTCAGAATCGTATTAATTGTTGCATGGCATTTTACTATTAAAGAGTAATAATAAAAGACAAAAATAGCTCTTTTGGTTGATATAATTCACGTTTTTATAGTTGGCGCAATTTGATAATAAATCATTACTCTTTTTAGAGTATTTTTGGCCGGCGTATACTTGACGCTTTTTTAACCTTTTTTTAAAAAGGTAATTTTGTTGTGATATTACTTACTAGTAGTAAAACAGAATCTAAAAATTTTTTAGCAACATTTTTTAAAATTCTAAATCCATATACATCTAATGGTTGTATTTTCCTTGTACCTTTTGGTATTATCGTAGAAGTAGTATATTTTCCTGGAGGTATTAATTCCGAAATGATATTGGGGCAATGTTCAGTTCATGAATTGATAAGAAGAACCAATGTTTGGAAAATAAGCTTCTTCCAAGCGAGCGTTATATAAGCACGCTACTTTCTATAAAAAAATATTCTTTGATACAATAATTAGGACAGAATAAAACAAAGAGCGTGTGTTAGTTACGAGCGGACATGAGACGCTGGAAACCCTGATATTTTCTAACGCTGAGTTTTGTATTCCAATTACGATACCTAAGAGTGTATCCTAACTGAAGTATACTTTTTTGACGTTAGTATTTAACATAATAGAATGGAATTATCGAACGAGCGCGTAGAGCTTATTTAGTGAGAAGGATCGTCTATGCAACATTCTTTTTTAACACGTCAAGAGTAATTTCGCGTGCTGCGTTGAAAGACAAAGGCCTATTTATTTGTAATATTTACGGAAGGGTAATTCTCACTCGCATATATTCGTATATGTTAAAAATCGTTTCACGTACACATTATACATAAACGCGTTTCATATCGTTAACCAAAACTAATGAACATCTTCCGTTAACTTTTCATTTTGGTCATTGTAAAATTTTGCTGCATTCAATAATGAGTTACCATACGCTAAATAAGTTGTGTTTAGAGCGAGTAAGATTAAAGTTTCTTGAACAAATAGGCGACAAATATTGTTAGCTGGTCCAAATAATTCTTAGGGCATTTTAGTAAAATGAAGGTTCGTGTAGTTTTGACGCTTTCAATACAATCTAATCAACTCAATACGATCGAAAAATATTCAATCGAATATGTGGAATGGATTAATGATATGCAACGGCATTACAAGTGATGTAAAAAAAAACTGGTATATAAAAATTGCTTGGTCATATAAAATTTAATATACTTCCTGTCGTAAGACTGGCACAAAATTTGAAGACTAATCAACATGATTTATTTCCAATAGCCATATTTACAAAATGTTTTTCGTAAAATTTTATAATTAGCTTTAATTCTTATTAAAATTTTAAAATTGATGGAAACATGGAAACATTTAATTTGTATATTTAATGATATTTAAAAGCACATTTTTAAAGAAAGTTTTAAATAATATCTAATAAAATCATCAAATGCGTTCTTCTCTCTTATAATTTTTTAATAACAATAAATCTGCTAGCCAGATGTATGTCAGTTATATGTTTCTTCCAAGACGTTGGAATGCGGAGTTCATTTTTTCTCGGAGCATTATTATGCTATTGAAACTGTTGTTTCGAAGGAGCTTACATATCACCATTATGTCTTGCAGGATACACATTTGAATTTTCATCTTTCATTTTTTTTAAATTGGAGGTTTTAAGTAAATTGCCATAAATGTACTGCACAAATACATTTATTTCTATCCGCGATTTCATAACACATATCACATATATTAAAACTTACATCAATATCCATTAGCTTTACATTGAACAGATATGCGCGTCGTAATATCTGCTTTTATCTTATTTTAAATAAATTTTTAACCCTATATTTTTTTGTTTGACAATGAATCGCTATAGTAATTTACTGATTCTTAATTATTTCGGAAACATTGATTGTTCTGCATTTCTGTCGAGGTAACGGTAAATAGAAAAAAGGCTAAAAATAATTTTTTACACTTTTGCTCGTATTATTAAGTCAATAAGTTGAGAAGCGATAAAAAATAATTTTTTAAATTGAGTAATACATTTTTACTCATAATATACATTTATTTATTATGTGACGCATTTTATGCAATATTAGTTGAACATAAGCTAATAGTTTGCAGTCTACGAGTGAATTTTTATCAGAAACTACAAGATTCTGGCTACATCACAATTATCGATTTTATTTAATTTCGTCGTAAGATATTTAGAAATTGTTTAATTTCTCACTGACGCGTGAGTGTGTGTATTCTGACAAAGCCAGAAATACATGCTTAATGACACATTAATAAAGTTCGAATAAAAACAATACAGTTGACGTACATATAAGCAAGTGTCGCATAATGTTAGTTTTATAATATTTGCATCGTGTATCTAAATCTCGAATTGATGAAGCTAGAGTAGACTGCGGGAGTTGTTCAACATCTGCATCTGCGACTTTCGACAAACGTCCGTAGTTTACGTCGCATTCGCTTTAAAAAAAAAAACGGAATATTCGAATCGCGATGGAAAGCAGAAGTTGTCCGATTGATAATACGACGCGTGAATTGTGTGTGTTCCCGAGTCTTTTCTAGAAGATGAATTCACGAGCCGAAGAATTTTTCCATTCCGATAAATTCGGGCCGTCGTGCCATCCGGTGCGGCATATTTGCGACATATTTGAGAATTTTTGGGCGGGTCTGTACCGGAATGTACAGGCGGCTGGTATTTAGAAGCAGTGGGATCGGAGGACCGACAACGGCGGCAAGCTCGTCTGCCCGCGAGCAGGGTCTCGAAAACCTGAATTTCAACTGTCTACCTAGACCCGACGGCCTCCGAATCCGTCGAAAACGCATTGTCGTGTGAGAAATAGTCGGCTCTACAACGATCTTAGATCGATATTGTGAAAAAAAGAAATGCGTTCGATTGAACGAAGAAAAAAAAATCGGCAATCGTTCTCATTCAAAACGGAATGTCTAATTAATTGAACGGATTATATAGCGATACAATAAATTTTATCAATGCAATTCCACTAATTATAGTAATCGTCGAATCGTCTACTGTGTATTTATTGTATTAATAATATAATTTGTCCGAGCAGCTGAATATACTTGTCTAAATGAGTTTTATTCGTTCAGGCGTTAATTTTATCTATGCAATTGATGAGGGATAAAAAAAGAATTTCACAGTTTAAAAGCTCTAGTAACATTTTTATCCGCAAAGTATCTAGTTTTGTTATTTTGGTATATTTGTAGAACAGTTGCGAAGAAACTGAGCTGCTTAATTCTTAGGTAGTAAATTTTTTTTAGTAATATTTAAAACATAAAACGAAGATTGACATTTCACATTTATGCAAAAATATCAAGACCAGGCATAAATTAATAGAAATACTATTTTGACGCAAGATTTAAACGTACATATATATTCATATAATATGTCGAAATGTGATGTGAATGTTCAAATAGTTAATTTATCATTGGAGACTTTTATATAATTAATTTTACATAATTTTATATAGAAAGATTTCGCAGTTCAGAAACAAAGCAGTCTTTATAAAAAAATTAAGAAATTTTTATCCATATTTTTTTACTACTTTGATTTTTTTATTAACATATGGATTACATTATTTTACGTTATGAATATAAAATTTTACATTGACTGTAAATGTAGAAGAGTATAAAACTTTTGTCTTCGCGTATGTTTTGCATGAAATGAGAATTTCATCACGATAAATCTATAATATTCACCACCTCGAAATATTGCAAAAACTACTTGCTAACTCAACGCTATCTCTCTATAACATTGTTATCGGTATTGTTCTATGGCCCGAATTTATTATCGCACTGTCCGATTAGAGGTTATCGTCAGAGAAGAGTCTATTATCGATTACAAAGAGAATGATCTTTAGTAACTTTCTCAACACTATTTGTGTTATAAATTTTATTATTCAATTATAATAGACAAAAATATTCTTTTAACTCGCATTTAAATTGTTCAATTTTTTCGTACCGTTTTATTTCTACCGGTAAGGCATTATACATTTTAACTCCATTACAAAACATACTTTTTTGTCCACTACTTGTCTTGCGAAATATAATTGCAATATTTGTCGTCTGTCGCGTTTGTCTTTCATGAAATACAATTAAAAAATTTTATTCAAGAAATATCGTCGTGTGGAAAATGATATATTTATTAGCGAGCCTTTGGTATTTTACACCAGAGATTATTGAAAAAATCTTGCGTTGTTGCCACCGCTTCCTTTGCGTCGACCTCCGATGTTTCACGTTACAAACTCTTCGATTCCAACTTCTTGGGGTATCCCCTGAAAATTCCTTTCAAAGTTACAAAATACAAAACATATAATTGTACGTATGTATCATATGTTATTGTATTAATCGTCAATGACAGAAGCATATATGTATTTCGCGATGGAGCGTACTTCTTTTATTGGTAGATCACCAATCTACATATATCATGTATGTGTGTGTATGCGCGCATATGAAAGAAAGAAAGAGAAAAATAAGTACTCGGTACATTCCGATGAATTAATCCACGAATAATGCAGGGATAATTTCGCTTGTACGTAAGAAATGCTTACATACGGCTTATAAATGACGGAACAAAATTATTCTCATCGTTTCTCGCGATTTTATCCCTCGCTCACTGTCGTCGTACGAGAAGCTCGCGCGTTATACAAGGGATCGCTATGTGTCCGGTTTAAAAACGTGCCGCATGACACACAAGGGTGGTGTATCCACTTGTATACGGAGCAACCAGACAGGGGATCGAGAAGGAGTGGCGGGAGCGAGGGAAACACGCACGAAGATTGCATACATTCCCCACGGCAGGTGGGGGAATTCGGTTCGCGAGTAGTGCCGAGACCGGCCGAAGCCCATCGGCAAAAGACAGAGGGAGAGAGACAGTGTTGGGAAAAGAGGAAGAAGGATGGAATGTCTATAGTCGCCGTCGTGGCGAGGGAGCACCGTAGGGGCCGAGAAAAGAAGAGAGAGAGAGAGAGAGAGACACGCAGGCAGGGACTTTCGCATGAGTCTTCTCTTTTCTCGCTACCCTAGGTTAGGTGCTATTGTAATCGATTGGAGATGTGGGACTTCCCCTGATCCTCTCTATCCTTCTCTTTTTCTTTCTCCCTTCTCTTCCTAAAGAAACAGAGCTTACATGATAATGTCAAATAAATAAGTATATACTACTTAAAAAGTTACTTATATCCGTATACTTTCCGTATCCTTACATTTGATGATTTTCCTCATCATTACATACGAATAGTTGGAAAGTTCCACGCGTTCCGAAATCGTCCCGATATACAGCAACTTTAGCGTGAGTATATGAATGTATGAATAAGTTATACTAGTGATAAGATTTTTTTTCGTATACTCGACTTGTTTTTTATAAGTACAAAAAGTTACTTATATGTGGCAGAGACCTAAAATCTAAAGAAACCAAGAATTCAACGCGGTCAGGAAGGAGCTGTTTTATTTAAACAATTTAACAAATCAAAAGCTGCATTCAGCAAAGAAAGCTGTTTTGCAAATGTTGTAAAATTCGTGAATTCTGATTGACGTATGCTTTTAGATTCAACCAAGATTAACAGCATGAGCTAATCAGATTTTTATACAATTGTAAAACAGTTTTTTCTGTTGAACGCAATCAAGATTTTTCTCTGATCGGAGACTCCAGGACATATCCAGAAAACGTGATACGGTGGTTCTTCTACCAGACACTGTAACAGAATCCACAATGCCAAGTTTAAACAGGCTACTCTTAAGAGAGGAATGACCGTTTCTCATTCTGTTGATTGAGCAAATAACCCTCCCGCTCTCAACCCGAGGACTGAACCAAGGTTTTCGACCTAGGTTAAAATTTTTTTCAAAGTACGAAGAATCCTAATCCTATTGTGAGTCGGGAGGAAGATGCCATTCAGTAAAACCCGAATAAAGACTTTTTTTCTAATAGTCTTCAAAATTGCTATAGCCTCCGGATTGAAGGCCAAGAAAACATGCCAAGTTCTTGCCAATTTCCCTGTGTCTCCAACTTCCATACTTCTGTATATATTTCAATGTTTCTTTACACTCCATATATATCATTTATATTAAGCTTGCGACCAGTTTGCACTTTTTGGTCTTGCCCAGTGTTTTCTCTATAAACAGTAAACAATGCATAGAGTAATACATGCCCTATACGATTTACAATTAATATCATCCCTGAGCACAAGCGTCTTACATCTTCGCGAGAAATCAAAATGAAACGAGAAGAGTGAAAATGATCAACTTTTTCTGAAGGGATCTGAGTCGACGTCGAGTTTTTATATGTTACTATGTATAGATTACACTGTTTTGTTTCATTCTTGCTATAGAAAATTAAACAATGTTATATAAAACTACTAAATTTTTTAATGTAAGGTGTGATGAATATTGACAAATTTTAAATTTCTAAAAAAAAAACCGAAATAATTCTCTCTCCCTTTTTCCCTCTTCAACCCTTGCTTGCTATATAGATTTGTTAGTCATTGTCTGGCAACCCCCCCGAGTGCATCGAATATAAAGGTATGTGCACCGGTACACTATCACGTGCACATGATCCATGATATGTACAGGCGGCAAGGAACAAACATATACGCGCGAACGCGCGCACACATAACGCACAAAATGGATAGATATGGAATATCGCGTGCGGACTATAGTTTGGTTTGAGACACTCATTGTGGGGTAGGAAACGGAACAATTTATGTTTGCGACATTTCTTTATGTAGGATTCTGCCCGTTTATTATTACGTGGCATTATCACGTCCGGCAAGGCATATGTGCCCTCATTCAGTTAAGGATGCTGTGCGGTTGTGTTTCCCAGCGCAAGATCTTGTTATACAAATTCTGCCGATGTAGATTAAAGCATTTCTATACTTTCATATACCAAATGTCCTTGATTGGTATGAAAATTTTCATTAACATGTGTGTTTCGCATACAAATTCCAGATTAGAAACGCACATTTTTCTCTTTCTATGCGAAGCGAGAAGATTTATTCTAATGTCCATCGGCCACCGATCGGGGTCTTGACCCCTGCACAAAGCCCAACGAGTCTTCCTTCGTCAAACTCAACCATTCAAGCCGAGCACGCAGTCCAGCGAATCTTCCTTTGTCCAGCTCAACGACCAATAATGGCATCGTTATTACTTTCCGCAAAGGCGTCGACTGCCTTTTTCAGTTCAGTACTGTAACCAATTATACACATAATGATCCCGTTTCTGATGTCTATGTTGTAGACATTTTATATAAATTTAGATTAAAATTCTTCGCCGTTATAATTGACTATATTTATTATAACAGGCTATAATACGTTGTTTAACGATTATACGATTATTTTATAAAATTATCTGTTCATTTTTGCTTTTTGTTTATTCTAACTAACGGTTATCATTTAGTTACTTTTATTTTAGCCCAATCTTATTCAATTTCTTTTCGCGACGTGCACATAATGCACATAGTGAATTAGCATCCGTATGATCCGGATAAACTACACCGGAAAATCAATATAGAACTTCTCTTGAAACATTATATATATCGTTCGATAATATTATAATTTATTTTTGAGAATGTTGAATTTTTTAAGTGAACTGATAATTCCGTCGATATCGATTTCTACTCCTTTAAATTAGGTCATTAACTTAATTATAGCAATAATTGCATTCATACGTGAATATGAATGGCGTGTTTTTATTAGACTCATAAAGTATGTAAATAGTCGAAGAAAGTCATCTACGAAATTATGTTAATTATAATATTTAAATGTTACAGTGCTTATAAATTCGTGGCATGCAATTTGTAATTTTTTTTCCTCTCATTTTTGAACGGTTTATAAATTTTGTTATCTTCCGAGACACTATCTCTATTTTCTCTTCAAATTTACAATATTCACGTTAATTCTGTTATAAATAAAAAAAAATTGTTTTTTGGCTTTTAACGAAGACGTAAAACGCTTCGTTCAATTCAGAAATATTAATTATAAATTGTATGGGGCTTTAGCGCGTGCTATTTACTGACTATAGCACTAGATAGCACTAGGCAAGATCGGTCGAAAAGTACAAACCGGCCGTAGGTCTGATTTAGAAAGTTCGATATGTAACAGTGTGTATCCGCTGTTCCTTGATTTTCATTAAGGCGAAAGTAATATCTTCAGTGATGAAGTTGTGGGGGAAGAGAGGTCCATGAGGTTGTCCTTGATTTTAGTTGCTGGTCCCTCATAGAGTATATATACATATACATATATATTGGATACTATTGGAAGGTACACATAGTCGTTGGCATTGGCTTCTAGTACGTATATCTATCATCATAATCAAGGCAAAAGCCATTATTAAGGGCACAAATAGTTCCTGATTTTAAGCAAAGAAAATAATCCTAAAATTGCATATAGGGAAAAAATATGATTACTTATTTTTTCATTTGAAATTCGTTCACTGCTTCTAATGCCAACTCGACGTTGTTGAAAAATTGTATTTGATATCCTACAAATTTCACATGTATGTTGTTTTAGTTCAGTGAATATCAAGCTAATCTTCTCGATGGGTTCTTGTCACTCTACTGATGTAATCTCTTATCGCAGTTATACATTTTTGAGGAATTGCTGAGTGTTTGACAAACAATCTCATTTAGGACTTCGGTCGATTCGATGGCTTAGTACAAAATCTCTACGGCGTCTATTTATAATCAGTGGCTCATCATCAAGAGAATTGTTGAATATTTTGCGCGTAATTCTGGGACATTTCCACGAATGATGCAAACGAGATATAAACTTCTGTCTTCTTATAATACGTCATAGACTCTTTGGAGATAAATTGAATTATTGCATACTTTCAATTTAATCGAGATTTATTTGGTTCGTTTGCAGTGTCTTGTAGTTTTTATGACCACTGGAAGGTCGCGTGCATAGGTACAGGACTAAAAGTCATCATATTACGTCCGTGAATCTGAACATTTTTATTCCAGAAGGAATTTCTCCTTCAGAAAAGGATAGTTTTGATGACCACTTGAAGGTTTGCAGTGTCTTGTATGTAATGTCGGAAGCTAAAGTGATTGGCAAGAGCGATTTAATTAATGTCTCAAGCATCGGTTGAGACTGATAAACCATCAATAACGACATCTCATATTTCGACAGTCTCACGATAATAATCCAGAGATTAAATAGATCATTATTTGGACCGTTGATTATGCGATATAAATACAATAGGATGACAATACGAAACACGAACGCTTTTCATTTCCTTCCTGAAGCCTGATTCGGCTGGAACCTCAGCACGGTCATAGTAATATATTGTGACCGTGAAATGAATTTTTGAACTTACCATGGAATGAGATATCACCTCATGAAGTTCAAAATACTATGTGCCATTAAAAACAAACTGATTTGGATAAATGTATGTTCAAATATGAAATGATAGAAGGGGGAGATGATATCTGAAATATTTTATTATTATATTTTACTGATAATTCATTATGGTATCCGTTCGTGTAGTTGAGAGAAATTTCGACAGGTTGATATTTAATTAAATGAATTAATTCATGATTTCTGGCATTTGTTTAAGATGTTGAGATTGGATTGATAGAGCATCATAGACTTTTCTTCTGTTCATATTATAATTCTTCCAATTTTACATATTGCGTCTTTCTCGAGGTTGACGGACATTTTATTTCTTCAATTTAATTAATTTTTGTTTAATATAACGTTACTGGATCCAGCCCCAACACTAGAGATAACCCTTTCATAACTGAGCTGGACATAGAGTTCTATCACTGTATATACAGCTCTCTTGACACATGTAGTGGATACTACGCAGCGCACAGATCGACATTTATAAAGAGGAAGTAGAAAGACAAAGAGATAAATTGACGAAAAGATGCAATAAATTATTAGTAGCAAAGAATAAATCATTCGTCACAAATAAAAAGGATTAATTTATAATATATTTCTATGTCAGACAATTGTATGATGATATACATATATGTAATAGCAAACAGTATGTAAAAGTAGAGATCTAAAAGGAGAATAGTATTGTTGCAGACAAGGATCTTTTATTGTTATTCTTAAGAAGAAAATTTTGCAAAATATGTATAATTCCATTACAAACAGGAAATTTTAATATTGAATAAATAATGAACTATCTAGATCAATGAAAAATTCATGTATCTTCAATGAAAAATAATAGTAAAATTTACATTATCAGATATAAAATATTTCGCAGGATGAACAAGATTATTAAGTCTTACATGCATTTAGTTTGAAATAGAGTTTAAATATTCACATAGAATTCTGTTTTAACGGAGGTGGTATTGATGAACGTGGTCTTGTTAAATCAACTTCAATTTTTTTATTCAAAGTCAATGAATACAGTTTCTATTTTTGAATTTATGATTTCGGATTTTAATGTGCGCTGCAATATTGTTTATATGAATTTTTTTAGCAATTAATAAGATTTATTTATAAATCTATATTAAAAAAACCTTATTAAAGATTTACAAGAAATCAATTTATTAACAATATTATTTTTATCGATTTTATAACTAGATTATTCGGTGATTCTAAAACAAAACTACCAGTTATTGTTTTCTATTAGTTACCCCGATTTCGATTTCTATTTATAACTTTTATTTGTTTAATATCATACATTTTAATGTTTTATTTTGGTATCTATTTTATAATAAATAATCACGTGTCTGTTTGTTGAATTATTTGTTTTCAAATCTGCGAAGCGGAATATTCGATTTCACTCGTTTTTTTGGTTTTTCATAAGTAAGTACTAATTATTTAAAAAAAATAGACTTATTCACAATCTGTTCTACCACTAATGACTAATTTATAATCAACGAAAATTGTAGAAAAAGAGACAATGTTTCCGATCTTTAAAATCTTAAACTTTCTAAATTTTCAAAAGAATATTTCAAAAATATTAAAATATCAAAAATATCTTAATCCTGAATAATAATCCTGAAATCCGGAAACATGACAATTAATATTTATTTATCGAGAAAAAAACATGCAATCGTCATATAATAAGCTTTTTTTACACAATGAACATCATAACTACTGCACGATTTCATATCACTGATCACTGCAGAAATTATCGTTAGTAATCACGCTAAAACGAAAATAATTGCATAAGTTGTCATTATTTTCGGATAAATGCTACTTTAAAAAGCAATTATTTGCGCTTTCAAATCTTGAATTATTGAAATACCGTTAACTTCGAAACATCCAACGAATTATGATAAGGCACAAATGGAACTAATGCTTATAGCACTATCTAGAGCACACTCATGTTATTCTATACTTTAGAAAAATCGTATCTTATATTGAAACTTATATGAATTTGATATTTCAATAAGTAATTTTAATTTATATAATTTTTTATCATATTTAATATATTAACATTTTTTTTCTTTTAATCATCAAACTATGAGATTTAGGTTTATCATATGAAATTAAAAAGATATGTCGGAATTAGAATAACCAGCATCATGGTTGTTTTAATTGCAATTGTTTTTTTTTTTTAATTTGTACGACAAATTTGTTTCATCTGATTGAAATTAATATTATAATTAAGTTGTACATAACTTTCCAAAAATATTGATATATCGTTTAAATATCATTTCACCAACATATCAGGATGCACACGACGTGAAAAACGAACGTACGTATAAATATTCAACGAATGAAACGCGTCGCGTACTGAGACGAATGTATAATGACCGTAACTAACTGTAACGATGATCGGCGAGGAAGAAAGAAAGAAAGAAGTGCGGAAGCAGGGAGCAAACAGGAACGAAGTGAGACAAAAGAAAACCCAGAAGCGGAATACTCTAGCAGCTTAAGCTATTTTCGTTGTTCATTGTTATAAGCTTTTATATTACAAAAAAAAAACGAATTTTTCTGGACGAGAGTGTTATTTTAGCGCGCCGAATTCGCGATACGATTGCGTGTATCGAAAGATGTGAGAAGGGGGGAACGGATGCGTACCATTGTGTGTGATATACCTGCGTACTAATTAATTACAGCTGCGTAGATTATCGATCCAAGCATACTGGCGTTATACACTTGATATTACGTACATACACACTAATCCGTCGGTTTTTGTTAATACGGTTACGTTTGTACGTTGGACAGTCTTTTTTTTATCCTCGTTGATTTACATCGATGCTGTTTCTGCCAGCTATGTATAATCGAGAACGATCATCGAAGCTCGACGATCGTGTAACGAAATCATTATACCGCCATTAGCATATGTGCAACAAACAGATGTATAGAATTGTTTTGGAATTGACGGATATGTCGAATTGTTCGTGATCAAGTTTAAAATAAATGTTCTTACAGATAATAATTGTTATTCATCGCATTTCGAATTTCGAAAAAAAAAGCAATACTCCGTATTTTATGAATTAAAATTTTAAAGAAGATCTGCTTTAAACGATGAATAATTTTTTTCCTATAATTCAGGAATTATTATTTTCTGAAAGCAATGTGTATTCACTTTCTGTCAATTCTGGACATTCCATATGAAATACGTTCTCATGTGTAAACTATTTTTTTTTTTTTTCGTTGATACAAGCGGATCGATCGTCCTCGACTTTGTTGTCATCGTTAGCAGGGACGGATCTTTGCCACAAAATGATTTAAGGCTTTCATAATAATTTTTTTTATATATCTAGATATTCACAAAATTAAGCCATTCAGAAATTATTCGATCTCAAATTTGGATAAAAAGCTTCGTGAAATTGTCTTTTTCCCCCTATTTTCCCCCTAAATTTGTTTTTATTACTATAATTGAATTGAATGGGATTTTTTTTTAAATTATCAAGAACTCTTTTAGTTCTAAATAATCCGGAACTCAAAATAAAATTATAATTTTGTAACTTGAAGGGGCTAGTTTCACTGCACTTTTGTTCATAATACATAATGAATTAATATAATAAATTAATGGCAACTATTAATTATAATTTATTTGATTTTATTATAATTATTGCTATATTATTATCATGACATTACATATTGTTGCATGCAAGAAAAGATACATTTGTTTAGTGAAAACGTCTGCTCGATCACACGTGGTTATGTCAAACATATATTGATGCATGCGAAGAAACAAGAATATGAAATAATGCACCGTAGCAGACATAGAGATCGTACATGCTAGCATGCCAAGACTCAGTGCGCAGAGGTGTCTAGCATCAGAGTAGGCGCAGCAGCGTGCAAGCTAATCATGCAAGAAATGTACTGTGAGATTCTGCTTTATCCTAGAATTGTGGATGAAATCGAATTTGTTTAAATCGATGTCCTTGAATGGACATCGCAGTTTCAATATCTACAGAATATTATATACAAAAAAATAATACAATTGCAAATAATATTTCTATAATTTGAAATCGAGTCTTTTCGGCGATCTAAATAATTAAAATTTGAGTTAAATTTAGATAACGTAATAGACAAGAGATACAAAATAAGGACAATCTCGCAGAAATGCAGGAATTTAATTGTTTCGAATTTTACATCTCAATATTTATTAGATTAACGAAGATTGTAATAATAAATTGGTAGATCCGTTCTTGCTACTCGTGCGCAGCAGCCGCAATCTCGGTTTAATGCTAATGTGTCACACCTACCGTTTGCGAATAGCGCGAAGGCTTTCGCTGGCAAATAGTTTAATTGACAGGATGCCAAATGTTAGTTCTAAGTAGTCTCGTAGCGAACTACTCGTTTTAACGAGTCGTTTCGTGCGGACTTCTCGTATCACATCGTGGAGCAATGTCATAGTTCCGCGTATTTTATCTATCAGGAACGAAGGAGCGGATAAGGACAGTCACGATCGGCGATCCCAAAATTTTTGTCAACTTCTTGAAAGCTCGGTGAAGTGAAGATACATTTTAAGTGGAAAGGAGAAATTTATTTAAACAATTAAATATGTTAATTACACTCGCGCGCGAATAAACCGCCAGAAATGTTATTGTGGCCGGCGAATAATATGTGTCCATGCAGAATGATCTTTGACTTATGGGCCATATTTGAAATTGATGTTTATGAATCGATTTCCGACTGCCGGCTAGAAACCGGGTTTTCAAGAAACCGCCCCAAACCTGACACGTAAATCACCGCTGATACTGTTTATCAGCATGATACTATACCGAGACCACTTACTTATGTCCATTTCTACCAATGCAGATTAATTTTAATCTTGGTTTAACTTACTTTTTATCTTTTTCTAATTCTTAGGAAAGAAAGATAGAAAGTAAGTTAAACCAAAATTAAAGTTAATCTGCATCGGTAGACATGGACATTAGAAGAGCTAGATAATCTCATCTGTAAACGGAGATAGACACCAGGAAAGTTAAGACAAAGAAGTGAGAGATTGTTGGCAATTCTCGATTTTTCGACAGTACAACTCAATCAAAGTCTTAAGCACAATTCACTATTGCTTTGTCCTAACAAGCTATTGAAGACTTCTAAATCTATGCTCCACCATCTATTAATATTCTTCCTATTGACGATTTGTCACACATTTAGATATGATTATCCTAGCTCTTTGCAATTTCTTATATCGCCTACAGTAACATTAATAATAAATTCTTGAAAGTCCGTTTATCAACGGTGAAATATTAGTGCTCCGTAAAATGGACACGCCAAGTAAGGTTCCTCTTGAATTTGATTTCGATTTGAAATAAAAGGTTTCCGCCGAAGCGTCTTTTTACGAGGTTTAATTGTTATTTATTGTATGAAAACTTTATTTAAAAGATAATGTACATTTATCACGGATCACTTATCCAATATTTAGAGAACTTAACTCAAGCCGTTCTCCCGTATCTATTATATCGTAGTTCAGTTATTTCGAAAGTCATTTTGAAGAAATCAAAAGTAAGCCGCTATCTGCCGGCAAAGTTCTGACGATATGTTGATCGGTGGCTCGATTGTCTCTCAAATTAAAGCACGGATCACATGTCGGAACGAAACGATTTAGCGGAAGGTCCCTTACGACGTCGCGGAACCTTCTATGATTCTATGATTTCTTTTTTCTCATTATCGAGCAGAATATTATCGATCAATCAATGACGAGTATCATATAGACGAAGCTTACGTTATACACTGTAATCACAAAGAACAGCCATTTTTTTTACTCACGAATCGCATTTCGCAACGGAGGGAGGAAGGACAAATTAATTCAATATCGCAATATTTTTTTTTAATATAACTGGAAAAAATTTTTTGATATCGATTATACAAATTCTTTGCGGATGTTCGTGTCGAGAATGCAAATCAAAGTGGTCCTCTCATCAACATTTTCGTTATTAAAATGGAAAAAAAAACTAACGAGAGTTAAAGCGAGTAAATCAAGCTAGAACAGACTACAATTCGAAATTTCTAACTTCGGTTCTCGAAACCTGTTATTATTATTATCGCGAATCTTAATATAGCGTGTTATCCCCGATAATACGTGACTTCCGAACTTGCGCAACTTGCAAAAGACGTGACTCAAGAAAACTTACTTTGTCAACTTCGGAAGAAAAATTTATTTTTATCATAAAGAGATAATTATTTGCACGGAGTTGGTTGGAATTATTTTTATGCGGAAATTATTATTGTATTCACGCTGATGCAGTTATGAAAACATGAGTAAAACATGAAATTTTTTTTTCCGAGATATCAAAAGGCACGATGAAATATCAGAAATAGAGAGACCGAAGTTTTCATACACGGGACTCAAATTGTTGCTTGGGAGCTTTGCACGTTTTATAAACGTTCACACGAGTTATCGCAGTAAATGTACCTGAAACGATTGCGTGAAAAAATATTTATTCCGTGTGTTTATCCTGACACAGTTTTATCTGTATTTGCTTTCGCGATATATATACGTGGATTATTGCAGATAAAAACCCATGCAACTTCGTCCTTTTGTGTTTTTTTCCGAAGTGGTTATTGTAACTAAGCTTTATCAAGATAAAGTATGACACATCACCTTTAAAATCTAAATTAATTTTTAAAAAATCGCAACATACGAAAAGAG
Organism: Tetramorium bicarinatum; assembly: GCA_928718305.1. Classification (NCBI taxonomy): domain Eukaryota; kingdom Metazoa; phylum Arthropoda; class Insecta; order Hymenoptera; family Formicidae; genus Tetramorium; species Tetramorium bicarinatum. The sequence goes on from OV788324.1 coordinate 14,291,415, forward strand.
CATCTCTTTTTACAATTCGATTAAAAGCTGTCTATTTGAATATTTATTAATTTTATTAAGTACTCTTTTCTTTCCGTCTCTCTCTCTCTCTCCCTCTCTCTCTCTCTCTCTCTCTCTCTCTCTCTCTCTCTCTCTCTCTCTCTCTCTCTCTCTCCCTTCTCTCTCTCTCTCTCTCTCTGGCAAAATTAAAAATTTTCGACCTTTCTCATACATGTCAAACGCATCGTGATGAAATCCTCTGATTTCATCATTATAAATACCTGCATAATTAAATTCCCGTTAAAATATCCCGTATTTTCAATGTCTCGTGTTTCAAAAGAGACACATTTGACAACTTTCCTATGCCAACGTGGAGCTGTTTAGATTGATGCAAAGTTAATGACGTCTATTTCTGACATGCATTTACTTTTGCTAATTAAAAGGGGCTAATAGCGACAACAATAGGCGAGTTTCCGTCTCAACCAGATAGCAGATTCTCACTGCAATCCAATACTCGCCAGAGAAAGTTGTTTGAAATACTAGCTGCTTAATATAATGCAAGATGCTCGTTACGACAACCAACACCAATTTTTTTTTTTCACGATTCGATAATCGGCACGACGTTTCTCACTGTTAATGAGACTTGGTGACACACGGACGCAAGGCTCTCACGAATTTGTGTAATCGATACCTCCGTAAATCGACTTGGAAATTCCAATTAAGTACGGAATTCTTGGCGATCGGGTGATTAGTAGTAAAGCATTTTTCCGATATGTTTAACGCTAAATATGTAATGGTCCGTTTACATGAATATTATTTATGATGAACCGTGAGATTAGTTTATGGCGATACGCAACTGTAAGAAAAATATAGTTACTTTTGGCCTCAACCACAATTTTATAATATTTCTAACGATAATTATGGTTAACGTAATGATGCATATAGTTAAGTTAATCATATTTCGTGTTAGAAATACTATAAAATTATAGTTGAGGCCAAAAGTAACTATATTTTCCTCTTAGTGCAGGTATCTTTGTGTGAGACGGCATTTTTATCACATAGATTTTAAGATCACATTGCGGAAATCGAATAGTTAAAATAGTTAAACACAATTGACTGTCATTGTGCTACAGTCTTTTTTAATTAATCAATTGTCCCACGTCAATTGATGCCTATTAATCAACTTTGGTAGAACCGTTTCCCGATCTGTATTGCGTTTGATTTTACCTGTCTGTCCACGAGGCGGCTTCGATTTACGATATTGCATACGATTATAACGGCATTCGAATTGAAGTGATTGATTGGTCGACTTTGCCAAATCGAAATACTCGAGAAATAGCGCCGTACGGGATAATCGAGAATCGGACGAAGCGATCGCGCGCGATACTGTCTCTTCTCCCGCCCTTCGATTATTCTGTTCGATAAAATAAGTAGCTTACATATGATAGGCCGCGTGGAAAATACCTCGAATGTTTGAACACATTGTAAGTAGCTTACGTATGATAGGCCGCGATGAAAATACCTCGTACACTACCGCTACTGTACTGTATGCCTTAAGGTTCAACGTTAATTTCCTCTCGATTTTCCCATGAAAGTCGCGAGAGGTGTCGATATCTTCAATCCTTCTTTTTTTTTTTTTGTCTTTCTCCTCTTATTGCGTTTAATCGGCTTATTGACTTTCGAGAAAAAAAAATTGCGTGTGTCGGTCCGCGCCGACACTTCGTATCAGTGACGTGTAGAATTTTGTAATTTCTTATTTTTGCGATGTACAGTACATGTGTGGATGGTACTTGTCTTATCGGACACAAAGTATGATAACGAAATATTTAGTAAATATCCTCTTAATCCCCCGTATCTACGTTGATGTGGCAACAACTGGTTTTGTGTTTCGAGCAGTCGATATTTCTGAAATGAAATATAACACATTCAATTAAGATAAGAGATTACAATGTTCTACAAAGATTTCGCGTTCTTTCGTCATTACGGTAAACAGCGGGTTAAAATAAGGGCATAATTCTCCAGTGAGTTCATTTTCTGTGTTTTAGACCCGCGTGAAACGATCAATGCAACCCTGAGAGAAAAATACAGTTACTTTTGGCCTCAATCACAATTTTATAATATTTCTAACACGAAATATGAATTAATTTAGCTATATGCAACATTATGTTAACCATAATTATCGTTAGAAATAAAATTGTGGTTGGGGCCAAAAGTAATTATATTTTTTTTCAGTGAACGTTTATTCAGAACAACGGAGATCGTAGAATACATCTCGTAATTATAACGTCAGAAATTGAACTCGCTGAAATTATAATCTCTGCCGTCAGTAATAAATCGCGAGCCGGACTGAACGATCGTTACGAACGACGTACGCATGTCTTCTCGATCGAATCCCTTCTTTAACCTTAGGAAAACCTTCGCGCTTTAATCGGCCCGACTCGAGGAAGCGGATAACTCGCGCAACGCGAACGGATTTCGACCCTCGTTCGCGCGCCGCTTCTCCTCTTCCTGCTCTACCCCATATCCCGAGCGAATCGTATCGTGGTGTGAAAGAGGAAATACGATCGATACCGAGAGAGAGAGAGGGAGAGAAAGGGTGGAAGAGAGAGAGAGAGAGAGAGAGAGAGAGAGAGATTCGTACTTGGAGCGAGACTTGCGACGATGCAACGTACCATCGCGTGAGCGAGGCTTAAAACTCTTAACCCGAAATATTCCTCCGGCGAAGAATTTCGAGGAAGACGAGGCGACCTCCAGGGTTTCGATCTAGTTTGCGTCACGTGTATATAATAACGATTAAACGTCACACTTTGTGAAAAGTCGACCGAGCGCTCGCCAAATCCTTGAATTCGCAAATTTTTCGCAGCTTTATTTCCAACCCGAAAAGTTGGTCAGGATTCAAGAATTTCCTCGCGGGCTCTAGATCGCTGAGAGAAACCAACGTAAAGCGGATATTTCGGTTTAAGGCTCAACGACATTTGTGTCAAGTAGAATTTACCATCGCGCGTACATGTGTGTGGCATATATAAGTATATGTAGATGTACGTATATACAATGTGTATATACGCACGTATGTACGCGCGCGGAGTGTGTATGTATATGTACGTATATAGGCAATATGTATGTGTGTTTGCGTATGGGAGAGAACGCGAGCGGAATTCGGCCTGCTGATCACTCCGTCCGCGACAGGCACACTGTAATTATATGCATTGTAAATACTCAATTGACGAAGTACGTTAGGCAAAACACACGTACGCATCGCGTAATTGTACATATTAAACATGGAAAAGATATTTGTTAAATATAGAATATGTTACGTTTTTCAAGAAGCCACAGCGGTCTTGTTTCTGATTTCTGCCCTCCCCTCCCCTTCCCTATTACGTGTTCCCTGTCTCGTAAAAAGCTCCGAAAAGCTTTCCCGTTAAGAAACTTTCTTCAATTTTCTCTACACGGTTCTGACATCCTGCCTGACGAGTCTTATTATCATAGCTTTATGCAAAATAATCATCCTACTAATATTTATGGATTTTCTGATTAATGTTTTTGCGAGGCATTGAGGAAAATATTTTGATTAAAAATATTGGTTTTGATTAGTCACAAGCTGTAAATTTGCGAAAGATTACAAAATAAAACATTCGATGAAACTTTTGCTGCGAGAGAACGTAATTCGGGAATACATTCATATCCCGAATATATAAAAAAAAATTCAACTATCTTATGTTACTCCTCATCCCGTGGATTCGACGTAACAATGGACAGCAGTGCCGAGGATCAGAAGAGGGAAAGAAGACCCGCAAGATGTATGCGAGGTAAGTGCTAGTCTCCTGATATCTTTCGGCATGATTGCGTCGACGAGATTACCGAGTGGCACGAACGCAAAATAAAACGCGGAAGGAGATCGACGAGGGTGAAATTACGCGTGAATTTGCAGGAATAATTCGTACGTCGTCCGGCGCACTTACGCCGCACTTGCGAACGGGTCCGGGGGTAATTCACGTTGATTAACTCGGGCAACGTTGCAGACAGCCGGCCGGCCGCGGCCGCGCGATTAAGTCGAGTAGTTATTATTACTTGATCAATCAGCGAATTAAACGGTTTCATCGCGCGCGCGCGCGATCCCATTGCGGTAAAAAGCGCACGTTCAAGGCGGCGCGCGCGACGACAATTAGCGACTCGCGCCTTGCGTGCAATTAACGGACGCGGCGCGGTCAAGCCGCGGCCGCGGCGCGAATAAATGCGCCGTAAACGCGCGGCGTAGCTCGGCACGATTAAAACGTGATATTTTAAGCGGAGAGAAACACGCGCGCGATGATTCTCCCGGCATTCGCCTGCGATCGGGACCCGCGCGCGGGTTTTACGATACACGCCATTAACGTAATTACGATTCTCGCGCGGTCCGCCCGCCAAAAGTCGGTCGCCTCGCGTTTCACGTGGCGCCCACCTACGCCGCGCGCGCGGCGCCTGCCCGAATAAAATGTGTTTCATATGAAATTAGCACCGGCTTGATTTTACCGCGTGCGAAATGCACACGTACCTCCTCCCCTCTCCCCCCCTCCTCTCCCACTGGCCTCCTCCCCGTGTACGTATGTACACGGGCGGAAAATTAATTTGCGTTTTCATATAACCGCGATCTATAATGGAAGCGCGGTCCGGTATCGATACGCTCGGGTTTCACATTCGGCGGCTCTCTACTCGTTTATATAATTTAGACGGAATAATAGGCAAACACGCTCTCGGCGTCGAATTAGGCGGTCCAGTCGCATTAGCGCGAAGAGGCGGATTTAATCGGGCCGGAAGGCTTCGTAGGGGATAAATTAATTCGCGGTTTCTCGTGATAAGTAAATTTTTCTTCGGGAAATTTACAGACTGGAAACAAATATGGTTACTTTCGGACTGAGCCACAATTTTATAGGGTCTCTAATGATAATTATGGTTAACATAATGATGCATATGGTTAAGTTAATCATAATTATCGTTAGAAATATTATAAAATTGTGGTTGGGTCCAAAAGTAATTATATTTTTCTCTCAGTGCACAATTTCGTTTATTCACAATCGTTTGATTTCTAAAACGATCGATGTCGATCGAAGAGGATTGAAAATATTTGTTAACTAGTTGTTCACCGGCGCGTCTTGTCCACTGCAATTTGCATATGTTTTACCGCCTATCGCAGTAGAATTATGCATTGCTGTTGAACTATTGAAAGCACTATCTACTTGCAGCACACACACACATATCATTACGGCGCGTTAAAAGCTTCGCAATTTTGTTTCGGATAATTTCAGTGAAAAACGCCGCTTCGAAGCTGCTGCATCTTGTTATTCAAATTATTAAAAAAAAAGGCTAGAAAATTCGGAAAGGCGGAGGATCAAAAATCTCCATAAAATACACGGCGCGAGAGCCTCGTTTGGCGCGCCTCTTCGACGAAAGTCCTCATTTTTGCCATCTCCGGCATCCTTCGCTCTTTCTTTTTTTCCCCCTCCTCTCTCCTTTCCCCCGTTAATTTTACATACGTCGCGAGGAAGGAATCGCGCTCGCGGAATCCGCCATTGAAATGGAGCCCTTCAATTATCGGGATTGGATCGGGATAAATACATTAAAATGAAATGCACTCGCGCGCACGATAGGTAACGCGCGACATCAAAGATCGCGATCAGCCGCACGATACGCGGCAGCGGCGGCGGCCGTGCCCGTGTATTTCGGCTTTTCATTATCACGAGATATTAGTCCGCGTCATTTGTTGCGCGCCGCTGCCCTTTGCCATCGCGGCCTCCTGTAAATGGCGCTACTATGTTCGATCGATCGCGAAACAAACATTATAAAATGACACGCGGCGCGGCGCGGCGCGGCGGCCACGCGAATGCGGATGACATATTCGCATGGAAATGCAGCCCGCATTAATTTATTCGATGTGTTGTTGTACATACACGTGTCGCTAAAGGAATATTCATTACGACCCTCGTCCCCCGATCGCGCTACGGCTCTCGCCGGGGGAAGGAGGCGGGAGGGGAAAAAAAATTGTATATCTCTGTGCCGATAATTACACGCGCGTACGACGTCGCGCGACATTGTTCTCGTCTCGCGCGATTTTCGGGCGATTTACACGTGGAATTTTGCGAACGGAAAAAAAAAATGGGTGAGAGGTATCGACGAGAGTCGCGAAACGAACGACGGACTATAACAAAGAGAATAATAGATACGATATTTCTCGCGATGAAAATATTGCATACCGGGCAAATTACGTGCAAATTAATGCGAATTTCTCTCTAGATTTCCGGTTACCCTCCTCTTTTCGTGGAAGTCTCTCGTTTCTCGGGATAACGGGTCCGATCGAGCAAGATGATAATTCTGCTTCACCCACCCAATTACAAATATTTTAAAGCCATTCCTTTTTCTCGTGCGCGGAGAAAAGCTTGTCAAAATCTAACAGCGAGAATATTCACTGTCACTCTAGATTCTTTTTCGTCCCGTAGCAATTTGCTTCGCCTAATAAAAAATTATAGAATATTGCAAAAACATGTCTCTGCCTTCAAAATGACACGAAAAGAGTGCCATAAACGTGGATTTGGAAAGGCTTTTCGTTCTGAAAATGAACAATCCTTTGGGGATCTCTAATGGTACAAATAAATCTAGCGGATAAATAAATTATATAATAAATGAAATAAAAATAGATATATTAAATCCTCTTTCTTTCGTACAATTTCGCTAGAGAACAATGGTGCTAATAAAGTTGCCGAGGATGTCGCATAAAGAAAGAGGTTCGACGAAAGACGCGAAGAAAGAATTTGGCGAGAGTAATTCGATTTATTCAGAATGCAAGGACCGAGACATTATACATTTGGTAGATTTAATGATTTGCGAGTGACAAATTTCCGCCAAGAGTATGCGAACGCAGGCAAGTGACATCGTAACATCTGAACATCGAGCTGTGTAAGCTAATATAACGTGGATCTTAAGAGTAGACTAGATTTTTTTTTAATCTTACCGTCGACATTTCCCAAGATGTTTAACATTGAAAACCAAAATAAAATCGAATAATCTCGATCGTAAAGTTTCACGTGTAACGAGGGAGTTCGTATTGCTTGCGAGAGCTCCGAAGCGGATGGATTCGTGTCGTTTCTACGAGCTCCGGTATGAAAAACGCTAGGTGCAACGGAGGGGCCCTTCGGAACCTACAGTTACGTTAGATATTCGATCGAGAACGTCGAGAGAACGTGGTTCCAAAAAGGCGTGTAAAGAATTACCATGTGCCCCGCACTCACACACGTACAAGGGCGACGGCACAAAGGGCAGGGCAGGTACCTGCCGTCCGGCCTTTCCCGAAAACCCGAAACGGGGCCCGGGCGAAGGCGAGAGGGGTGAGCTACGGGGGGGAATGAGATGGGAGTAATCGCACAATCGGGCCCCATGAAATCCTTGCGCGATCCTTCGTTCTCCCCCCCACGTTCCCTCGTGCACGCGCGCGCACGCCGCTACCTGGCGGAAAGGGACAAATCCCTAGTGCCGCATGTGATTAAGTCCTTTTCACGGAGTCGCGGATCCAAAGGAAAGGAGAGAAGGACCTTAGAGAGGGCACAGGCAGGCAGGCAGGGAGAGGCAAGGGGAAAGGCATACCACGGACCTCGACGCCGCGGCATTGTGCGCGCCGTGCGGACGACAAAGGACAGCCGGACGGGCGGGAGGGAAAGGGAGGTTGAATGGGGTGAAACGGAGGGCAGCGGGAGGTAGGGTAGGGAGGGGAATGCCTTCGGAGAGCAGGGACCCACACGGATATTCATCACACGGAGCGGGGTGCTCCGGGGCGGACAGGCATCGGCGCGGCTATGAATGTAGGAAACTACCTGAGTTGTGCATCGCGCCGCGCGCGCCCTGCTCTCCTTCGCTCCTTGGAAATCACCGAGCCGTCCTTAGGAGCGTGCGCGCGCGCGCGCTCCCGCACGGCACCGTTATCCCGGAGCCGCGTTTCGGAGCCGCGTGGGTAGAGCGAATCCGGTCGCTTTTAAACAATGTGGGATAACGCGTGTACAAATGAACGAGCGATACGCGCGCGACGATTAAGCGTGAGATTAATTCTGGAAGTGAAATGCACTGAGAGAAAAATATACTTACTTTTGGACCCAATCATAATTTTATAATATTTCTAACACGAAATATGATTAACTTAATTATATGCATCATTATGTTAACCATAATTATAGTTAGAAATATTATAAAATTGTGATTAGGTCCAAAAGTAACTATATGTTTCTCTCAGTGTAGTCTGGCGAATCCTTGGAAATGATGAGCAAATTTTCCGCGTATCACAGATAACAGAAAAAAATTTTTTTTTTAATGTCGAGATGCATCGAAAGCTTAGTAATTTTTACGAATAGTCATTTTTCGATAAAGATTAATATAGGTGAAAATCTCGTGATAGTACGTGGCGAATTAATCGAGGGGAGCGATTCTCATCGCGAAATAAGATTCCGCACGGATAGGAACATGCACGTGAATGCTCATCCAATACGATACATAATAAATAGCATTTTTAGATCCGCGTACCGTGTAGGTCTCCCGCGTTTTATTACCGGGAGGTGTGCAAGTCGTAAAACTGTGCATAAAACAATCGATGAACTGATATTTTCGCGTTGGACTGGGATATGCGAGCGCGCGATGGAACTGGAACGAAAAGGCACGAGAGAGAGTACGTCAAATTGGTTCGTTTCGTTTTTGTGCGTGGCACACACGGGCTGTGATTTATTGTCACAAAATGCTCATTACTTGTTTGCACTGAAATCGAAGTTCCCCATCCCCCGTTCCACTTCCCCCGGTCTCGCGCTGGATGAAATGAAAAATATTACAGTCATTACATATACATTGTAGATCACTTAAATGATTAATTAAAAATAACTAATAATGATTAATAACAATTTAAGCTTTATGGTCAAAAATCGGACGGTCTCCGGGGCTCGATAACAATTCATAATTCGGAGTTTATGAAATAAATACATATTTATTAAAATTTCACATGCAGTTTATCTTTGTACGACGCAAATTAATAAAACTGTTATTTTTATATCACGTATTTCAGAGTATGCGGACGATGCATTTTGAAAGATCTTTGGAGGATCATTTATGCATTAAGCGCTTGTAATATTGCGCGAAATAAAAGATTTGGTGCTACTGATATAATAAATAAATGTCGCCAATGTCATAATCGGCATCGATTTCTTTGAATACCACTTTACGTCACGGTTCTCATAAATTGTTAGAAAAAAAAAAATAAATCAACGACAGATATTTAGTAAACTACACTCTTTCTGTGTGCTGCATGATTCATTCGTTGCATCTTGTTATATAACAATGTTTTTCTCTCTCTCTCCCTCTCTCTCTCTCTCGGGGCGGTGTTTTTTCTTGATTAAAAAAAGCGTACCGTTATTGAAAACTGACTGGAACGCAGGATCATTGTTGGATCCTTTCTATCGGCCTATCTATTTTCCTCTCTATTTCTCTCGCTCTCGTCGGAAAAGAGCGAGTCGGTGACGCGACGCGGCGCGAAGCGACCGCACAGCGCTTTCTCGGAAGCAGCAGAGTACCAAGAATTTTTGAGGCGAGCCGAGAAGGGACAGAGAACGCGCGCGGCCCGAACGAGCGATGCCCGGAGGGTTTTAGGAGGCGTGGTGCGGTGCTGCAGTCCGCGTGGGACAAAGAGCCGGGAGAGAGAAGAGGGAGGCCCGAGTTAAAATCTTTATTAACACCGGCCGCGCGCATGTAGCCCCGGAAAAAAATGTATCGCGGTCGATAGTTTTCCGCTTTTAGGTCTTTCCTTTTCGACTCCGCCGACGAAATCGAATCGATTTCCAGTTTGCGCAATTGATACAAGCGAGCTGAGACCTCTTCGTAGATTGTTAAAAAAAAATGGGGTAACGAAAAATTGCTTCCACGTCTAGACATGCGGATCGATTCTTCAGTGGTTTTTCTCGCGTGCAAATTATAGATTAGTATTAGTGTGGCACTGACATCAGTGTGTACTAGATAATTCGGGCTGCGTTCCGATATTCATTGCCAGTACTGCAAATCTATAGTTTATGTCACGCATATTATAGATTTTCAGTACTGGCAGTGAATTTCGGAACGCAGCCACGATAAATATGCAGCGTACGAATGACGTCTCGACTTGCCGCGAATGCGAACCTCGAGGAATTTGCAGTCGAAGCTTGTTCTCTTAAGCGCGTGATCGAATGAGCACGATGAATCACGTTGCTTTTGCAAATTTTTTAATTTTTAATATTAAACATTCCGCGCGCCGATTCTCAGATAAAAATCCTATTAAAGTAGAGTCAACTGGAAATTAAGTGAAGAATAACGTTTTTCTACTAATTTTTACCCCCCCGAAGAGCTCAACTCTCGAATAGTCTCTCATCTCCCATAGGCTACGAATAAAGAATCGTAGAACCTACGGCTTATGGAGGAAGCTCTCTCGCTGGTGGAATTCGTCGTGTTATATCTACAAGATTCAGACCTCTTAGTTTTAGAAGCCGTGTACATTTCTCTCAGCATTTGTTTACTCTCCTCGCGTCTCTCTAATGTGGTATTCTAATATCTCATTGTGTGTCGGCCATGAATCGATAATTTTCACTGATCCATCGACTGTAGACGTGTTTCGCAAGGTTTCAATGGAGGTTTCTCCTTTTCCTTCTTCTTTCTACTTCCATTCCCTTTTCTTCCTTTCATTCATTTTTCGAAAAGTCGAGACGCAGGAATGCGTCGAGAATTCGTACGAGAGCCGCGGCCGAGTGTTAAAGGATAACGTAGAGTGTGGCAGGAGCGGCAGCGGCAGCGGCAGCGGCAGCGAGTTGTGTGATGGTATTACCCAATAACAAACGTCAAAAGCAAAGAAATGTACGTACACTCTCGCGCTGTCACTCCTGTGTCACTTTCTGTCTTTACCTGTCTTGATCCGACGGCGAGGTAAGGCGCCAGTGACACGAAGCACTACGGGTCGCGAGAAGGGAAGAGACAAGGACGTATCGATAAGGCTAAACAGGGATAGGGGCAAAGGGGATAGGAAGAGATAAATAACGGTGGGAAGAGAGAGAGAGATGGAGCGAGACGGCCAGAACGGAAATAGGGAAGAGATAAGAAAAGATGGAACGATAGAGAAGGAGGAGGTAAAAAGTGAGACAAAGACAAGTAGGGCGAGCCAGCAGGCGATGGAGAAAGAGAGAACAAGTGGAAAGGGAAGAAAAAGAGACGGGAAACGAGACTCTCTCTATTCCTCTCTTTCGGTTCTTACTTTCTTATTTCTCTGGACATGCGAAGCGGTTTTATAGAAACAAATGTATATAGCTACGATTATAAAAAGATGATTACTGTTTCGGGCTGCGAAGAGCCGGAGACATTAATCTTCGGCGGCTCGGCGCCGAGTCGATAGGTACCGCTCGCAATTATCGATCATGCTAAGGGGCACCCGTAAAATCGGTCATTTTATGTGGAACGGCGGCAGCAGAATTCGCGCGCGCGCGATCGAAAGATTCGCGCTTACATTTCGCTCGCGAGCGCAGCGTTCCGCCCCGTTTTATTAAAGTAACGTAATCCACCGCTGCGCGGCGAGTAAAAATTATAGCCATTACCTGCATTATCGCGTATCGGGTTCCACGGGCCACGCCCGACCGCTTATTAACTTCATTAACTAATCAGGATTCCGAAAGGTGCGTGTGCGTGCGCGGAAAGCGCAACCGCGACGACATTAACGTAACGTTACATATCTGGTATAAAATGCAATCGATTTTACGCACCTGCATACGCAGAGATGGCAGAGAGAGGTATTATCGATCTCTTTTTGATTTCCACACAGCCGGGAGCAAGAATTGAGTATCGGCTTGCTCGAAAACTTGAACGCGCCGCGGAGTACGTTATCGAAAAATCGATACTCTGGACAGATATCTGCGAGACAGTTTGGAGAGTTTCTGAAAAGATGCGCCGGAGACGCGGACGGAGATATTAATAATCGTATGTCTGTATTTTGGAAACGTACGTTTTTTTCTTTTTGGCGTGGTGGAAATTAATATTATATGTTATATTACGTACGAGGGGAGTCAATAATAAATAATACTATCCGCACGAAAATAATTAATATCGAATATCACGGGAGATGGAATCTCCCAATGCTAGATTCTCCAACGAGTTTCGAGTTGATCTTTCATTAAAATTTGGTACGTCATCGCTCTTGTCGCGACTTCTCGACTTCCAATATTCAATATCCCGACGATTAAGCGTCAAATGAAATTTTCTGTTAAGGTAAAGTCCAAGTTAAGTCTACTTAAAATTAATCGAGTGCCAAGGTATTCTTATTTATCTTGTTACTCTCGCGAAGCTTAAGTTGCAAGAGCAATTTCAACGTCGAATATATTCGTAATTAGGTTCGTCTGGAAATTTTCCACCGGGAAGAAAGTCGGGCCCAAAACGCTTTATACAATCGGGCGACATAGAATAGAATAAATATAATTGTACTCGAACTAATTGACTTTAATTGAATATTATCAAAGTAGACGCAGAAAAGTCGTTGATTAAAAGCTAGGTTTGACAAAATCGATTGAGCCATAGGTAACGTATAGCAGAATTTCTGTATATATGATAGGTGACTATCTTCTATATCTCCAATATCTTGAGAATTATCAAGTGATATTGTATGAAACAATAGCGCTAGAGGGGCTTAGTATGCGAATATAGGCAAAAGAGCCAACAGTGGACTGACAATAGAAAGGAAGTGGTCCGTACTGCCCTTGGACCCCAATAATTTAACAATGGGGGACCGGGACCCTTCTAACGATAATTTCCTCTGAAAAGAGATCGGAGCTTTTTCGTGACGTAACGAAATCATCTCACAACGACCGGCAGTGAATAAAAAAAAATAATCTAACTGGACAAAGGTAGGTTTTTCGAAGATTAATATTTCTTGTGATAAGTGATGGCATTTTTAAGAAAAATAACAAATAGTTGGTTTTCCAAGAAACATACTTGCAATTATATGTGTTACAACAATCGCTTGAATAAGCCTTATAAATATTGTTTAATACATTAGTAGCAAACTGTTAAATCATTGGTTTAATAATACATGAGTGACAAGGAATATTCCGCCGGAATATTAAAGATTTTAACTTTAGAATTGGATTAGAATTAGATTATTAAAGACACATACTTTTTAACTCTATTAACAAATCTCACAATAGTCTTTTAATAATATGTCTGTTCTAACATTGCCGATTTTTAATTATTAAATTTTTAAAGTCTGAAATATAGCAATATTTACAAAAAATATATTACAAGAATTTTGTGTAAAAATATATTCTCGTATCTTAACAGCACATTATTCATTGATCATTATTAAATTTTATTATTTGAACTTATTATTTAGCTGCCTTTTCGTAAACATAACATTCTTTTAGACTTGTTTTTGATGTTTAATTTTCTTTTATTTTTCACAAATATGTCAAAAACGATTTAAAAGAAAATAGCATATGTTTGCCTCATTGTAGAAGATCAATATTTTTGTTGTAAACGTAGAACGTAGAAAGTGATGAATATGTTTTATTTCTATTTACAACAGAAACACCTTTTATATTTATATTTTATATTTAAGATTATACAATTTTAATTTGACTTGCAGTGGACAATCACTAACTTTCATTGGCAACCAGGAAGGCGAGCAGCGCATTCAATTAAATGTCGAAAGTAAAAAAAAAACAAAATGAAGAAAAGTGATCTAACTAAAAGTTTGAATTCATTTAACGATGAGTTCCATTTCAAAACGAAATAAAGTTAAATTTAAATATATATACGTAGAATAATCGGAAATAATGTAAATTTTATTTTTTACTGTAAATTAAATATTAAATATACGCAATTTTATTTTCCTTGGGCGTGTATGTCAATTATAAGATATTGTTCTTTAGAAATTTGGTGTCAATGTGCAAATAAATCACATTCTGAGCTCTTCACGTCAATAGTCAGAAGAATCTTGCACATGTTTTTTACGATATACATAAAGATATCTTGCTCTTTTGTGACTTTCCAATTTATTTCCTTCGTTCTGTATAATTATTTCATAAAAACATTCTGATTTTAGCACTGTACAGATACGAACATGTAAATATGTTACATTTACCATACGTATTTCACATTAAGCTGATGTATTTATTATATGGATTTATTTTCTATTTTGGAATACACGAGTATTCATTTTGTACGACGAAGAGAGAGTCTCGGCGGATATCTCGACTGGGTCGACACGAAAGCGGCGATTTATCACATCGCCAGATTATAATGCGCGATTAATTAATATTTCGCTATTTCACTACAAAAAAAACACGTTAAATTAATTTATTCTCAGAAGTTGATACAGCATGATTTTCGATTTAAGACTCGTATAATTCGATTAAGACTCGAAAGAGTCGTCCGCGAGATTCAATGTATACATACCGCAAACGATAAAGTTATCATGAAATTGTCATGAGTAACGGCACGGTTTATCGGCACGGACAAAGTTGCTTCGAAGCTAAAACCGTATCCAAAATGTCGTCATCATGTTGCAACGATAGATATCGAGACGTATGAATGATATGGACAGAAAATGTTGCATAAAATAAAAGATTTCCATTAGCACAGAATGGTTACAAGTTATCGTACAAAATGTACGAAAAATATAATAGCAATAAGATGATTTAATGGTAACGAAGATGATATATAATCGGACATATCAGTTTGAATTCAAGTGAGAGATCTTACATTAAGCATAGAAACAAATACGCGAACAATACGTTGCATCGATTTAATTGTAAAATTTATTTGTTTAAAGATACATGTATAAATAAAATGATCGAGGCTACTCTTATTCTATAGTAAACTAATATAGGAAACATACGATACATATATTGCGTCAGTCTAACACGATTTGTTTACTATACATAGTAAACTGATAATTTCGGATATAATGGAAGTTAACAGATTCTGCAATTTTTGCCCGATTTTTCTCGAATAACCAAATAGAGCTGCAAAAATGATTTCCACGCAAATGTAATGGAGAACAATATTGCGCATACGCCGTAAAAAAAAAATGCGCGTGTAAAAATACACAAGAATATCCCTTTAGGGAACAAGCGATTTAGATTGAATGTAAATAAAATCTATGCCGTTTTTTACACGACATTTGCTTTATTGCTAAACAATACCAGTTGTATATGTGAAAAATATCCGTACGCATAGTGTTCTAAAACTTATTTTTTTTTGCTTTTCAATTGACATTTCTTTTTTCTTAAAAAAAAATTTCCTTCTATTTCCAACTCTTTCTAGCAGGTATCATAAGATGAGTACTAATAAATCCATTTTATGGAACGCAATCTAGTAAACAAGTTAGACATTTTAAAACGGACAATGCTTTAAAATCCTTGCGTTTTAATTTAAAAATAGACGTACATTAGTGTAATTATATAATAGAATTATAATCTTTTTAATACATTTATCATTTTTATTAAAATAATCTCTTCCTCTATCTCGCTTTTCCTATTTCTCATAGAAGAAATTTCTTCTCAAAATTCAAGATACGGATAAATATCAATTTTTATATAATTTCCTATTGACATCAAATGATTAAGGCAATATTTTTTTTCAAATGTTTTTTTCCCTTGTTCCTTTATATTTTCCCGTATACACTAATGTGCAACATAATTTTTTTAATTCTGCGCGTTCTTTGTCTATATGTAATTAATTTAATTATTATTTCAAACACCTAACGCGCTCGGGAAGTTACCGTTTTGAATTGCGTACGAGAGGATTAATCTATTTATCTTTCCTATACCCCATACATCTATAGCAGCAACAAGCCGGAATCGGCGGTCCTATTCGAACGAGCAAATAAATGTGTCTGCATAAAATGCGAGAAAGGCGCACGCGTGCAGCGGAAACTCATTTTCGACATTTTCGGTACAGCCCTTTGTGGAATGAGCGATTCGATTTCAACGTAGAAAAAGACGCTCCTGTCGTCGCGCCGCCGCCGCCGTCGCCGCTTCGGAGCATGCACGTCGGGCTCGTCCGTTATGGATCTTACGTCACTCGCTCGCTCGCGCGCGGCTCCCGACATCGGCGGATACATTTCGTGGAATTCTCGTTTCTCGGCTCTCCCTCTATCTCTCTCCCTCCGTCTCTTTTTCCCTCCCCAGTTATCCCCGTCCCTCTCCGTCTCTTTGTGTGCGTCTGTCTCTCGTTTCCATTAACTCTGCGCAGCGTTAATATATACGTACTTATTGCCCGGCACACGGCGAGGACACCAAAGCGCGAAAATAGCGTTTCGCCCGGCGTTCTCGACCGCCGTACGTACGGTTTTCACGTAAGCACGTACGTGTGCGTGCTTACGTGAAAACCGTATCGCGAAAACCGTACGGGGGAAGGATACGCTAACCGTACGTAATAACGCCACGAAAGAGAGGATACACTGAAATACACTTGGCGAGACCGAAGACCGAAACGCTGAGACACGCCGGAAGCAACGAGATGTGCTTACCCCCGGGTGTACCGTCCACGAACGCAGGGAGATTTCTCCGGGAGAGAGAGACGGCCGCGGGATAATGCCATCCTCTGGATTCCTCGAAAACAAGGGCAGCGAGACGAACACGGTCGCGATACGAGGTATCAGCTCGGGAGATTAAAAAGTGCTTCTCGAGCGCGCGGCTTGTATTTTAAGCTTAAGTTTCTACATATCGGATTTGTAGCGAACGCCTGCGAGAGATCTCTCCTCTCTCTCTCTCGCCTATGACCTATGGCAACCGCATTACCCGCATTTCGACACAACAAGATCCGTTTGTCAACGCCGTTACACCGCCGCGTAATGGGACTTTCAGCGAAATATTCACCGTGGAAACGTATCACCCCCTCCCCCTCCTCCTCCTCACTCTCTTTCTCTCTCAAATTATGTAGGGATCCATCATCGAGATCTCGTTTGCGGCGGCGACGGCGGAGACACCCCCGCGTGGAAACCGCTTCTTTCGACGGCGCGGCGGCCGTCCGATCGAAGTGGCAGCGGAATTTCCGGAGTCGCCGAGTATATGTACTTAACGTCCACGGGTGCGACGTTATACTTTCCAAATTGCAAGGAACGCGCGTTTTGTTCATGGTCAAAATACGTCCGTTCTTACGTCACCGTTGCGGGAACGCGAGCGAGCGACGAGCGAGCGTGAGTTGCTTGCTTGCGCGCGCGCGCGCGTTCGCTCTCCGCCCGCGATTGGCAGCTATATTTTGAAGAATTCTCCGGACTAACCCGTCTATGGATGGACGGGTTCCTTCGCCACGCTCCTTCGCCCTCCGCGCTACCCCGGCTACCGCCCCGTTCCACAATTTTCTCTCTCTCTCTCTCTCTCGCCTTTTATCTGCGACTACTCTTTTCTGGGCCTACGAGACTTCAACTCTCCGCGCCGGTAGGTTAGGTGCCCCTTTTTGCTTCATTGTACGTTCGTCGGTACGTTTTTGTGCACATCTTCCCCATTCCCTGCCCCCGGCCCTCTACCTCATCCCCCTCTGCCCTCTATATCGCCGGTCCGCCGCCCCCAACCTACCTCCGGACCGCCCTCTCACCGGCCCACCCTATGCCCGAGCGCTCGCTTTTTCCTATTTTTTAACATTTTCTTTTCTTCAATGCCTTAAAATGCAAAAATAAACGAGACCCGGCCGGCCGGGAAAGGAATTGACCGTCGCACGGCCGGCCGGGATTTTTGCAGAATTTACGGGGACGACGCGAAAAAAGAAACTTCTCTCTGAGAATGTCGGCCGCGAGCGGGCCCGTCGAACTAGAGAGAAATTTTCTTTTTGCGCGCACTCCCGAAATTCCGGGCGACGCGCGCCCGCGGCGGTGCGCGGACAATATGAACGCCGCCGCGGCCCGGAGCCATCGTCTCTGCCCGTTCGCCTCGTGCTCTCTCGCTCGCGCTCGCGCTCACGCCACCCGTCTCACCCTGCCGCGGCGACGGCAGTCCCGCCCGCACCGACCGCGCCCGCCGCCACTCCGCGGCGATCTCCTTGTCGCTCGGCCGCGCCGGCCGCGCAACTATTGACCGGGCCTGCCGCGGCAGGCCGCGCGGCACGGCGCGGCCGGGGCCCGCCGGCAACGCGGCCGCCTCGCCGGTCCCCGCGACACTCGCGAGACTCCACGCGGACCCCGTCGTCGCGGCCGCCGATCGCGCGGAAACGACGCGGCCGTCGAGTCGCCCGATCACGCCCGCGGACAAAATTTCGGCGGGCGCGCGGCGTCTCGCTCGCGCCGCCGCGCCGGTGCCGCCCGGCGTCTCCCTCGCGCGCCGCGGCCCACCCTCGCTCGCTCTCGCTCCCGCTCCCGCGCGCTCTCCCACCTCCCACTCCGCCGCCGCACTCGCGCTTCCCCATACCCTCCCGCGCGCTTGCTCGTTCCCACTCCCCCGGTCGCTTTATTCGTCGTGAAACTTTTTATGTTGTATATATTAAAGGGAACGTATCAACCTCCTTTCCGTTAAAGCGGATAGCGCCAAATTAAAGCCGCGCCGCGTTCTCGCCTGCGAGACTCTCCGCGTGAGTCATTCGCGCGGCCGACGGAGGCCGCCGATGATTTTTGTTCCCGAGTAATTGCGGCCCACGGACCGGTCGGCCAGTCGATTCATCTCACCTCGTTCTCTAACGGCGTTCTAAAACGAATCAAGGTGTTGCGTGCAACAGCCAGGAGAACGCGCGCGCGCGCGCGAGCGTATCCACCGATGCGATTTTTGGGCGCGGACTCGTGGCGAGGGTAAGGTCTCCGCCGCGTGCGGAGAAACACGCTCGTCGACCGGGCCTCGGCGTGTTCACTGACGCGAACACACGGCCCGACTGTCGCACGTCGGGATAAGATCGACGTGCTTCTCTCTCTTTCTCCCCACGCCTACGTGGCATAAGTAATTACGCCGAAAGTGCAACCCTCTCGTAGCACGAGTTGGAAGACGGACGCCTTCAAGGTTCACTGTGTGTGTCATTGATTGTTACTTTTTTCGGTATAGCTAGTGTAGGTGAACACATCATCTCTAGGCTTTCTATTAGAAGTGGCTCTACCAATTTCACCAGTCACGTTTAGACTAACCGACGGTTAGAGTTAGCAGGATGGTCAATAGATTTTTAAATTTTGTTATATTTATAACCTAAAGTTTCAATAGATATTGGCCACCCTCCTAACTTCAACTGTCGGTTAGTTTAACCATGGTTGATGAAATTGACTCTTTGAATTCGAGCTCCCAAATGAGACGCCTAGAGATGACGCGCTCATCTACACAAGCTGCACCGAGAAAGATAGCAATCAGTGATACGCAGTGTTCCTTGCGACTTTTCGAAATCGCAAGAAGGACAAAAAGGAGTTGCTCTTGATAAGCGCTGGGAAAAATAATCGGCGAAATACATTCAAATTGTCCAGATCTAGACGCACGTCGGCGGCGGCGGCACGGCACCCTTGAGCGAAAGGGTTCACGAATTTCGCCGAGTCACCTCGATAGTCTCGTATCTCGCCCGCCGTCGCGCGGCCGGGACCTTAAGGGCCGGCAGGTGAAAGTACCCCCATCGGGCGCGCGAGACTGTCTTTTTTCCCCGGTCCCTCTGTTCCGCCTGTCGCCCCTCTACGGCCGCGCCCCGCCGCACACCGGACCGGACGTCGCTCTTTCTCGCGCGCGCGCGAGCGCCTCTCTTTTTTTTTTTTTTTTTTCGGGGCGAACGATCGGGAACATGTGGCGCGAAGGTTAGCGAGTCGCGTCGCGCTGCGGCGCCCGTTTCTCTCCGTTACGTTTACTTTTGTGCAACGTGCCTCGCCACTGGCGTAAATACGTCAGAATTTACGACACCTTCGCGCCGCGCGTAAAAATCGTTCGCGCAATCGACTCGATGACGTAATAATGTGTTTACGCGTAGCTACGAAACGGCTTTTTCGAAACGCACCGGCGGAGAGTCGCGCGCGCGCGAGGCGAAAATCGCGGTATACGTCTGTATGTACTTCGATCTTTAATATTCAGGACGCGTTCCGCTCCGCGCGCAAGGAGCGGAGTTCGACGGCGGCCGCTGTTGCACCGGCGACTGCCGCCGGTGCGACCGTTTGCCGATCGGCAACTTGACGCGAGAGCGTGCCGCGTAATAACGGCCGGTATAAAAAGTAATAATCGCGCGGGGCGCGACGGGCACGCGCGCGCGATTGGTCGCGCCGCTCGCGATTCGAGTGCATATTCCCGCGTGCGCTTCGATTCTCAGCACACACACACACACACACACGCACATACAACCCGCATCGTGTAGCGATTTCGGGGCGATAATTCCGCACGGGCCGATCGATCTTGAAGCAATAATTCTACCGGGCAACGCGCGAATGGCTTTTAAGTATACGTTTCTCGATGCGAATGTACATACGAGATAAATTAGAACCGGGCCGGCAGAGGAGCGAGTAGGTCGATGGAAGATACAGACTGACGAGCCAGTTTTGCGTGTATCGTATTAAAAATTGAACGGAAGAACAGATATATACGCTATAAAGATTTCCCCATTAATTAATAATGATATTTCATTCCCGTCCTTACTTCTATTTTATCCCTCCTGTTTTCATCTCGCTGGAATAGAAATACGAGAGGAATGAATAATAATTATACATATATATATATATATATGTATGCGTACATGTGTGTGTGTGTGTGTGTTCTATTTTTTAATATCGTCGTATTTGAGTCCCTAGCTAGGCGCGACAAGCGCCGTGATTTTTTTCGACGATGCGTTACGGCACGCGCGCGACGTGATGAATCGTCGCCACCGAAATTCGGCAACGCGGGCGCGCTTTAATCTTCGTCGCGAACTTTCGATACGTGGCCGGCATTCCTAATTCCGATCGGTCGCCGATGCCGCCGCGCCGGGGCGCAAAAATTCTGCGCGTCGTGCGTTTTTATTTCCTCCTTCTCTTCCGCTTGCTCTGTTTTTGCTCTCCCTTTCCGCGGGGCGAATGGCGAGAGTTCGCATTATAAATGGGTGGAGGCCCGAGGGGCGGGTGGGAAGGGCGCTATTTTAACAGCGGCGCAATTCCATTTTCCTCTCTGCTTCGGGATACGAAACTTTAAAGACAAGAAAATAGGAAAATTCGAGAGCCGGTATCTTTAGAGAGAGAAGTATATGTCCGACAAAAAGCTTCGCCGAATCTGCCTAATTCCGAAACTCTATCCTCTCCAAGAGCGGAGAAAAAAATGGGGAAATTGCGATAAAACAATGTTTTTATATAAAATACAAGGATATTAAAATAATACGAGATATCTTCATAATGCGAAATGCTGTTGCAGCTTTGTGTAAATTCTAGAATTTTCTCATAGGCAAAATAGAATTATACGACTGAAAAAATAGCCACTCTGACTCCGGCGCTGGGGGGGATTACGTTATCGCGAATACGTTAATTGTTATCGGAAGATATTCCCGTAGTGCGTTGCACCACGTCGCTGCAGTAGTATTATCGTTCACACATGTTACGATATTTTTCTTTCTACAATTCTAATATCTCATTTTATATTATCGACTTTGCGCTCTCTCGTATTTAATAACGTAGTTAAACATGATATCGTTTTTGAAAATATAAATATGATTCATTATTGTTAACTTACATATATCGTTTATTCACTTGTATACTATCGATAATTCTCGCTATATTTTCTTTAACGTTAACTATTACATAAATTTCACAAGTTACAAAGTAATTACATGAATTAAAAATCGCGATTGTTTCGCATTAACAAATTTCGCAATTTTAGATCTCCAATTATTTTGTTTATTTATCCGGGTTCTAATTCTCGACGTAATAATATTCGTGTCGCAGGCGAGAGATAATGAATTTTACGAGTTAAGTTTGAAAATTTTGAAAATTATAATTATTCTGGACGCATTAATAGATTTCGCGATTTATACTTTTTTCTTTACTTTTCCTGTACTTTTATTCGTATTCTCTTTCTCTCTCTGATCATAATTATTTCATAAACAAACTCTCAAGTTTTACATCGAAAATACATTGAATGAAATAAAATAATACAAAGTTAAAATACATATAAAATGTTTAAACATAATATTACAATAAATATATAAATATTTCTTTAATCGAATTCGCAAACTTTATTTTACCGATACATTTTTATTAATTATTAAATTTGTAAATTGCTAAATTATTAAATTCGTTAAAGTCGATGAATTTCTCGACGTGAGTGTATTATATAAAGTGAAGAGTGCAATCGACGTGGGACGACGCAGGAAAACTCCTGAATCACTTCCGACTACTGTTGCAGATGTGATTGCAACGGAAGATGCATTGGTGGACGTTGAGGGATATCGTGAAATAATAAATGATAAATTTCAATTAATTTTACTATTGGTGTGTTTTTTTTTAGTTAAACTCTTCTGCATTTCGGTGCATATTCCACATCTCCTTCTCGTTATTTCACGTAAACAAATATTAAATTATCAGAAAATTAATATTAATTATTTAGACAAGAAATGAAATAATTTTCTACTTTTGCAAAGGTTACATGGACGAATCTATAGTCTGACATTTCACACTATGCTTCATACTTCTTCATATCTCATATCCACGCGTCTCACTTCCCCGCACTCCACACTTCACAGCCCACACGCCACGTCTTCATACCTCACATTCCGCATCTCGTATTTTCATATCTCACACAACTACACTTTGCCCCTCACATTTCCACATAATTTATACATACGCACACATACAGAGAGAGAGAGAGAGAGAGAGAGCATTTTTATTTGGCAGAGAAGCTCTTATTAATTTTAATTAAGTCCGTGTATCTTAATATATTGATTATTATTTTTATATTAAATTAAAAAATGAAACCTAAACATAGAAATTCTTATAAAAAAATCAAAAGATTTCTATTTATAGATTATGAATCGTAAAATGGTGATAAATCTTTTATGTACAGGTTTTTAAAATGCAGATCCGTGAAAATAATCGATTCAAATGACAGAATGAACGATCTATGAATATGCGATTATCTATGCTTTTAAGTAATTATTGAAAATGATTTACAATTGTTTTCATAATGGATTTCTTCTTTTTATGGCATTATGTCATTGCAAAAGAAACATTTTTAGATTTTTACGAGATTTAAAAAAACTTGTAAAACGGAAATAATAATCTTTTCTTGAGAAAGAAAACTAAATTTGGAAATTTTCAATGATATTTTTACGATATTTTAGTTGTAGCATACTTTTTAAAATAAATACGATAGATAGCTGTGTAAGTAGCGGTGACGATACAAGGTCCATCATCGGCGATAAACAAATAAATATTACAATCGAAATTAAAATTATATCGAGTGGCCGGCCGCCACCGAGTGAACGTGTAATAAGGTCACCCGGAATTTATTTCATTGCGTTGCATATTATGCAAGTTGACGTGCAGTTTGATAAAGAGAGCAAGAAAGCAACGGCTATATTTATCATCGGCGCGCAACCGTTGTGCAACCGTTCAGGAATACACGAGACCTAGAAACACGCACACGCGGGGCCAGATACGCATTTTTTTTTCCACCGCACGCGGGGCGATTTTATTAATTTGCGAAAATACCGTTTAAGAATGTCAAAGGCATCGCATTAATTCTTTCGCCGGCAAAATATTTTTCGCGCGAGAGAGAAATATCATACATCATTTTTATCGTACTGCTTCGTTCAAATATTTCCAAAATACTTTTCAACTGAATTTGCAAATCTCCCATGTCGGACGAAGAAAGCTGAGGAGTTTGCTGTGAAATAAGTAATATATTAATTTTGCATCGTCGGAATACTGTTTTTTCTATTATACGCGTGGTAAAATGTCAGAGATCGAAAAAAGCTTTCAGCTTTTACAAACAACGCGTATAATGATATTACGGATCCTGTGAAAGTTTGATAAACGTCACCTTAAACCACGCCACCGACATCGACCTTCCAGGGCACCATTAACACACTCTTCAATATTATAATTGTTTTACACGAAATCGTAGAATCATATTTAATAAATCATCAGCAAAAAGTACGCAAGTTCTCGCTCGGTGCGTGCATATCCCAAAATAATCTGTGCGTACGCTGTGCCAGAGAGAGAGAGAGAGAGAGAGAGAGAGAGAGAGAGAGAGAGAGAGAGACAGAGAGAGAGAGAGAGAGAGAGGGAACCACACACCGGATCTAAATTCCGTGAATAAATGATATTTCATTAGGGCGGACGAACGAAACCAGGGCTTTGTTGCGAAAACGTCACTGCTGGCTGGCTGGCTGGATGTCTGTCTATCTGTCTGTCTGTCGGTCACGCAACGAAAAAAAAAACGAGAGAGAGAGCGAAAAGGGGAAAAAAAAGAGCGTGCGTTTAACACCGAAACCGATTTTCGCGTTCTCCGGCCGTTCGAAACGGAAGACCGGCGACCCACGCGCACTGGATTAACTTTAAAAAGTACACAAAACCGCGCCGCGCGGTTCTTTTTTTCTTTGATCTTTAGGAAAGAGAGAGAGAGAGAGGGAGAGAGGAAGGGAGAGAGCGTGCACCCGCGCGCGACTCCATCCCCTTTAAAGCGAGTTTTTATTTTCTCCGCGCTACGCGCTACGCCTCCACCCTCTCCCTCCCTGTCTCTCCTCCACACGTTTCCTCTCCCTGTGATTTGCATTCGCTTCGGAAAAAAAAGGGGAAAACGATTATCTCCTCCGTCACGACAAATGATCTCGCCTGATTTCGAAATGGTGCAGGAGGGGGGAAGAGAAGGTAAGATGGGTTCACGTTTCGATGTCGATGCAATTTTAATCCTTGTGAGGTGCAAATTCTAAGACGCGACAATTTCGAAAAGCTCATCATTATGAAACACTTTGTCCAATGATAAAGCGCAAGAGTGAAATATCTATTACCGAATATTTTCCTTTCTAATAATAGGTTTATCCTTTTAATAATGACGATTCGCGAGAAACCGCATCGTTGCGGAAGAAAATATTAGTTAAGAGTTGAACAAAGCGCTTGTTCCGTTTCCTCCTCCCTCGCTAATTCCGTAACGCAAAAATTGAAATCTGAAAGCCGCGAAATTACTTCGCGTTACATCGCATTATCCCGGTGGGATACGCGCGAACGAAACACGAACGGAGTCGTGAATTTCGCGTAACTCAAATTATTCGCCTCGCATCCATATACATTAACGCGTTTTCGCGTTAGTCTTCTTTAAAGTTAACGTACGAGTCGTTTTTGTTGAAAGTGGTATATATCAAATTTCGAAGTATGACGAATTTAAGGGTCGATGCTGTATAAAAAAAAAACACGATACAATTATTTTAACGAAATTGCTACAAATGGCATTTGGAGCCTTTTATCAAACGTTTAGTCCGAAAATTTTCGAATCCCTTTTAAAAAGAAACAGGGCTTTAAAGGAGGGATTCTATGGCATGCAATTGCAGCACTTTCATGTCTATCCTTTAGTTCTTAACGAGATAATATTAAATATACTGCTCTCGTATTAACTCGCTTAACATAGATTTTTATCACGCGTTAAAATAATTTTATCTAATACGATAATAAATTATAATGTAAAATGATTAAAAATGATAATTTTCGTATTATAATCCCACGGTGTTCCGATTATAGCATAGTGCTGGCGCAACGAGAGAAATAATTTTCTTAAAACGCGACTCTAATCATATTTACAGTCGTGTTTCTGTTAGAGAATTGAAATCAGTTGTGTGTATGCGCGCGCATGGGCGTGACATGATATTTAATAATTAAATCTAGAAAATTAATTTGATATTCGTTACGCCGTATTTATATAGCAATTCAACCGAGGAACTCAAATAAAATTTGTCTTGAGACAAAACTCGCAACTTAATAATTGATTCTTGAGAAAGCTCATATATATGTATATATGTTAATTTTAAATCACATTTCGTGGAGATGTGGGAAGAAAATAATTAATTACATTAAAAAATCTGGAATTTTGAAACCCAAGATATTTTAAAAACATTAAAATTATTTTCCGCCAGTAAACTTCATTTCTCAAATAATAGATCTACTATTTTTTTAAGTAGATTATTTAATCAAGCAAATTGCCATTTAAAAAAAATAGACGAAAAAATTAATTTTTGTTAATATGTACGCGTCGCTATTTCAGGCGACGCAAAGAACGAATCGTAAAATGTGCTATAATACTTCATTTATCCGTTTGAAACACACGGAACAAAGTATTCAGCGAATATTTCGTAGTGGTAAGTTAAACATTTCGAGTAGCGAGAGCGAGGTATACATAACTTTCTTCGTGTTTGTTTGACGATGTACGCAAGGCTGTCGCGCGTGTTGTCATTCGCGCGGCGAGACTCGGGCGAGCGAGTAGTTAGTGCTGCAAGCCGCTCCGTATACCACCATATTATCTCTCGAATCATGACAAAGAAGATACTGAACGCCGAAATACATCGTGATTATTAGGAAGCAATAATTATGATTGAGAATTCGTGTTCGTATCGACATGGCTGCTTATCGAAGCAGATATTTCGCGCGATTTACCATTCAGACGCGGAACGGGATATATTGTAGAACGGGAATTTGGGAACGATGATTATCTTTCTAACAATTCTTGAATAGGAATGTATCTTGCGTTGTACTTTGAACTTTCGATCTAAATGTAATTTCTCTATTTCGCGATTGATAACGCGCACTGAGAGAAAAATAAGTTACTTTT
Source organism: Tetramorium bicarinatum (assembly GCA_928718305.1). Lineage (NCBI taxonomy): Eukaryota > Metazoa > Arthropoda > Insecta > Hymenoptera > Formicidae > Tetramorium > Tetramorium bicarinatum. The sequence goes on from OV788324.1 coordinate 14,318,117, forward strand.
GGCCTCAACCACAATTTTATAATATTTCTAACGATAATTATAGTTAACATAATGATGCATATATTAAGTTAATCATATTTCATGCTATAATATTATAAAATTATGATTGAGGCCAAAGGTAAACTATTAATATTTTTCTCTCAGTACGGAATGTATGAATCAAGATTGACGGAAAGTCATGCTGTATTAATCTCATTTTGATAATTGATTTGAAACGGAATATTTAACGCACACTTATTTTGTAACACATGAAATATTTCGTGGAAGGCTAAACTTTCTAGAATTCAACCTTGGTATTTGCTGTGGTCCGAAAGCCGCCACGCGCCGTGTTATCATTCGCGTGGCGGCCTTCGCGGCGAACCAGCGAAAGCGGCACAAGCCGCATATCGTACTATCCTTCGACTATTTTCTACGAATAATCAGCTGCCGCTCGGCGGCATTAACGTGTCATGTGCCACGGTGGGCATTTGTAGCTGACGCCAAACTTTTTAATCCTGATCGGCGGTATTATAATTTTTTAAAACTCTAATAAAAAATTAATGTCACATAAAATTTTATTACTGAATATCTGTCATTAACATCGAACGTTATAATGCTCATAAGAATTTTGAGTAATATAAATAGTTAATCCACAATGTGGAGTGCGTTATTCAACCCGTTTATCCATGGAAATATACTCTTATTTAATCATATTACACGATATTTCATCATTATATGCTTATGATAATGAAAATTCTACCGTGGCGTGCACGGTAAGATATACCGAACTCGCTCGGCAGACAACATGTTAATTAACTCCCGCGATTAACGACTGTAAATTCATCATTTCTTTTATCGAAGCAAGTATCGCGCGCAATGTGTTCATTTCACGAAATCGAAGAGATATACGAGATGCGAGTCACGGATTATTGTTTATTGCGTTATCTGCACAAGCGGGTGATGGAATAATTTTTTTGACAATTCGATTATATATATCTCGCATCGCGCTTTGAATTATTTTTTCGGACTGAGGACGCAAAATAATATACAAATCGTCAAATATTCGATATTTCGTTCATCGACGCTGCGCTAATTAATTTGTGAAAGTCGCGGCTGTCGAGCCGATCATAGAGTTTTGTATTTTTTTTTTCGCAGTATTTCTCCATCGCGACGTTCAATAATAAGGAGTGCGTGCGATTAGCATCATCGAGGATATCGTGCAAAGTACCGTGCAATTATCCTATTCCGATGATTAATATGTGTGATCGTAATTAATCATGCTTTCGCGTGTTGTGTGTGTTGTCAAGTGCAGTAAACGAATCTAAAAGAAGAAGGTCTAGGAGGCACCGGGCATCGACGGAGCGATCGCGAGATGAGTAAATTAGTTTTTATTGTTATTTTATTTGCTACTTGCAAAATTACTATTTATAATTATTTTGCGTGTAGGTAACAATTCTTTTAGATATTAATTATTCCGGGCATTATTACAATTTACATATTTTTCTGTTTTATAGGTTCAACGTAGTTTCAATCCAGTCATAACTCCGCGGCTGTGCATCGCATTGGTGACATATTTTTTTATCTTATTAAGGTAGAGAAAATCTCTGTGAAAATTATATCGTATATATACATATATAATATATAATATATATAAAAGTATATATTTTTATAAAATTAAAAATGTAAGAATATAAATAAGTATTTTCTATCTTAGAGATCTATTACTTTAGAATGAATGGACTAGAACAAATTAACAAATTTCAACAATATTGGAAATTATGTAACCATCAATTTATCGAACGCCATATCTACATGAATTATTAAATACAAGCAAAATTTCTCACAGAAAGCTTCCATTGAGAACATTAGAAAGATATAATGTATTAATAATTCTATTTGATTATAATTTTTTAGTAAAAAATTTTATATTATGTGGATTATAATGGACATAATTTTCAATTTGTTCATTGTTAAAATAAATAGAGAAAAGCAAAAAAGAGAAAGAAATAAAATGAAATTACACCAGATAGAAACGTATGTTGACGCATTTAAAAAATGTAACAGTTTTACTTCAATTTCTTTATGGTGTTTATATCTCATGGATAATGAAGATTGGAACAAGAGATATTTATTTACACCGTATGATCTATGCGAGAAAATAAAATTATTTCATTATGTAGCAGAGTAGGAAACAATTGTTAATTTAGTTATATTACTCTATTTTTCTTTTCTAAATATATTTTTAATAGAATTTGAGATGTATGTTTGGCTTCTCTCACATGCTTCCAGGATTAAATATTATATAAGCTAGTACACAAAAATATTTGGAAATCCTTTTTTATGTACATTACAAATAAAAGAGACGGGCAGGAAATATATTATTGTTAAATAACATATTTAATTAATAAAAAAACCATGCTAATGATTATTAATAATTTTTATATTAAATAAATCACAGAATTCCTAGTTTTTCATAGACTGTCTATTTTTATTTTCATTTCATATTACTTGGGAAGCAAATTTTAATGTTTAATGTTGCAGAATCTAATAACTATTTCATCACACGTTACGCAATATTTGAAAAATTTTAATTCCGCAATCTGCTGAGGACAATTGATTTCTAATCGAAATGTGTTTTATCGAACCGTCTGTATCTCAAGATACGAGATTTCCAAGTCTCCTAATAGATTGATACGAGATTCATGTAAACTATGGGCCGTTAGTTTTTTCAAGTTTTAAGAATAGTTATAAGACTATAGATAAATTGTTATCCGTAACGTTTTCGTTTGCTGATTTCGCAGCCACGCGGAACGAAGGGGTTGGCAAGCCGGGTCTTTCCCTCCCTCGACACACGGGAAGGGAATACTCAAACGCGGCGTCGCGCGCTTCGCAACCACCCCCGTTGAATTCTCCTGTTTATAATTTAGTCCCGCGTCGGTTCCTAGGTTGCCTGCGGATCGAAAGGGAGATGGAATCCGCAAAAATCACTATTTCGTTTTTAAAATATTAATATGTACGAAAACGTATATATTCGACGCACTGGTTCTCGTTAATTTATTTTCGCCGGAAATTGTTTCCCCTAATTACCGTATTGCCGTGGTGCAATAGCATTTAACAGAATTAAATGAATTCATAATATTATGCCGCGATGGTAGCTCCAATTTTTTTTTTAATTTCCAACTATTGTATTTTGAGAAAAAGAGATCTTCAAACCGTGTAATTATTTTATTTTCGCTAAAACAGAAGCGGATTCGAAATTTCGCGAGCGATAATGACGCTGCGCAGCGCCACGTCTCTTTCGTCAAATCCAACGCGGGCGCCGTACGCGTAAAATCAGTTCGAATCAATAAAACGTTATATTTGTATAAACAGGCATTTCGAAAAATCACCGGCTACATTTCGATTACGGATCCGCGGCTCGCCCACGGAGAGCGCGGGATAAACATCGGGAATAATTTGTCTCTTTCGGATCAAGCAAAGTTCTCTCGCGACAACGCAATCGTCACTCGGGCAACGTCGTGCGCACACCTGATCGATCATAGGAAAACATAATTTCATTACGAGCCGGAATATTATTTCCATTAGAGCGTACGCGCTCCTATTTACACGGCCGCGCTCGCTCGCTATAGCATAACAATAACAATGCGATGGTGCGCGTATATACGTGTGTGTATCCCTGTGTGCGCCTGCCACGTACGTGTATACGTGCATATATGCGAGCTCGCGCGTCGCGGATAATCCAAAATTCAAAGGAAAGAGAGAAATTTGTTAGAGTAGGATACAGGCGCCATTCGTGCGCGTTAAATTTTTCAATTTCTCGAAAGTTGTACCGTTGACAAAATATATTGTGTATTTTACGCTACGCAGTCGCGAGGTAAAAACTTGTCGTGTCAAAATGCGTGATCTTTACCGTGACACACGGTCGCTTACGGAGTCGAGCACAGCGGGAATCAATCGGCATTTCGAGAGGGAGGGAGAGAGAGAGAGGGAGAGAAATGGCGAGAGAGATCCGAAATTTCCGTGATTTCGAGTTTTTAACTCTATACCCACGCGTCTTCTTAGTCAGGGATGTAAAAACGGAGTTTACAAGCTCCGCTTTTCGAGATTTTCCCGTAAGGGTTCAAGAAGGTGGGAGGATCGATAAAACTTGTCACATGCGGCTGGCAGATTCGGGTAGAGCGTTCTTTCCATTTGGAAATTATATTAAAAACGCCAAGGCTAATTTTATTATGCGCTTTTACCCCCGGAAACGGGACGCGCAGTAAAATACAAAATAAGATTCTACTCCTCCCGTTCTAATTCAATAGCAGTACAAAATTGGAGAACGTCAGTAGTTCTACATCTGTATCGCGCGGATGCATTAGAATATAAAAGCGATGGAAGCGAAGAAGGTGGTGCGACCGTAGACGAATAGTTTTTACAGGCTTAATTAAGTTCTTACAAACCTACGTATTCCCCCGGGAAGAGATTGTAAAACGCGCAACATTGTAGCCTATTTTACCTCGTCGGGCGAGCTGAAATTTTCGACTAGCCCGTATCAAAAATGCGCAAAGGCAAATCTCGCGAGCGAACGACGCAAATTAACGTCCAGCGAACCACGGCGGTCTCATTAAGGGAGAGGGCGAGAGCGAGAGAAGCAGGGAGAGAAAGAGAGGGAGGGAGGGAGAGAGAGAGAGAGATAGAGAGAGAGAGACCGAGAATTCCGTGTCTCTCGTCGGCCGAAATAACCGATCGATTTTGCACGTAATGTAACCCTATATATTATCCTGCGACGGTGCACGAGGGTGCCTTGAGATTTTCAATTGAATGCGTCACAGGACGTCCTTCTGGGCTTGGCGCGCTCGGGCTCTCCCCCGGCCGCGCCGGCTCCCCGGCCGGAATACTATTGTCGCGGCGCGCGACCCGCGATATTTTCCATAATTACCACGGCGCCGCGGCCGCGCCCGATCTTCCTGGCAGCGTCTCGCGCGTGACCGCCGTCGCCTTCTCAGAGATAAGTTTTTAATTTTCGGGATCGCCCGGGGCCGCCAGGCGTGCCGCGGCCGCCGCGCTCGCGGCGCGACTTCGGCCGCCGGCTCGGACAAACATCGTCGCCGGCGAATGTTTCGTCCGGCCGCGGGCGATGTTCGCGCGCGTATCGCGCGCCGCGCGATCGCGCCCGCGGGGCCGCGACGTCGCCGGGACGTGCGCCCGGTGTCGCCGGGAACGCGGCGATCCGCGAGCCGTCCGCGTCGCGTCCAGGAGCGTCGCGGAGCGCCGTCCGCGGCTCGCGCGCCGGCGACAATACTTGCCCGGCCGGCGCTACGTATGGTATATTAGGATTAAAGTGGATCTCGCGTTGCGCTCCGTTCCCGGAATAAAGGGAATGCCACGATATTAAAGCCCGCGAGACAGGGAGAGCTACGGCGGTGTCCCGCCGGGTGCCACACCGGCGCCCCGAAATACCCAACGGTCCCTCGTTCCTACCTATCTGTCTGCCTGCTTACCTACGCGACGACGCCCTCGCGCCGCCGTCGCCGCGTCGTCCGCCCGCAAAAATCCCAATCCCACCCGCTGCTAAAGGGTTCGGAAACGGGCAAAGACGTCCGGCGACGCCTCGGACAAGAGCGATCCGCTTCGGAAATATATTTCAATCCCGGACGCTTATTTCCAGATGGAAATTTACCGGATCCTCGTCGTACCTATCGTCCAGGTACCAATTAACGTTAACGTCTTGGAGCGTCGTTAATTTTACTCGAAAGACGAGCTGACTGGTAATGAGGACGAAACGATGGAAAACTGACAAGATTCTAAACAGCCTCGCAATCGGAAGTTACTAATGTTCATTTCTACCAATATAGATTAATTTTAATCTCGGTTTAACTCATCTTGTATCTTTTTCCAATTCTTAAAATTAGAGAAAGATGGAAAGATGAAAATTAATCTACATCGGTAGAAATGAGCATAATAAGTTAGAAATTTATTTATATCAAGTATAATAAAGTGAAATAGTTTTATGTGAGGGAGGAAATGTCGTTCGAGGGGGACGCGTAGAGAGATTGCCAGTAGCCACTCGCTATCTATCACGGAGCGTTGGCTCCAGACAATCTACGTCGGACGTACCCGCATGGCTTTGGAGAAAAGATAATGAACGCGGCGCTGGTCGGTCGTGGTAGGGCCTGCATGTCGAAAAGTTAAGCTTCATTCGGGAAGTAGTCTAACTCCCAGACGACCATAAGCGCGCCCGGTAAGCTCCGGGCGAAACAGCGGCCATCAGTATATCATAAATACATCGGTGCCGGCGTCATGTGGGTCGTAGGTTGCTAATGGGCGAATTAATTAATTATTAATTTATTCCCGCGTATTAATGGACGCTGACGCGATTACGGGATATATATTTGCGTTACGATTAAAATCCGTCGTCGAGTGAATTCTGCGCGGATTACGAAACCGAAAAATATAGTATATACCGCCGATTGATTTTACGGGCGGTTAATCTCCTTTTTTTTTTCACGCGCGCGCCGCGCAAATCGAATTTCCTTACACCCAGGACACGCGCATTTCGGCAAACCCCCGGTGCCGTTTTTTTTAAACCTTCGACTCACGGGGCGGCGTGAGCGCGTGGTAAGCGCCTCGTATAAGTAAATTTCGGAGCTTATTGGTATCGCTGATGTAACGTTACGCGAAATTGTAACATAATTTCGTTAGTATTACGCTGCATAATTATACGCTAATGTAACGCTGTTTCCTCCTAATATAATGTTACAGCGTAATAAAATTCTTAAGAAACTTATACGTACATCATATTACGCGTAGCCTCGCAAGCCCAAGAGAAGAGAGAGAGAGAGAGAGAGAGAGAGAGAACGGGTTTATTCTACCATAAATAATTACGGTACTAGCTAACATTCTCGCCCTGAACGTTATTATAATATACGGGACCAAAAAAAACAGGCGTGCTCAGTAGAGTCGGGCACGATGAATTTGAATAAAATACGATTATAAATTGTCACGATGTGTCCACGTCGAAATTCTGACAAATGCTACTTTCCGAAAAATATGCGTTTCGCACGCGGTATGACCTCCTAAATTTTCATTTACTATTCGTTGCGTTTCGCTAACTGTATCGCGCAGCTGGATAACTGAATTCTTAAGAGGCTCACGCACGAACGGAGTTCCCTGGTTGCAAACGAGTAAAATGTCGGTCAACATTTCCGCTAGAGTTCTCGACCAAAAAAAAAAAATAAACTAAAAGAAATAGAAAAACCGCAATGTTCCTTCCTTCGACGACTTTCGAAACGCACGAGAATCGCGAAGACGGTCTTCTCACGATTCGTTAACACTTTCTCTGTGACAGGAGAGCTAAGATGCTCTTTCTATATCCGGTGGCTTTCGAAACAAGAATGATCTCACGATTTTTGTACGCCGCGAAGCTTGTCGAGGAAAAAAGAATTCTGTAATCTTCCCATCCACGACGGAATATACCCAACTGCCAATCGAAGTCTCAGTCCCCTATGCTAATCACGTAAAGTTCGTATCAATATTCGATCGTATTATCGAGCAGACGCGCGATCGATAAAACGCGGCAGGTTGTTTAGCGTCGATATTCGCCGTCCGCCGACGCGATATCGCGAGATGTAATTTTTAACGGGGGACTCAATCATTTTTCGAAACGAATATCGGGTTACTGCCGCCCCCCTCTCCCTCCCTCACTCCTCCCCTGGTGTTTCCCCGGCGATTGTTAGAATATTTCGTTTACAGGCAAAAAGTCGTGCTCTCCAGAGGCGAATGGGGTATCGTGAGTACTTCACTTTACGATACCACCGCAATGTCGAGAAAACTTCACCCCTCCTCTCTCTCTCTCTTTTTCTCAAACACGAAATATATAATTTAATTCTCAATTTTTTCTCCTGTTGCATTACTTATATGATTCTGCGTATAACATTACTCGTACCGATATATTTTTCATATTTGCATTCTTTTTTTTCCTTTCGAAAAATGGCTTCCTAGGAGAACTCGGCGTCACTCAATATTCCTTCTCTCTGCAACCTTGTATAAATTCTCTTTATAAATTATATAACTTAAAATTATTTATACCTGCCACACATTTTTCTCTCCGTATTTCCGTTTATACGTCTCTTCCTCGTGCGACTCTCTCTCTCTCTCTCTCTCTCTCTCTCTCTCTCTCTCTCTCTCTCTCTCTCTCTTTCCGATTCCAAAAGTTCTCTTCCCCGCGATCGACTTTTCTCCGCACTGGCGTCATGTAAAATACACGCTCTCTCACATAATTTAGATTCATTCATTTGTCGTTATTATAATTTTACGTATCTTCATTGCGCGATCTATTTTTCAATCGTACGTATTTTTACGCGTCTCTCTCTCTCTCTTTCTCTTTCTCTCTCGCTTTTAAAGAAATCCCTCGCGGCGTATTCCGGCGGGCACTGCGGTCGCAAACGTCAATTCCGAGACTAAGGATACCCGCGTCTCTTTATATGCTGCGCGCGAGCGCTATCGCCGCGAAAAGTAATTTCGGCAATACATCTCCGCGGAAGTTTCTCCGGTTTTTGTTGCTCTCTGAAAAATGGCCCCGACTGATAACGCGGATACGGCACACGCATACACGTACACACACACACACACAGGGATGAAGATATTATTTCATTATATTCCGCGTCACGCTCCTTCTGAAATTACGCCCGGGGCTACGCGCCATTCGTCTGTTACTCTTTCCCTTTCCTCTCTCTCTCTCTCTTTCGTTCCGCATCATTTGTACACAGCGAACGCGAACAAATACGCCGCATTATACAAGAGCGAGGCGTTTGAGAGTTTCGAAGCCGAATCGGACGTAAAACATTATATATAACGTTCCAGTATTTTCGACCGCTCCGTTTTTCCGCGGTCCCTGCGACAGACTTTTCCGACCTGATTTTTCTCAGCGGCGAAAATTATCGGCGTACAGTCGAGTGTTGTACGTGTCGCGTTCTTCATTCTCGATATTAAATACAATATCCTTAAGTTAAATTCGCGAATACTGAATTAAAGTTAATCGAGAAATAATCTTTCGGCAGCTATTTCAATTCTCGAGGAATATAATTCGGTAAAATCTTGCAATTCTCAAAAAAAGATTTATCAATTTTGAATAATTGTTCTGTAAGATTGTACAATTCGTAAGATAAGATGCTTGAACATATACAACGCTGAAATATTGCGCGGATAGGACCTTTTGAATCCGAGGCACGTACGGTGAATGGAAGCGTGTAGAAGGCAAAAATGATTAAAACGCGGTAGGCGCTATTTATCGGCAAACATGCAGTAACAATGTTCGATGTTGCCGATAATGCGTTGTTACGGGGTTACGAGGTTTACGCCAAAATACGATAACAATAAAATCACCCGTGGTTACCGTATCGAACTCGATTACACTCTACATCGGACATTGTGCTACCGCCCAATAGAGCCCTGATACAAATACTGACTTCGTGGTGCATGTTAATTGATCTTCTTGTATGGACTAAAAAAAAAAAAACATGCAAATAAAAAAATATGTTTTTAATCGGAAACGTTGGAGAGCTTAAATGATCAGAATTCGATACGCGGAAAACTTTTAGTTTATAAAATATTTTATACTTATATGCCAGAACTACCGTCAAAGGTCGATTCGCATTAACGTTTCCAAGAAGAAGGGCTAACCGCTAAATCACGTTTTTTTTTTTTTTAGAGAAGCAACTAGAATGTGCATTTTCAAACTAAATAAATGGTACGAGATATGAACAAAAATCCAGTCCAGTTTTGAGGCTCGTAAGCAGTTCTTATTTCAAAACAAGCTTCTTAGTATAACTTTGTACGAACCTGCAAAACGTCTCATTCAATCTTCACGTTCTTCGACTGATCGAGCCCGTTGGCCCGATCGCAACAGCGTAGATGCGTGAAAACTGATAATGAACCCCATTTCCGTCCGCTCCGCAGACACTCGAGCGTAAGGATAGCTCTTCCTCGGAGGAAGAAACTCGGAGGAACCCGTCCGCGATCTAGCCCTCGCGCGTATTTCGCGCGACGATTTTAATTTCGGCGAATTTCAAAGGCATTTTTGCGAAGGACGGGAAGCGTCAGTTAAAGAGCACGGGGGGGCGGGCGGGGGAGGGGGTCGGGGGTACCGCGAGGGGGTTGGGAAAGGGTGGCAGGACGAGGAGAAAGGGAGGGAATCGTCGATTGGCTTACATGCCACCTGTAGCACCGCGGGAATGCGGTCGACTCGCGCTCGTTGTGATATCGCTTAGAGGTCGGGAAGGGATTCATCAATAAAGTTTACTATTTTTCCGATATCGTTTTTCCAATTCTATAAATCGTCGTGTGCTCGGCCCCACGGCTCGTACACAGCAGCCGCGCGAGCGTGAGCGCGCGCGCGCGCGCGCACACGTATGCACGTACGTACGTGCGCGTGGCGATGTATCCGCGTATACCCACTCGCGCGCGCCTCGTTCGCGCGCTGCCATACACACGGCCGCGGCCGTGGAGCCCAGTTATGAATGGCCTACGTCGGTTGACGTTAATCTGCCACTTCATCTCTCTCATCCAACCTCCGCGCGCGCTCTCTGTACCGCGCCAATCTCACTCCATCCCGCCGCTACCCCCGTCGGTCCTCTTCCTCCGCCGCCACCCTCACACGCGCCCGCCTCGAGCACCCCATCCCCCGCGCGCCCTTCCGCGTGCACTCCATCCCCCGACCAATTGTTTCGTCGGGGGAGCAAAAAAAAAGGAGAACGAGAGCGAGCGAGAGCGAGAAGGGAAACGACGGGACGGAATAAAAAAAAAAAAAAGGAAGAGAGAGAAACTCTGTCCCGACGAAAAAATGCTTCGGCCCGTCCGTCCGTCCGTCGCGTTACATACGCGTGGCCACCAAATTAAATCGCTCGTTGTTTCGGTCGCACATCCGTTCGTTCGTCCGCGTGCGAGAGAAAAAAAAAGGTGCGGGCGGCCGAGAGAGGGGAGGGGATGGCATTCATGGGTATCTTGGAACGCGTGCGGACCGTTTTGCAGAAAACGCCACAGGTTTTCCGCGATCTCTCCCTCTCTCCGTCGCCGGTGAGTTTCGCGGCCGCGTTCGGTGGCGGATTTAAACTTACCTTGGATCGCGATGCGGACGAGTCGCTCTTTCTTCTCTGTCTGCGAAATAAACGATTGATGAAACGATACTTTTCTGGAATGCCAGATCTGTCTTCCGGTTACAATTAGTTCGTATGTGAAATCGGTCGATCCTGGATTTTGCATAAGAAGAGTCAGGTCCCAAGTAAAACATTATGAAAATTCTCTAAACAGCTTACTGTAATAAAAAAGAAACGTTCACAATTTAAATAAATAAATTCATTTACAATTCATATTTGACAGTGTTGATTTCGTTTCGTGGAATAGTCCTCTTTCAGAGTGTAGAATATTACAGCGCATTTAAATTTACCATAGTTTTTCAATTTTCCATCATCGCAACTCTCTCCGATTTAATTGTAAAATTATTTACCATTCAAAGTTAAAGAGTACCAACAAATTAAGATTTCTGTAATACAATACCGATAATGAAATCTTATCCTTTGCGTACCGTGCATTTCAAGCCGGCTCTAATTCCCCGCGAAACTTAATTTGTGGCTCGCTTACTAAAATTAATGTTGAACATTCCAAAGTCATCCGCACGACAGACTCCCGCTCGAAGGGAAATCACGCGGGGAAGTCCGCCGCGTTAAAATTAAGGATCGCAGCTTTCGCGAATACTCTGTTTAGTACATCTCGTTTGGCGATTAAAAATTTAAGGACGATGTCGTGCAAGCTGCCGAATAAGACCGCTTTCGCACGGCCCGGTTTTAGCATCGGGCTGCGGCGGTGGTCCAGCAGCAGCCGCTCTCCCGACGATGCCGAAGGATACCGATCGCTGTCCTGTAAGATTTATTTGACGACACGAGGGTGGAAAACGAGGGCGAGGGAGGAAACGTGGGATTTCAAAGGGGAGCGCGATCATTCATTCGGTGTAAGGTTGAAGGCAGGGGTGAATTCGATCGGGAGGGAAAGAAACATTTTACTTTTAATTCTTGTTTTTTATTCCCATGTGACGTACGAATAATTTATATATACTATTTTGTACATGTGAAAGATATTAAGACACCGAGTAGTTTGGATTTGAGCCGCACAGCGCGATAAGAAAATGATAATGTTTCATTCCCTAAACAATTTATATATTATCCAATATATATTGTTTATATAAAATCTCAGCAAAATTAACATAATGATGCGAGACGTAAAACCTGAATCAATCAAATATTCACCGGGGAGTAAAAAAATTATTGATTTCAATATGAAAATTATAAAAGAATTAAAAAGTTGGAAAATGTAAAATTGTAAAAATATATCATCATCTTTCTATATATATAAAACATTTTCGTTTTAGTCTCTTTACGAATATTCTTGGATTAGCATTAACATAATGGAAAAATATATATGTAAATTCCGATGGTTCATGATCGCGGCGAGGCCATAAAAAAAAGGCACTGTTTTAGAACTGGCTCCCTTAAAAAATAATCTTGAGTAAAAGCGTAGCATACATTTACAGAACGCGCGCGCACGTATATGTACATGATCGCAAGACGTAACAATCGCACGGAAAGTCGGCGCATATAGGCTAATTAAATTACATATAGTAATTATAATCTCTTATGACTGACGCCGTTCGCTGCTTTTTTAAAAAATACGATATCCCCTACGACACGGTATATACAGTCCTGCATTCGCGATTACACGGTGGCGGAAACAAGCAGGTGCATTAAATAACACGCTTCTTACGCGGTAGAGACGGTACTCTGTAAGAATAACAATCGGCAGCGTTAAAGCGCACTCGCGTACGATGTAATCACTTTAATTTCGCGTAACTCACCATCATCCACCGCGTGGCTGCATTGTAGTATATATAAACACTACTTGTATTTACGGTCCATAACTTCGACAGACACAAACACTTTGTATTCTCTTCTAACGTACAAACGTTATTCAATATTATTCGAGCGCGAGACCCATTGAAGGATACATCCTTACTTAATGGCTTTTCGCCGATTAAAAAGGCCGATGTCAAAGTTGTCCTGTACGCGATTTAATAAAAAAAAAAATTCCATTAGCAGCGTATCAACGTCCACTTCTATAGGACCTGATGATAAAACGAGGCAATAAAATTATGCTACGTAACTGTAAATAATACTACTGTTTATAATACACGCTCGTTTCCGAGCATCCGTGAAGGCACTTCTTTTGTAATAATGTATAAATCTCACTGTTACTCCTCCATCCTACGTAAATAAATTAAAAAATAAAAGAATATCTTCGCACACACATATTAAAAATATGTACACCTGAAAGCTGCATGTGGAATGTGAATAAAACATTCTTACGTACCTACGAAAACATAGTAAAATATTACGTGAATAAATTAAAATTTCCGCTCGAGACTTATTTTCCAATTATTCTCTCGGCTCCAATTATTCTCTGACTCAATCTTCCGACTTTATTCAATTTTCATTTCGTTAAAAAAAAAATCGTTACATAATATAAATTAACTGAGTTTTCGCCACGTTACACTATTGTACGCGTAATGAAAAATTGCGGGCCATTTGCCCTCGTTTTGGGGGCTCTGCCTACGTTCAAAGTGCATCAGAAGGCCGAAGCTACGGGTTTCTTAAATAATGTAATCAACCGTGGGGGCGTGAATGTAAATTACTGATAAGAACGAGCGGAGCATTTGAGACGTCGAGAGAAGTCGGCATCGGGAGGGCGAGATTAAACATCTCGGGTGGACGATTACTAAGTTATCTTCCCCCAGTTGGATTATCATCCTGTGCGATTAACAGGCTCGATACTTGTAAGCCCCGCGAGTTTCTTACATTATATATAGGATCGGGTGGAAGTGCAGGCAATTTTCGGCGCGAATTATTCGCGTACGAGGGTACACCTACTTCTTTCAACCCCAACCCGTCACTTCGCACCTGCGAGAACCACGCGATCGATGCCGTCCCTAACTCCGATATGTGCGGATGCTCTTATTCTTTTTTTTTTTCCTACCAGTGGAATATAAAACGTTCGACTATTTCGTACTGAGCAATTTTGCATGTTAATACGCAAATAAATCTCATAGTGCGTTCCGGCATTCGATCCCAGCTTTGAGGGAAACCGCCACTAAGCTCGCACGTTAGACATCCCCTGATCGAATCAATCGCCTCGGGAAGGACGCTACTCCGAAATCCTTATTTCTTGGGAAACGTGAAGAGCATTTGCCAACATCGACACAATCGTACGAATCGTACGAAACCATTCTATCACTATCTTATTCTGCTCCTTTCTTCAGTGATCGTTCGTTGCATAATACGCGTGCCTACGCTTAATGCGGTAAAATATTATAATTCGTTACTCCCCATTATTCGCTTGTCCTCCCATTTTTCAAATCAGCTGTTTCGTCTATGTATCATTTCTCGGCTCAGTTATGATGTATTTATTTATACCATTTCATGTTATTTCTTACTTATATCTACACACATTAATCTTTATTCTATTATTTATTTTTATCATTACGAATCTACGTATAATTCTTCTGTACAGAACGTTTAGAAACAGATGTGCGTGTACATTGCACACGTATATGTGTATGCATATTTTGTACATATGTATATATGTACAATATTAGAGACTAAATGTTAAAAATATTGAGCCGAAACTTGTTTTTATATTGACATTACCTGAATTTCTTATTATTGATAATATTAGAGATATTATCTTTTTCTTAGCATTTTTACTTTGTCTTTTAACTTCTACCTCCGCATGAAAGAAGACCGAAAGTTCTCATATTCACATTTTAAATTTTAGTATCATCGAGAGTTAAAAGGCTTATCATTGCCGACATTCCGCCCATTACTATGCAACTTTTTATTATGCTTCTGGTTCTTTCCACGTACGATACGTTACGATCACTGTACTCAATAAAGTTAATATTATTATTAAGAAAAAGTCAGGTACAGCAAAAATTATGGAAAACGGACGAGTGAGTCTTTTCCGAGGCGAGTGATGCAATCATCGCAATTCTATATATATATATATATATCCAATATATATTTTCCCCGCCCTCCGAAATCGCCTCCTAGGTGAATGCATCGCGTTCATTCCCTCCAGGTCGCAATGTCCTTCATCTCCCGGCCCTCCGAGACGTCGACGACGGTGGGATTGAGCAGCTTCTTGGCGCTCTGCTTGCGCTGCACGTCGTAGCCGCCGATCTGGCCGTTCTCCAGGGGCTCGTTAAGGGCGTGCGTCGCCGCGACGGCGACGTTGGCGGCGGTGCAATCGAGACCGAAGTGCCGGCACGGCACAGCCACGATGAACAGGCTGAACAGGAGGCCGAGAACGTCGCCGGCGAGAACGTCCCACCAGTGGTGCCGGTTGTCGCTCACCCTGGTCAACGAGCACGTAACGGCCCATATGCTTATCAGGCACTGCAGCCACGGCTTCAGAAACAACGTCCGATTCGGCAGACGGTTCTGCAGGTACCACTGCGTGCCGATGCGACACAACAAAAGGCGTTTTTACAAGACGAAAGGAAAAAAAATTCTACGTATTATACGACATTTGCATGACAAGTCCCACTCGACGGTATTTTTATTCGACGGCGAGAGAAAGGGGAAAAAAAGCGAGAGGGAATATATTTCGATCCGTAATACATTTCGGCCGAGGTTCCTGCTCCCTTGTTCTTTCCTTCTTATTTCGAAAGAGAGTTACGTTTCATTTTCGAGAATTTATCTCGCGGCTCTCTCGCGCACTCGTCCATCTGTCGCGCGCGTCCCGTGAAAATCGATATGACGTCGGTGGAATTTTTTTTTGCGGATTCTTTTCCGTCGTTTAGATACTGACTATCGATATACCGGGCCGGAAGTACTCGACGCTGACAGCGCAGTTCTCTGTATTGCCAACAGGCTGTCGAGCTTTACGGATAAATTAATGGAATTTTGCTATTTTTTTTAACGTTACAAAAGAATGATTTGTCAAGTTTTGTTTACGTTATAAGAGAAAACTTTGTTTCAAGCTCTTACCACCAAGAAGATGCTCGTATAAACGGAGATCGCCGAATGACCGGAGGGGAAGGACTTGCTGGAATCATTGACGAACCAGTTGGAGAACTCTGTGTTCGTGCACGTGTAAGAACTAATATATCTGCAAAGAAAATTCGGAACCGTCATTGCTTTCGTTATCTCAAATTACGATAAAATTCAGAAAACGTTTTTAAAAAATTTGGAATAATATTCCGAGCGAAATTCCAATACAGCTTTTATCGCCACGATTTTAGTAATAATACAGACAAATGAATATTTTTATTTTACTGCTAGAATATTTTTAAATGGCATACAATAAAAACACTAAATAATCCGACAACACGAAGTACGTACGTGAACGCGTTTTAACATTAGAACTCTATATAACCGACCGTATGTATCTGAGCAAATCTACCTTCCTCGCGATTGATAAATACATCTTCTACCATTAATTACACTTTTTACATAAAAAAAATCTATCTGATAGAATGGATAAAGTTGCATGCCATGAGATTCTGCGATGAATAACAACAAGTCTGAGTCTCGCGCTTTCTCTCTCGGCATTGCTTAGAACTTATGCAATTATTGCGTCCTATACGTAGGTGCCTGGTATGCGTATTTTCCTGCATTTCTTTGCCGTAGCCTGTGTCACGTACGTACATGCCCACGAATACGCCATTCGCGTCCACCGGGCTACCTACACGCCGATGACATAAAGGACGACCCGATTAGGGCTCTCTGCGACAAGCCTAGGTCTAGCAAGCCGACCGGGACAAAGAAAGAAACGGGTAGAAAAGGTCGTTGCTTACTCATCGGTGCAGTTGGCCGCCTCGCGCGGTATGCACGTGTCGAGAAAGTGCGGCCGCGGCTCACCGATGAGGAATTTCATGATTTCGCAGACGAACGTGAGCGTCATGATCCCCGCGGTGTAGTGTCCGTACCAGCGCCAGATTTGTCTGCCCCGGGAGCTGTAATGTGACGAGCTCTCGTAACTGTCGGCGGGATAGCAGGCGCATTCCGTGATCCATATCTGAAACCAATCAATAAGGATCCTTGCGTAATATTACTCTTGAGGCTGCTGATCGTTCGTTTCTATCGACTGAATCGAGAAAGAGAGAGGGATCTCCTTTTCTCCGTACATTGAAGTAAAATTTTTTTACATATTGCTATTTATTTTGAAAGACAAATTATTAAAAAAAATTTATAGGAAATATATCTATTCTTTTTTAATTTTCTCATTAATAAATAACTAAATTATCTTATTGTATGAAACTTTTCCAAGATAAGAAATACATTCAAAATTTATGAGCATTATTCATAACGCAATATTTTAAAAAAGAATAAGAATTATATACACAGAGTCCATGATTTTGTTGACACTAATCTACAATTCCGACATGACTTACATAATAAATAAAATATAAATCGTAAGTTTGACACCTAATTGAAATAGCAAACTATTCAGCTTGAAATATCTTTTGTATAGTAGGCGACTTACACGGAACTTCAATAATAATTTTTTTTTCAATTTAACATAGGAAGTCAAAATACGAGAAACGAAAGTACTTACTACTAATAAAGGTAGCCCGATACTGAAGCATATTAATAGTGCCACGGAAATCGTATCGCCCGTAAATTTGAACGAGATCTTCGGGTCATTGCAGAAGAAACCGATCCGTTGATGTGGCACCACGTTGAATTCCAGTATTGCCAAGAGTACAGCCACTAAAATATAATAAAGATTCACGAGTTAGTATAGACAGATAACAATTTATTCTCTTTACAAGAAATACAAGGATTACAATTCTCCGATACAATATTTTTAAAAATATTTAAAAATTACAATCTAATCGCGAGTCAAAATATTAACTTTATACGAAAGAATGGTTTTTACAAGAAGTATCTAAAAATCTAGCTAGATTTAAAAAGAATTTTGTTTGTTGCATCATCAAAATAATTTTTAATAACTGTTTAATTCAAAAGAAAATATATATTATAAAAGAAAAGAAGATCATTAAGTAAATCTCTGATGATCGAGGTCGATATTCGTAGTTCACTCTTATTTCAAGCTCTATCTATCATGTCTTAAGATGCTAATGCGGCTCTTTGATTGATTTACATCTTAGGACTATACTTAAGAAGATCTTAAATATAAGATCGGATTATGAATGTCAGCTTGAAAATCCCAAAGCACATATCAATATATTATTAATATGTACACTCGGTTTTACTAGGATTAGATATGCTTTGCTTCAAAGATTTCAGAGTGCAAAATAAATCATAATTGTTTATTGCATCAATTCATAATGTTGCGTAGTTCAGCGACTTTTATGCATTTCGGAATTAATCGGAAAAAAAACTCTGAATCTCATTGCATACAATATATTCGGTGTTATAGGCGCCCTTAAAAAAATAGGGTCCCCATGCTTAGCGTGTTACTGTCTGCTCCTGGTTTCCATAAAGTTCGATACATAAATAAAAAGTTCATATATTTACAGAAATCGCGTATACGATCAAATGTCGCAGATTGCAGCCTTTTTGCGCGATTTTCAGCGCAAATCGAGAAGGGCAATTGCGGAGGAAAAATTTGCCAAACTTTTCTCCTATATTTCTTGCATTTTAATACGCCTCGAGTTTACTTCCGACAGATGCAACGTATCAGCGTGTGTTGACGATCTCTCTGATAAGCACGGTCGTTTATAAATCAATCTAAAGATGAGTAATCACCGATGAGTCGTCTAAATTTCGACGAATTACGTAAAGGTCAAATAAGATTTTCGGAGCGCAGCTTGTGAACGCAGACGAAGAAGAAACGGTGCTGCTGACGCTGCATTTTTCTGCGATTCGTTCGCAAAAAGCTCGTCTTCCCGACATTAACAATGAATCGACGCGCTCCAAAACACACAGCAACAGTGCAGAAAATCTATAGACATCTATTTTTTTAAATTGAATTCTTGCACCTTCTCTTCTTCATTTCTTCATTTCTGCCTTGCCTTCTTTCCAACGCTGAGAGAATTACTTAATTTACGTTAGAACATTTTAGAGTGTATCTCAAGCCGTAACTGATTACGACACGAATATGTAATCAGATAACGCGCGCGCGCATATGCTGGGCGTTTTATCTCCTACGTACGGATTCAATTCGTTCCTTTTCTCTCTCGTACGCACCCACGGTCAAGTAATTTCGACGCAGCCATGTGATCAACAGATATGACGTCATCCTTCGTCTCTTGTCGGCTCTCTCTCTCTCTCTCTCGCCTTTTCTCCCTCACGACAGAAGATTTTCCTCGCGGCGGCGCGTCGTCCTCGCGACGACCGGAAGATTGCGCATCCCGCGGGAGGAAGGAAACGTCCTGTCGGCGATATACCGCGACGCCGCTCGTTCGCTCGTCCGTCACACTGACACTCTGACCGCGAGGCACTCGCCCGTCACGTTATCATCAGCATGATTTAGCGCGCGTGCGTAGTTGAGACGTGCGCGAGATCGTACTCCATTGCACACGATGCAAAAAAACATAATTTCCTCCTTTTGGAGCAGTGGGAAAGAGAACGGCGGGAAAAAAGAAAGAAAAGATTGTCCCAGTCGTGTTTAGACTCGACACGTTATCGCGTTGTGCGTTACATGTGCTATTTACCGTATGCAAATTTTGATTTACGCGCAGAACGGGGTAGGGAGCTCGCAATCTTAATCTCAGCGAGAACCTTAAAGCGTACATTTCAAATTGAATTCTGTCTCGGGAAAGATTATTGTATAGTATTACACTCAAAAAAAAGTATTTTACGTTCAAAGTGATTTTTCCTATAATCTCATATTCTAAGCTCACTGTTTTACAGCAAACATATTCCTTTTTCAATAGAGTGAAAAATACTTTTTTCTATCTTAAATACTCTTGTTTCTTAGTATTTTTCTCTTGATTTCAGAGGAATTCTCTTGAGGTCAAAATAAGAGTAAAATCCTCTAAGATTTAAAGGATCCCATGTATATCAAAATTTTTTTTTTGAGTGTATAAAATATAAATAAATATAAAGTATTTAGTAAATGCAATGAAATGTCTGCAAATTGCGATGAGATATACGATATTCTATGTATAATAATGTTTTGTATGTGATTTTATATATGATTATTACATTTATACATGATATAAGCAAATTTTCTCATTTCCTCAAACTCTATTTTTCTGTAAAAAAAAAGAAAGCAATGCAAAAATTCCTTTTAATTATTTAATTATTTTTTAAATCTTCTTATTACTTTTCTAACGGAGATTATGCAAGAGAAGGAAAACATATATGAACATATTTCATACAATTATATGAAATTATATGAATTATAATGAATGAATGAATGAAATTATATGAAAAGTTTTTTCCCGTCAGGATATACATATTATGCAACTCGTATTTCTATATTAGGATATGTATATTATACGCGGAAAGCTAAATTTAGTCAAATTTCAATATATATCCAGTCATAAATATTAGATACTCAGGAATATTGGTTTGACGAGTAGCGTACACGCAAATAATATTAATAATATATACGTACGGTGAAGCGAACAATATGGTTTAGTCAATTATCTAAATGATAATTCTATAGGTAAATTATGCAATATACACGTCAATACACACATATCTGTAATTTTATTAAGCTGTTGATAATATATAACGCAATTATTGATTCGCTCTTCGTATTTGTTGCAATTTAAAAATTTGTAAATAGGGGAAAGATAATACCTGATACAAAGTGCATGTCCTACAATGCAAGCGAGTGCCCCACGCAGACACCGTAAAAATATAAAAGGTAGATTTTCCGTTAAAAATCATCGAATGACGTACGGAAACGTCGTATCACAATTATGATGCACTCAAGTAGGAAATTTTTTGATAAAAAAGATGTAAGGAAGTATATATCAGATTACTCATTTTATGCCGTTATTTCCGTACCGCATATCCTACAACAAAGGGATTTCCTTTATGGTTACTTCGGATTGCGAAAAAGATTTCCTAACGATATATAATGATTAATAAAGTGACAATTCAATGATATTGTGACGTTAATAGATAAGTTATTGTAGGTAAATTACTATGCATAAATTCTCGCTTTTTCTCTCTCGTGAAAAAATTCGTATGAATAATATAAGAATACCAGGATCACAGTAAAAACACGGCGATCTAGAGTAAAAACTGCAAAATAGATGTAAAATAATCTATTCAAATTCGAAAATATTATTAAATAAAGCTAAAACGCACAAAATGTTTTTGACTAATATTGTATGTGTTGTATTGTATATGAATCTAGATAATAAATCTAAATAATTCAATTATTAATCTAAAATCGCTCTTCAGAGTAGAACTTTGAAGGGTCTCAAGACACTAATCAAATTATTCAGATTTCTTAGACAGTCTCATACACACATTCGCCCCACACGCATGTATTTACATATGTAACGCAATTTGATTATATCAAACCAACAAGTAGATACACTATCCAGTATTATAGCAACTTAAAACAAACTTTGTCGTTAAAAAAATTATCTAATAATTGTATTGTATCAATAAAAATTTTTAAGGCTTTTCTTAAATGCTTGCAAATTTAAACAAAAGCAAAATTATCGCAAACACGCAAAAAGAGATGAATAACGAGACCGACAATTCTTCTTTAGAAAATTATAAAGTCTTTCTTCTAACCAAATTACTAAAGACATCCTCGGGATCCTTCAAAAGATCTTTCTATTTCTCTATGGATTTGAAATGCGTTTTCCACGTGGAATACTTCATAAATTTTGGTTCCGTCAAGCGTGAGTGCGTCCGCCACGTGTCGCTCGTAGTCTCTTTTTGTCGTTAGATAAAACGCGCACGTTCGGCGCATAATCCAATTAGTCGCGCAAAGCACAAAAAAATAATGTGCTACCTCACACGCCGAGTACCGTGTGATAATTACGATTTTCGTTAAAACCAAAAAAAAAAAAACACGATTGACACGAACGTAACGCTTCAAAGCGCGACTTGTATATAAAACATTTTACGCCTATATTATCAATATAAATAATACAGAATATGCCGTTTTTACACTGTGCGATGTTAAACACAACATGATATTGTTGCATTTATTACCTTGAAAATAATTAATTTTTTTACATAACTAAAATTTTTTATTTCATTTTTTAAAAAGACAATTATTAAGTCAATTTTCTCATATTTCACTGAATCGTTCTCTCATTGAACAATTCTCATCATGGAGATTGTGTTTTAAATGTTAAAAAAATTAATAGTAATTTTATTCGCGTGATAGAATTTCCTATCAATTTGCCATCAAAGAAAAAAATAAATTGCAACATGCTTGCCGCATATTTGTGCCGATGCGGTAGGCAGATGTTACCATGTATTTAATCGCGTATAAATAATTGTATATAATATATGTTTAATCGTATATTATATATAATTCAACAAATGCTACTAAAGTGACTGATAATTACGACGATAATTTTATTTATTCACGTGTCACAGAATCTTTCTCGGTAATTTTAATTGCTTAAGGATAAGGAATTTGATATAAATCAATTTGATACAAAACACACATAAACATTTAAATCTCATCTCATCTTTAGAATATTTTGCAATTTATGCTGTAAATTATAAAAGAGTTGTGAATAAAATGAAAAACAAATTAAGCAATAAAAGAGAGTCAGCTGAGAAATTAATAATAGAATGTTAAGTGGTATACCAATTATCTGCAAATATATTCGCGATAAAATATATGCCTATACCACCTGTAAACATATTCATCGTAAAATCGATGGAAATAAAATGTAAATAAAAAAATAATGCAAAGTTTTATACTTCTCGCATAAATTAATGGCAAATTTTTATCGATTTTTCTATTATATACATATAATTTAATATACCTATTTAAATATCATTGTTGTTATAATATATTATTGTGTAATATAATATAAAATATTACAGCATAAACATGATATAACATTTTTTTAAAATATCGGCAAAATCTATTAAGATTCGAGAATAAACGCGCTAACATTTTGCGTGACATTAATGACGAATACGCTCAAAATTCTCAGAATCAATTTAACAATTTAACATGACATATGACGCATAAATCTTACACTTTGCAAACCAAAACTGACGATTTTCTTATTTATCCTAGATAGATTTCGCCTGACTCATCTAATTAAATCATGGCAAATATTCAGCGTCACTATGAGTAATTAATAAAATTTGCCGAAAAAGATTCTGCTGAATTAAATCGCATTATGTTTTGCGCGCGTCTTTCTCTTTGTGTTAAATTAAAAAATTATCAATTATTTGCCGAAACAGTCACATTTGAATGGTCTAAATAAATTCTGTTGAATATACGTATAAATACGAATAAATGTGCGTTCTTTTTTTTTCATTTTTATATGATAGGTAAAACTCATCAAATTGTTTGCAGCGAATGAGTTACCTTCGAAGCAAATTCGATCGGGAATCTGATCAAATACCGCCCTTGTTCTTTGCGGTGCATCTGCGGATTTGCGGCAGTCTTGATCTTTCGCGGCCACGAGTGACTATCATATATATATATATATATATATATATATATATATATATATATATATATATATATATAGAGAGAGAGAGAGAGAGAGAGAGAGAGAGAGAGAGAGAGACGAAGCACGAGACACGAACAAATTACGGAGATTAAACGCCCTTTGTCATACTTTCGCGATGAGGGACATCGCGGCGGAGAAAAAAGTGAGTAGACAAGTAGAGAATTGCAACATGTATCGTGATTCATTCCTAATGCATTTCAACATGTAGCTATGTAAGCCGAGAAACGGCGAGATGCTGTTAATTGGACCCATCATTTAAAATGTTTTTGTACAAATTTGATCATGATATATTTTTATGTAATCGGTTGGAGCTTCGAATTTATCGAAATATAAAAATACCAAGAGACCTTACAAATTTTTTTGTCTGACAATATCATTATGTCGTTATTGCAATATATTTATGATCGTTAAAATAATTATATATATATATATCATTTTATTAATTTTATATTTCATAATCATATTTTTTAACATAACATGGTTATTTCATCGGAGAAATCATTCTTTTCTCAATTAATATTTAAAAAAATTATCTCAATACATTGCTCGTTATAAAGTTTTTTCCTTTGCGGATCTAGCGTGCCGACCATTAAATCGCATAATCGGTCTCGTGATCAAGAAGATAGACCGGATAACATTTTAACTTCTACGTGATCCGGCTGGACCGACGTCGTACGTGTGCGTGTGCACACTTACGTCCCTAGGACGATCCCTAAACTCAAATTAGCCTCGAGTTCTCCTTAATCCGAGCCTGACTAACCGTGCATGTTACGCTCGCTGCATATGTGCGAGCCGGAGAGGAACGGGTGATGAGTGGCATACATCTGTAAGCCACAAACGTTGTGGGGGAGAACACAACACCCACCAGTGTGACATACACGGTTGCGCCGTAATCGCTTAAGAGGTTAAAGCCCTGTTTGATACTTTGGGATACATATTTTTTCTCCAACTTCTTCTACTTTTCGTTTTTCTCTCGCAAAAATCTGTGCAGACTTTATCCGCGACACGTGATTAAGGCGGCACAGGAATAGAAGAAGAGAATAAAGATTAATCATCCTCTCTCTCTTCCCCCACTATCGGAAATAACACGTTAAATTAAAATTAACTTGTCTAACTTTTATTTATTTATATGGACATGACTCGTCAAACTAGAATTATTTCGATTGAATAAATCTAATTTAAAATAATTACTATAAATTCAGATATAAAGTGAAAAGGAAATTTGTCTTGTGTTTTTCCTTTTTCAATTTTTGTGTAACTTCTTATAGCGACCATAGCGACATTTTATCAGAGAGAGACATATTTTAATTTTTTTTAAATAAGATGAAATAAAGTGCAGTAAATGCATACGCGAAATGTTCAATTTTGATAACCCGATTCGATTTATAATTCGATTTATAATTCGTTCAGAATAAATATTGGTCTTATCACGTATGTTACTTCGGATATGCTCTTTGTACATAAAAGAGAGACCCGACCGATTAAATAACATTCGTACGCTTGTGTTGTCGCATGTACACGGTGCTTAGAACGAGATCGTGCAGCTCATTGCCATCATTACGCGACAGATGCACAGGGGTATTTAAAGCGACACGCTCGTAAAAATTCTAATTAAACACCCGCCCGTAATACATTGCATTACACAAAGCGGCACACCCGTAAAAATTCTAGTCAAACACTCGTCCGTAATATTGCATTACACAGTTCGTGGTTTCCCTGTCAGGCTTCATTACACGCGTGGTTTCATCCTCGGCGAATGCGCTCCCATGCAAAAGACTGCACTCGTACCGCATAAGCGGCAGAAAAAAAAAACGTGGAAGAAAAAAGACAAGCCACCTCGGTCAGAATTCGATTCTCGCGTTTCTATTCTGCGTCTGTGATTCATATCGAATAACGATTGATTAGAAGTGACTGAGAATCTTGAAAAATAGACTTAATCTCGATAAATGCGAAAGCTCTACTTTTATTAATGCAATACATAAAATTATTAAAAGTATTAATTAAATATCCTGTGATTCTAGTAAAAAAGATCGTGAAATATAATAAATAATAAGAAAAAATTAAATATAAGAATTTTTCATATTTACGAAAACATTATGAATATCAATATAATTAAAAAAAAAAGAAATTTTGGACGCATAAAATTGGAAAATATAAAACAATAAATTGTATCATTAGTATTTATATCTTATTTACGTCTTATAACATTTTTGTTTTGACTTCTCACTTATAAACATATGATATCTTTTGATGTTTTTTTCAATCAAAGAGAAAATTATCTCACGATACTTTTACAAACGAGATAGTTGCCAGCGAGAACGCTCGTGATTAAATTAATCATAATAGCACGCCAGTTTCCGCGAAGTTTCGCGCTTTTAGCTGTTCAGGAAGAATGCGCGGCATGTACTTCCGACTATTCACGGTTTGCTTGCTAATGCAATAACGCCAGACGCGTCAGTTAACAAGCTAACACTTCCTCTCGTCGGGCGTAAAGACATGCACATTTGCCGGCCACGAATATTTATGGGGCTAATAAAAGCCATGCTATGCTCAATTAGCGAAATGGGCTTTAAATATTACATTCGACAAATTGGTTATCATAGGCGTTACCGAAGTAGGCAGTATGACTTGCGTCGAGGAAGTAAGCGCAAAATCCAATTTGATATTTTCCATCGTGAAAAGGATATATGCCTGATAAAAGAGCAATAGTAGATAAAAAAAAAGACAATCTTTTCAGAAAAAAATTTGCCAGCTATTCATAGCGAAGTCCAGTGTATCAAAATCGGAAAATTATCAAACACATACACAATAGATATACACATATACGGATAATCCTCGAACACACTTTATGGAATTTCGGTGCAAACGTGAAATTACATTCGCGGCGGGAATGCAATAAATGAAACTTCAAAATTCAATTTACAGGAATTACGTAACAAAATAATTATTTCCGCAATCTTTAATCGCGAATTTCGTAAAGCGCCTATTGATAGATGAAATTTCTCACTTAATGGAATACTGAGGAACTTATTATGAGCTTTCGTTGAAAAAAATAATCTCTTCCACATGGAGAAAAGCGAATAAAATCGACTTGAATGTTTGCAAAATTGTTTGTACAAATGATATACAATTTTTCTTATGATAACTTTTCTCTTCATCGTTTTTTACAGGCTAATAACAGGATAATAATTACTGGAAATTGAGGCAAATAAGGAAAAAACAAAATAATATATAAATCGATATAAATGTGAGAAAAATTATTACCTTTCGTTATATCGAGTTTGTATCTCTTTGTATATTTTTTTGGATAGCTATCTTTTAAACTTAAAACTTTTAAACTTAAAAATTCTTTTTAAAATGTATCAAAAAGAATGTCTCTAATACTTTAAGAACGAAAGAGCTGGCGAATCTAACGATTGTATCGAAATTCTGAAAACGTAGTGATGCTTGGATCGTAAAGGTAAGATTCAAACGGCACATAAGAATCGTAGGCTGCGTTCGCTTTGAGCGCTCACGTGCTAAAAGTGTCATTCTATGTTTCTTCGATATATCATGAGCAATAAAGATAGAACGACGCTTTCGGCACGTGAGCGCCCAAAGCGAACGCAGCTTGAGACTTACTTAACAATAACAGGGCTAGATCCACCATGTACATCCAGCGAAGTGCTTTCCTGCAAACACTCATGATCTTTTCGGTACGAGACGTTGTTATGTTGTTGAGGCTCTCCGCGGTTTCTTCCGCCAACGTTACGGTGCTACACCTCGTCAACTGCTCTGTGGAACTCTGAAAGGAAAAGTAAGAGTTCATTGAAAGATTGGCACAAGTGTAAGAAAACTGAAACTCAGAGTTATACGGAAAAGTAGGAATGTTTATGCAATGATCATTTGGACAGATTCGTCTCGATATCTTATCTTTTCCCTAAGATTTGTCGTTCTTGCTGTCGAGCTAAGAGAGCGTATCTTCACACGATCTCCGCCTCTCCAGAGAGAGTCGATTCTGTATCTTTTGAAAGAATGAAAAGTGAGTAGATTTACTAGGATATTTGTAATTTTATTTAGTAAATTTGCTCACTTTTACACATTTTCACTCTTTTAAAAGATATAGAATCGATCTCCTGATCGATCCTGCACGGTACACTAGCGCTATGATTCCGCGGCGCGCGATTTGATATGGCGGCTGACGATTTTCTTACACAAATCAAACATACATTCTATCAAGATTACGTTCCGAAATTTCCTCTTTAAGAAAAAAATATACTAAAAAGCTATAGTTTATATTACGAATAATATAGGCTTTTTGGTAAAATTTTCCTTGCAAAGGAAGTTTCGGAACGTAATCTTTGGAAGCTACATAAACAAACATATAAGTCCCAGATGCGCGTCAATCAAATTATATAAATTTATCCTAAATCTAAGCAATCTGGTGGTGTCCGTTTTACACTGTGCGCATCTGGGATGTTCCCCACGAAAAACAAATGACGAAGAGAAACATAAATACATAATACGCAGATTAGTTAGAAGCGTGTATATTCTCTTCTGAAATATCAGTTTCAAATTATATTTTATTGTATAATAGCATTATGTAATAATGTTTTTAATTTTTTTATTATCAATATATTACCTAGATGATCAAATTGATTAGACTTGATTATGATTTACATATGTCGTATTTATATTAGTAAACTGTTACCTACGTAATGCTTATGTGATTTCATCGAAATCTAAAAGAGAGGGTGAATTTTCTAATAACGCGTGTGTCGACGGATTGAGTAACATGATAACATTAGTGCTGCTACACGTCGATTCGCGATATACCGGTCGCATCGGTTTTCCACCGCAAGCTGCAATCGCGCGAGATACCAGCGGATCATTTTCTTTTTAAAAGGTGGTGAAGCATTTTTCGTAAAGTGATCCTCTGTTGAGGGGGCTCGTTTCGAAAACACAACTTAATCGAATTACGCTTTGTCGAAAAACATAAAGCAGCTTGTCTTGTTAACCATATCACCATGATGTCATCGCTAGACAGAAGCAGCGAGATAATTTTCATTATCATAGCTTGCGCATTAAAAATCGTTACTCGATATTAGGAAAGATAACAATGTTTTTGTCGCTAATAATAGCGCGGTTAACAGAGATCGCAGAATGTTGGGATCACGCTGCTTGAACGTTCAACAGGAACCAACCTCTTAACGGCTTCTAACCGCCCTTGGCATACTTGTCGCCCCCAAACATTAAGCTTTGTTATATCTAAATGTTCTGATGATACCACGAAACGCTTTACTATGTTACCTGCATTAATATAAATACCAATTCTCGTACGATTATTTTCGTGTGTGAGAAAACTTTAGATTTTTCAAAAGTAATCTAAAATTTCAAACACGAAATTTTTGTATTTTATTCGTATATCATAATAATATAAAATACTTTAAATTATATAATACAAGATTCTTGAAAGAATGTGAGAGATACGTTTAATGTTTGATAAATCTTGAGAAATTGCGTACAAATAAAGTATTTTACAGCAGGACACGTGCAGAGGAAAAATGAAAATTCAACTGTTATAAGCATACGTAAATCATTATCGTTCTCAAGGAACAGAAACATTGCCCTTAAATTTCCTGCCACCAACGTCGCAAAGAAATTATTTCGACCACCTGTTGGACCACCATGGTCTTTTTTTTACAGCCTATCCCGGCCGTTCGTGCAACTCTAAATCACTCCAACTTATTTTTTTTATTTCTTACCGGCAATATGTCAACCGTAAGTTTGAATGGATTTGACATGTTCTTGCGGTGAAAAAAAATACATGCTAATAATATTTTCACTAATGAGTAAGGCTAAGCCAATCCTTAAGATACGTGTCATTTGGATCAAAGAAAATTCCTCTGTGATTCCACACTGGTCCTTGAATTTAAGTTTAATTTAAGTTTCAACCCTTGTTGAGACTGTATGAATTGAGACATATCTTTCTTTTCTTCCTTAGATTAAAGAAATTAGGATCTGTATTTTTTTGTAGATAAGACTAATGCAATGACAGTGACAGTAAAATGTGTAGATTATCCTCACTTTTTCTCTCGTATAATCAGCAGTTTTTTTGCTCAGCAAATCTAAGTTTTTACGGATAAGCTCTGTGAGACAATCCCCCTTCCCTACACACACATACAATTTCACAATTCTCAGTTTGTCTCTCATTTATTACCAAAAATTCTTTCATCCCATTTGAGAAAGGAGTAATATCCTTAAGAAATTTCCCAGTAGTTTGTCTGCAGCTTCTGAAAAAGCTAGATTAAGAATCACTCCAAGTGATGTATTACTTTTACTTAATACTTTTTTTTACTTAAAACAAAGAAGACATTGACAATCAGTCTATCTGAGGTTTTCAGCTTTACCAGCACATTCGTCGAATATGATGATTTGATTAATGTTACTCGGAAATTACACCCTTGATTAATACGAGCTGTCTCATAAAATCTGCACGAAACCTCGAAAGTCAATGAAAAATCCAGAGCCTGATATTTTTCGATTTTTAAATCGAATTTGAGATCTTAATTATAATGCTTTAATAAAATTTCTGCATTAAATTGAAATCAATCTGAAATTAATTTAAAAATCCAATTTTTTTATGTTTGAACTATTCAAAATCTTAGTTTTACTAAGAAAATAGAAATTTTCTTTTTAATGTAACTTTTCTATTCTGTTCGATGTTGCCGATGCATGTAGCAAAAATATACAACTTTAAGTTGACTTTTGCAATGCATTTGAATTTCACTGTGAATTCACACCCGCGATATATTCTCTACAAAGTCTACAAGTTACGAGTTCGAAATTTTGCTGTAAACTCAGGATGTAATCTTTCGTCCGTTGTAAATAGAGGTAATAATAATCGAGCGTGTTCCGAGCGGAAAATCCGGCGATTAATCGGACGTCGTCGTAGACTGCGGTGCATCGATTAACGACACTTGCGCTTTAAAACGCGATAATACATCCGCGTGTCGCGCAGGGGGACTAGGTGCGCGTCCAACTCGGTCATCCACTATGAAATAATTAGGGGGAAAACGAGCGCAGGGCCCCGTTAGACAACAACATCGAGGGGTTTCACGTATAACGCGAGGGGGCAACACGTTGCGTACGTGGTTCCTGCGACTTTCTGCGCGTCATTTTTTCATTACTCGCGTCATTTCGAGAGGCTCGCACGTGTCGTTATTCCCCTTTTCCATGATAAATTTTAATCTTTCTACATTCGTCGCATATATTTGAACAATTTCGTGCGCGCTATTTGTGCTGCGCGTATTATTAATCGTCACGCGTGTGTTTGCTCACCGATGATAAAATACGATTTGCCATTAAAAAGGAAAGAACAAAATGCAATTGTAATGTGAATTCGGTTTTCTTTCTAAGTTTACCTTTTGTCCCAATTTTAATAAATATAGCCAGATAATTATAGAGAAATCTATGATTACATATTACAAAAAACAAATGATTTTATTTATCGCCAAAAACTGATTATCAAAGTCGCGATCGTCAAACAGTCAAACTGATTATCAAACTCTTATCAAAGATTATCAAATAAACTTGACATACAGGTCAAACAAGATTTAACTTAAATTTATTAAGTAAATAAAGTTTCACTTAATTTGAATATTAAAGCTGCAATTAATTGAGTGTGACGTATTTGTAAGCATTTTGTAGACATTCTTTCGTGTACGCCGCCGGCAGTAAAGGATTCAACAGATAGTTAAATCTGTCTTGAAAGAGATATTGCTGCACAAAAGCGCGATCAATTTCGACAAGTCAGCGGACGACAGTTCCCACAATCTGATTCAAAAGTTTACAAATTGGCAGAGTTCTCATTAGCCTTTTAATGCGTCATGTGTATATTGACAAATTGTATATCGTTTGTGACAAACTATGACTAACTACTTTGTTGGAAAGTGTTACGAAGCAAAAAGTTTGTTTGGTAAAAATTATCCAAGATACAAGAGATAATGTGTTTTCGCTGTCTGTTGATAAATAAATTTATCTTTCACTTAATGTGCAAACACCCAGGTGCTACTAATACCATTATTCGACGTGTCGAATAGTACACATTCCGGCAGTCGTTGCTAGAAAAACGAATGAATATTTATGTTCAGATTCGTAATTTTTCGACGCGTCATGCGTAATAATCATTACGGTTAACTATCTTTGCCAAGTTGTGATTTTTAGATATATGAGATATACTTTTTTATTATCGGGAATATCCGTTTTCACAGCCGTTAGATAAAATACGTTTACGGTCGATCTGTTGGTTTAATGCTCGGCGAAATACCGGCAACAAAACGGCCGTTGCATGTTGCAACAATGCGAAATAAAGAAGGAAAAAAAGAAGATATATGATAATCGCGCCAGACGGATATTTTAATTATATCTCGCAAATACAGTTAAACATTCGAGCTGTATTATGTTAATTAGTTATGTATGAAGCTGAATTACGTGTGTATACAAATGTACATGAGCCGGCGCACTGCGAAATAAACAATACTAAATTTGCATATTTACTTACGAAAGAGAAAGAGATTGTACGTACATTACGTTCATCTCTTACATTTTTTACGGATATGCCGTATTTCTTTTTCCTCTAATTTTTTTACAATATTCCATTGAAAGTAGACTGAAAAAAATATAAGAGAATTATGATGCAAGTATGAAAACAATCATTTTTTTAACCTGATTTTTTTGGAATATATCGCTTTCGAAACAAGATTTTACGACAATAAGTCGATACAGATGTGTATTTTACGGTCTACCCCTAATTCCAAATCTGCCAAAGCTTTCATTGAGACGTTTGAAAAAGCAGATAATACAAGAAAGAGACACGAACATCCTACACACAATCCAAGCGGAGCCAAGTTTAGAATAGAATGTTACA
Source organism: Tetramorium bicarinatum (assembly GCA_928718305.1). Lineage (NCBI taxonomy): Eukaryota > Metazoa > Arthropoda > Insecta > Hymenoptera > Formicidae > Tetramorium > Tetramorium bicarinatum. Next base: position 14,350,687 of record OV788324.1, read on the forward strand.
GGTCACGAGTCGCACACTAAGCACACAAATTATCATCAATTCTCAATGGTAGCGCGAATGAAGTACCTGCGTGAGCTGTACTCAATTCCACGATTTAGAGTTTATCATCGCGACGTTCCTGACTGGACTGATTACAGCTCGCTCTTCAGAGAACTTGACTGTTGTTTTTCACGTGGCTGCTCGATAAACGTGGAATTCGCGAGTTTGCGCACGACAGTGGGAACCGATCGGAGTTGGTCAAGCCTCATCGCCGGAACTCGCCGGAGAAGCCTTGCGAAATGAAAAAAAAAATAACGACCCGGCGCCTCGCCACCCAAGAAAGCGCGCGCACGTGCGTCCGCGAAATCGATCGCGATCTCAGCGAGGGGATCTCCCGGAAGGTCCAACGAGACCGGCGGTCAAGCTGCAACTGCTCGCCCGCCAATGAGCCGTACCTCGCATCTCCAATCAACTACTTCCTCGCAAGCTCAAATTAAATGTTCTCTCTACCCACCCTGCTTCCCCACTACCATCATCAACCACCACCATCGCCGTCACCACCAACATCGTGGTTGTCGTGCTCACGGTTTACAGTTGCGTCGCGCATTGTGCGAGTAAGACCCTCTCTCTAACGGGCCCTTCGCATCCACCGGCCCCCTTCTCGGATCGTCGAACCCCCGGGTGAACGAGGTCGATTCGGTCGGCTCCGAAAATGCGCCGCGCCGCATCGTGCAGATGTGCTCTCTGCCCTCATTCGACCTTTTCGGGGTCTTTATGTCGCGGACGAAAGGAAGAATTAAAATTCTTGCTCGATAGATTTATAGAGTACTCAAGTTCGCAAGATGTTAATTTATTAGCTCGTAATATTTAATAATAGGAAAAATATTCATAAATTATACAATAATATAATATGCAAATATATTTTCAATATGAAGTATAATATAAAAATACACACAGATAGATATAAAAAAATGGGAAAAAAATTTGTTTTGATGTTTAAAATGATCAAACAGCGAAAATTATTTCCTTTTTTGTTGAAATTAACAATTTTATTATTATAAATTAGTTATAATGTAGTTATGAAGTGATTTCGTATTTCGTTATGTACTGATCTTCTACATCGAAATAAGTATCATCGCCACAATTTGTATATCAAGCATGCAACCATGCAATCACAATTTAATGATTGAATCTAATTTAGTCTCTGTAAAGTAAGTTATTCAATTTCATTTGCTATTTTGTCAATCGGATAATTCCCCTTTCTAATAAAACAAACTATAATGCAGTTATATGTCAAATATGAAATTTAAAAAGTCAGCAAAATTTAATTTCTTCTAATTTACTATTTCTAAGAATGACAAATCTAACAAGCCTTTCTTTGCAGATTTCTTCACTCTTGTTGCAAATGTCAAATGTTAAATAATATATTATATGTATATTATATGAAGTTTCATTACTGGGACTGATAGTTGAAAAACAAGTAACATTTTAAACATATAATCAATAAATATTTCTCAATGTCGTTTGTATACTACTATTATATAACTGATTAATATGAAAATAAAAAATTAGGAAAGTATCTTGTACCGCAAACCGAGCTTTCTGGATGACTTTTGTAGTTTAAAAGTACTTCTACCTTATTCGTTAGGAATCATAAACAAATAATTTTACGTGCTAAATTATTTATCAATGTAGAAACGATCTTTACCTTGATAAAATGTTAACCGAGTCCGCTGTTCTTTGCATCTTTACTATTTTCAAATTTAAGCTGAACAAATATATGAAAGTATTCGAATAGTAATATATTACATACATTGCAATGAATAATAATATTTGTACATAATAGTATGCGTTATATTGCACGTCTAGATAAAATGTGTAAATTTTAATCAACATTAAACAGTGCGCGAACGCATGCGGATCTACACATACAAATATATATACAAATTGTTTATTGAAATGAAAGATGTACCACAGATAACGAAAGTATACAACAGTCATGTTCTAAAATTAAAATGTAAATTTTGCTCAATCACTACATAACATGAATCATACAATTTATTTTGCTAACTACATCAAAATGAATTGCAAAAAATCAAAGATGTGTAAGGAAAATGTAACGAAAAAGTAAGAAAAATTGAAGTTACTCAGTACTAATAATAATTCTTATCCACCAAACGTAACTGCAAAAACTAAAAATATTCTATTTTATGTTTTTTTTTTACCGAAAAGCTTTAAAATATGTATCAAGGTACGCGCTATCTGTACAAATGTCAAGTCTTGATAGTCTAGAAGGAATAGAAAGCTACAAGAAACTAATAAATTCACCGATATGAAAATACAGACGCAGCAGTAATATTTTATTTTTAATTTTAAATATTTAACCATATCGCTACAATAGAAAGAAATAATAGTTTTAAAATTCATTCATTCAAGGAAAAAATCTTACATCTATGGCAAAGTGGATTAATTTTATATCAGTTTGATTTTTAGTAAAACCTAATTAGAAATTGATAAAAAATTTATAACTCAAGCATGAAGTGTAAAATTTTGGCATATATGTTTAATTTACATATACTCTATGCCCACGTGCGTGTACACAATGCTATTTTGTAAAATATTTATTATATTGCACAATTTGTATCCTCACAAAAATATACAAATACGTAAAAGCATTCGTGAATATACGCGACGAATATTCGCGAATGCTTTTACGTATTTGTATATTTTTGTGAGAAATCCAATTACGCATTTATTGTAATCCGCTCAAAATTAAAGAATAAGGATTTTAATTAATTTGTCCATAATTCTACATTATTTTACATTAGATTATCATCAGTATTTTCTAATTAATCATGAGTTTGAGGGATAATGTATACAATTATTCTGCCGATTATTAGACTTTATAACTAACTATTAGTATAATTAACCGTTATTTTCGCAGACTAACCTCTTAATTAACTGTTGGGAAATTAATGGTTAGCAACCTACAGTGAAAGGCACATCTGAATAAATATTTTCGAGATACTAATTCGATCAGCTTAAAAATCGCAAGAGACGAAAAAAAAAGAATTGAAACGGCATGAATTAAAAAATGAATAAAATTGATTTTTTCCATAAAAGGTAAATTGAAATAAATAAAAATTAATTTTGCGAAATCATGACAGTGATCCGAATCCTAAAAATCAATTTTTGAGTTTATCGAATTTCTTTTTATTTCCTCTATGGAAGATTAAACAGTATCAATTTCTTGATACTTTAATTAAAGGCAAGAATATGTTTTTCTGATGGCTTCTACTTCGTTGTTAAATCAATGATAGAAAGATAAGAAATTCAAAAATTTCGAAATCAATCAAACATCAAACAGAATCATAGATATTCTAGATTTATCTAGTGAGAATTCAATATCACGAATGAAGAGTTAATATCTAATAAATACTTTTATTCCTCTACAATCAGTTATTACGCTAAAATCGGGTTAAAAATGATACAAAATTTTAATGATTCGAAACGTCGAAACTTATTTTCTGGAAAATTTTATTTTCCGAGTTACGTCATTGCTGCAGTAACTAACAATAAGTGATTTATGGAATAATTTTGTGATTTTCTTTTGTACTTTTATTTATACAGAGTGTAACAAAAAGATAGTATAAACATTCCTCACACGTAGATGAGGACGGAAACATGATCAATAAAAACTATTTTCAAAATAACTTCGCAACGAAGTGTAGCTTGACCTTCATGTAAAGTTTTCATCCCTTTGCCGGTATTCACATAACAGTTTGTATTTATATTTAAGACCCTCTCAACTATATTTATTATGTTGCAAACCAACCACAGAGCCATATTAATGTTTTAAACATTATTTAAGACAATCCCAGTAAACACAAAGTAACAATAATGTCGATGTAATAATTTCCAATTCAACAATAGAACTACACTGTAACATGTCTTGTATATAACAGTTATATTGTTGAGTAGGAAATTTTAAAATTGACTTTATGTTACTGTTACTTTGTGTTTTCTGGAATTCTAAAAGAACGGATTATTATACCAATCTGCGTGTGAGAGAAATGTTTTCCAAAAGTTTTGCCGTATCAAACATCAAACAGATTTATAGATATTCTAGATTTATCTAGTAAGAATTCTATATCCCGAATGAAGAGTTAATAAATACTTTTATTCCTAAATAAATACCTAATAAATACTTTCATTCCTCTACAATCACTTATTAAACTAAAATCATGTTAAAAATAATACAAAATTTCAATAATTTTAAATCTTTTTGTTACCGGGACCTCCTTCGCGCAATCGTAGCCGCGTGAAGCGGGACGCGAACGGGAATTGCGGGAAATTCCAAAACCATGTCGCGTCCGCGTCGCAGCGTCCGCTGCATATTCATGAGACGCAGCTAAACGCGAATTCTCAATCGTGCGCATTAAAGGAAAGAGAACGAGAGAGCGAGAGAAACAGGAAAAAAAAGGATATCTCGGCGCGTTTTCGATCGTTTTTCGCCACGGCGCTCCCATTTCTCGGGCTCTCGCGAGCACAAAAGTACATGCGAAATGAAAAATTGAAAATATCTAACCTGCATCCTCGCGGCTTTCTCCGTGTATCCCGAATGTAAGGCCGCGGTCGCAGATATCTCGATCCGACGGTATCAGGTCCACGGGATATCTGTTCTGAATCGCAGGTATTCCTCTCTCTCTCTCTCTCTCTCTCTCTCGTGGTTCGTTCAACGGAGCCGCGCAGAGTGGAGGACACGAAGTCACGACTGTCACATCCGTGACGGCACGCTGACACATACTGACTCACATCACCGACACGCTCTCGAAGCGACCGCGTCGTCCGCGTCACCACCGCCGGCGCCGCCGTGATTCAACCATCGCGAAGTCGCGAGGTGAGAGCGAGGGGGTCACGTCCTCTCCCCCCCCGTCGCTCCTACCTGCTGTTTGGTATATTCGCGGCATAAGGGCGGGAGCACAGGTTCCCGCGTAACGCGCGACGGAACGAGCCAATAAGAGTCCTTTGTTTATCCTGGAGAGAGAAATAAAGGAGTTTAATTGGTTTATTGGTTTACGCGCTGTGCAGGAATCTGTGCTCCCGCCTTTAAAAATAAAGGCATCTTACCAACGGTCGGTACGGAAAATTTCTACTCTCTCGTATGTACCGACTATTGATTTGGTCTGAGAGCTGCACTGTATTTTATTTTTTTTTGCACTTGAAATAAGGCGGACTATGTATAATTGGAAGAATGAAGAGAAAAACTCCGTTTCTTTTTTTTTCTTCTCTAATCTTATGCATTTTTATCTTTATTAAAATATAATATTATTTTCTTATTTTTCTGTAACATCTGTTTTTAAATAAACGTCTTATTTGTAGTTGCAATTTTTATATTTTAATTTGAATTAATTAAAATTTAATATTTTTGTAAAAAATAAATATAGCATTCAAATCAATAATAATAAACGTTTTTGAAAAGTTGCAAGGAGAGAAAGTATTTCAATTAAATTTCAGACGTGTCTTACAATTAATTTGAATGTTATTTATAATGTAATAGTAAAGATTTAAATTATGATTTCAATTATAAAGGAAGAAGATTTCATTTTATATGAAATTTTATATGAAATTTATTCAGAAAAAGAAGAATCTTTTTAATCCACGCTCTTTGTGCTTTCTTCTATTTGAATTTTTCTCTCTCTTTCTTTCTTCTCAAATGTTAATTCAATATACATATATCCATTTCAATTTAATTTTCATATTTTAATTTATTTAAACTCTTAATTTAATTTCCTTTTTCGGAAGGTGGGTGATATCGAACCTGTGCAAATGTTTTACCTGCATTTTGAATCTTCCACTTTTCTCCCTTGCAAAATCTGAACAAATACTCATCTAATTATATAAAATAAATATAGAGAAAAGAAAGAGAGAGAGAGAGAGAGAGGAAAAAGAAAGACAAAAGAACAGAGAATATAATTGAAACGGACGTTTAACGCAGTTGAAAGAAACCGGTTTTTCACACATATTTTGCGTATTTGCAAATAAAAGAAGTACATGCTGGAGCATATCACGAAGAGAAAAGGAGAGAAAAATAAAAGCGTCAAACGATAAGAATAAAAGTATTAAAATGTAGAGATTAAAAAAAAAGAGAGATTAAAAATTCCTAACCTTTTTTACGAGAGCCATATTAAAATTCTTGTAGGACAAGTCTCTCTTTAAAAATTCACACAAAAATGAAATATCTCCGTTAGAAAGTTCCTTCATGACATCAGAAATTTCCTCGCCAGACCGAACAAAATTTCACGACGGGGAGAGGAGAGGATGGCGGACTCTGGTGCGGAAACCGCCTTTAAAACGGCCGGACCTGCGGAGCGGGACCGCCGCGCGTCCAGCCGCGTCGACTTGACACGCGGACGAGTGTGGGATGACAATAGGATTTTAACAGAAAGCGAGGTCGCGCGGAACGGTGCGGTGCGGTCTCCCTCTCTCTCCCTCTCTCTTGCGGACGCGGCTTGCACGCCTGCGACACGCAGCCGCCGATACCGACGGCGATAATCGACGTCGTCGGCGTAATCGTCGTCAGGGGGGCCGATCCCTGCGGCACGACGAGCTGCAACGTAACCGTCGCCGCCGCTTGACAGAACCGTGGAAGATGGCCGATATGACGGAGTCGCCGCCTCTGTTCGACACCAACGAGACGAAGCTGGACGATCTGGAGGACGACGACGAGGATATCTTCGCGTCCGCGGTGCAGGTATCCGTCCGCGCCGGCACTGGGAATTTCACGAGCAGGCGAGAGGAGAGGCGAGGGATCGTAATTCCGACGAGCGTCGTGTACCGCGATGCTGCGGGAATGATCTGCGTTCGTTCGCGGTCGCGAACGGCGTAACACGCGTCTCCTCGACGTTTCTGCGTCGCTGGAAATTGAACTTCGAATTGCGATTTCAGTCCGTCCGATTAAAACGCGGTTCATTCCGCTGCGAGAGAGATAACTGTTCCCTCGGTTCAACGTGCTGAAAAATATGATAAGAATTCTTAGGGTTTTTGTGCAGTGAGAATGAGAATATTCACCTGTTTGCAGGAGCAGAGTCAGCTGGAGGATGCCTCGCCTTATAACGGAGTGTCCAAGATTCAGGCGGAATTGCCAAAGCTGTCGCTGCGAGACATGCCAGAGGAGAACTCGTTCTCCTCGATGTCCAGCCCAGCGCCAGGTCCCCTGAGTCCTCCGCTAGGACCGATGAATACGGATATCGGGGATCTTCACGATGTTCCTATCAACGATAATGCGGATGCCTTGTCTGCAAACATTATTCATTCTCGATCTTTGGAGGAGGTGCGTGTTAGATTGCATACAATTGTCAATACGTAGCTTTAACTTTGTGTTAATCGTGTGCTATTTGTACGTAGGTTCCAGCAGACACATCCGAAGTTTTCTTAAAGATCACCGTCACTTCGCCTCAAAAGATAGGCGACGGGATGGGCGCCTATGTCGCGTACAAAGTTGAAACGAGAACGAACATGCTTATTTTTAAGAAGAGGAACTTCAGCGTGATTCGGCGTTTCAGCGACTTTCTAGGTCTTCACGATAAATTGACAGAGAAGTATCTCAGGAACGGCAGGATAATCCCCCCGGCCCCGGAGAAAAGTGTAATTGGTAGGAACACAAAGTTCATTTTCGTTTGGTTTAGTCACGGTTATAAAAGAGTCATTGGGAAATGTGCCAACAGGAACTACGAAGATTAAAATGTCTGGAGACAAGAATCAGGAGCAGAATTCTAGTTCCACTGAATTTATCGAACGACGTAGAGCGGCTCTCGAGAGGTATTTGAACAGAACAGCTGCCCATCCAGTTCTGAGTATTGATCCTGATTTCAGAGAATTTTTAGAAGCTGGTAAATGATGACGCTTATTAACAAATTGCGTGAAACTTTTGATTAATTAAGTCCTTTCGATTGACATCGGTGATTCTTTTTTTTTTTCTAGATGTAGAATTGCCTAAGGCCACCAATACGTCTGCATTGAGTGGCAAAGGAGTAATGCGGCTGTTCAACAAAGTCGGGGAAACGGTTAATAAGATAACATACAAAATGGACGAGAGCGATACGGTGAGATTTCTTCAATGTAAACACATATTTCTTCTTGCATGTATTTCCTATGAAGTATCGTGAAACAATTTTTTGTTGCTTGCAACAGGAGGGTAAGGTACGTTCATTTGAAATCAGCGATGTCGATTCGTTATTTATCGATTTTTTAAATTTAACTCAAGGCTATTAATTAAATTGCTATTACATTTGTTATCTCGCAATATGTCGTAAAAAAATATATTAACAATAATTTATCAGTACATTTAAATGTACATCAATTGTCGTACATGTACGACTATTTGTTACTTGAAAAGAATAAGAAAATTGAAAAGAATTGATAAGAATGAGTAAGAATCTACATTGTTTTGCAGTGGTTTGAAGAGAAAACGTCGCAAATAGATTCCCTTGATATTCAGTTACGCGCTTTGCATTCCGCGGTCGATTCCTTAACGAATCAAAGAAGGGAATTGGCAAACTGCACCGGTGCTACGGCGAAGTCAGTTGCTGTTCTCGGTCATGGCGAGCCGGGAGCGTCTCTTGGCAGAGCTCTGGCACAATTGGCCGAAACTCTGGAAAAGGTAGAAGTGATCAGGAAGACTCAAAGCAACAGCGATCTCTATCAGTTTGGAGAAATGTTGAGGGATTACGTCGCGCTTATTGGTGCAATTAAAGTTAGTCTTTATCATTTACGATTTGTGTTCTTGATACTTTCCTATACACAGCATTGTTTTGCAGGATGTTTTTCATGAAAGAGTGAAAGTTTTTCAAAATTGGCAACACGCTCAGCTGATGTTGAACAAGAAACGCGAGCAAAAGGCGCGACTCGAGCAATCAGGCCGAACGGATAAGACGAGCCAAGCGGCTACCGAGGTCATAGAGTGGGAGGCGAAAGTGGACAGAGGTCAGGAGGAATTTGACAATATTTCGAAGATGATAAAGGAGGAGGTCGAACGCTTCGAATTAGTTAGAGTGCAAGATTTCAAGAAGCAGCTGATCGAGTACCTGGAATCGATGCTGCAACATCAGAATCAACTTATCAAATACTGGGAGAGTTTCTTACCGGAGGCACGAGCGGTGGCGTAAACATTCCGTTGAACAGAAGCGATAATAAGGCCGATACCTACCGTATAACACGAAATAAGTAACTTCTGTGATGTTCGTCGAGTTACTTGTACAGTATCAACGATTGCGGCGTATCTTACCAGGAAAATGCTTGAGCTTAGTCGAGAGAAGGCAGTTTATATATAAAATAGAAGAGAGAAGGAACGGGGAGAGCAAACACGCTATTCGGAGGTACTGTCAGTTCATTGGAGGTGCGATGAAAGAAAAGAATTATATCCTAATTAGACGAACGTAACTAGAAGTCTCAAATTTTTATTACATTTCAATTATTGTCAATATATAATATATTAATTCTTTATGATTACTTTATATCCATATTATATATACATTATACGTAACTACGTATGAAATATTATACAATTTGTTAAAGAATGTTATTAAGTAATAAAGATCAATCATGGTTATATAATGTCTGCATTCCATGCGCGTCTAGCAGGATGAGATATGAATGTATTTACAGATCTGAAGAATATAGGATCTTTACGTTTAAGAAAACAATTTTGTAACGAATGGAAACAGTACATTTAAATTTTGGAAGAAAAAAGAGGAAAACTTAAGTGCATGCAAAGTGTAAAAATTGCTGAAGGAACAATACATCATTTTATTAAGATGCAATTAAAAAAAGAAAGATAAAAATCTGTCAAATGCATTATCCGTATTCATAACGCAACAGGTGTGCATTTTTTAAAAGGGAAAGAGGAAGAAATCAACACATAATTAAAACGAACACAAACTTTGTAGTTACATTGTATTATACTTTCTGCGATTACAATGAAATAATCAAAAAAAGAGGAAAGATGAGCAATCCAAAGATTAGATCTATTCTTTGTAGTTGTAACAGTTACATTTTTAACACTCAAAATAAAATAGATTAAAAGTGATTGGATATCAAAGAGAAATAAAAAAAAATGAAAAGTATAGTTATGATATGATGAATAGACCACTTATAATTATAACAGATGTTTATAACATTCCAGTTCTTTATACTTGTATTTTTTGTTCATTTTATTTTTTATTCTCTCTAATTAAAGCTACAACGCACGTATGTTATAGGTTCAGCGATAACAGTGAGTATCAGTATATAGCTACCTCATTTCAAGTGCAGAAAGTACATCAGTGTAGCCATTAGGAGCAGGCATGTAATAAAAACAGGTTAACTCAAGGTGCGCTTTTGCGTCGATTAACGTACAAAGATCTTAGTTCAGCGATAATGGTAAAGAATTGAGAAATGTGATACGTCTTCTACGATGTCATCCGACAACGAGGCCCAATTGCAAGAGTACAAAGACGATCCGCGAGTTGCTTGCCAGTACGGTGTCAAATGCTATCAAAAAAATCCACAGCATCACAGCAAATATAAACACCCGCCAAAAAGAGGGACGGTAATGTGCAATCTTCAACTGACGAAAAACATGGCAAATTTGCAGTTGATATGCCTACATTAATTAATACATTAATATATGATTAACTTGCTCGGTGATTATAATTTTTATAGTAAATAGAACATATATTATTTTGTTGACTTGGATAGAATTATTAAATATATGAAATTATTAGAGACAATGAATTATATAATTCAAAACTTTTCTTAAAGCTGTTCTATCGATTGAATTTATTCACCGATCAAGTTGATCTAAGTCGTCCCATTGTTGCACAATAGTATTATTTATTTTTCCAACTTTGCAGATAGAAGAAAAAACTGAGAGGATAATTACTGGAGAGAAGAGAAAAAATCCTTTTAAAGATAACAAAAAAGCACGGTCGGAAAGTCCACAAAGAAAATTGCAGAAAACACATGAAGGTTCTGAAAGAAATTTACATAGTTTTTCCCCAAGTCCAGAAAGAGCTGATGTCATTAGAGATAACAGCAAAGATGATGAGGAAATTTTTAATGAAAAAGCGGAAGCATCGAATGAGAAAATATCATTGAATAAACCTAATTCAACTGAGCATGATGTAGCTGAGAATATATCGATGTCTGATGTTAAAAGAATTATTATGGATCTATTTCTAGTCGAGATGCCAGAAGATTTTTTCCAGTTCTATGAGTTTTGTAAAAGTATATCAAAAGATAACCCCCTTTCGGCTTGTAAGTCTGTTCGCTTGAAACTTGTGGGTTCATATGACGTGCTAGATGGTAAAATAAAAATGTTTTCAAGTGAGAACGATAAGGAAGCATATTTGACACACTGGAGATATTATTATGACCCTCCGGAATTTCAGGTACACAACATAAACTCATATCTACAAACGATATATAATATTAATAAATATTTTAGATATTTAGATTTAACACAAGAATTACATTTCACAGACTATTGTGAAATGTGATGATAAGGAAGGATTACATTTTGGTTATTGGCGAGATGATGCTGTGGAAAAACCAATGTTTGTAGCAACTAATCGAGCAAACGTAAATGGCATATTTGAACCTGTCGCAGAAAATATATTCGGCGCTATCGAGTAAGTAGATATGAAGATTTTAGAAATTTAATGTAGATCTGTGACTAGAGATTTATTAGTTTTTTATATTCTCTTTATATTATTATCTATAATTTAAATTACAGAGCTTATTTACAAAACAAAGTGAAATCGGCCAATCCCTTTGAGAAGACCAGCATAATGCGTTTGCATTCACAACTGAAAAATTTTGCCAAAAAGCATAATATAACTCTGGAAAAAAATACCGCAAACATGCGAGCGAGAGAGAGACGGGTTGTAGCACGAACTTTGCACAAAGCAGGCATCGTAGTTCCTTATGATAAGAAGACTCAATTAGGTTACAGAGATTTGGCAGTAACAGATAGTAAGTTCAATTAAATGCATGAATAATTTAATGCGCTTAAATTTAATGTTCAAATAAGTATTTTTCTGTAATATTTACATTTTGTGTTCGTAAAAAATGAAAGAATTATAGTTGTGTGTTGTGAGATTGTATTACATAATAGATAACTAATATATTCAATTATATATAGCAAAAAGTATTTTAAATCATTTTCTAATTTAACTTTCAAATCAATCACTATCATTATATATCGTGCAATTGTATAAATATATGCAATGTTAGTATTTTTTTCTGATACAGATGATTTGCAAAAGATATTGAAGCAGATAAAGGAGGCTGGTACTCCGGAAGAAAGAAAAACACCTATCACGAAGCTTGACGAGATCATAAGATTAGCGACGATAGCTGCAGACGAATGCGACTTTGGTACTTGTTTAGAATTGGGACACGATCTCTTCTCGAATGGCGGGATTCACGTACAAACTAAAGCTCTGCAAATGCTATCTATCGCTTACACTCATTTAAAAAGGCCACAATTATTAAAAATACTTACAGCACATTTAAAAAATAGGAAGAAGGATTGTGAATTAAGTGTGATTTAAAAAACGTATTTATAGACAAGATTTAAAGAATTGACTTTATATATATTTTATACATTTTTTGATATTATATATATTTTATACATTTTTTAAATCATGTCTTAATCACATGTTCATTATGGTCTTTTATGGACTCTGTCTGATATCTTATTGCAAATAAATTATTGTACTTTGTATGTGTATATTATGTATGTGAATTGCAATTATTTTTTAATATTATTCAGTATCTTGAAAATTTTTTGGTGTGATAGTTATAAAGTGAATAATGTTAATTATAAGTAGTAGGATCTTTGTATAGTTTTGAATAAGTAGTAGGATCAGTGCAGATGTAATATTTTTTAATGGCAAAATAAAGAATTACAGGAAAGTGATAAATAAAAGTCGATAAATTATATTAAATATGAGAAAATTATGATTAATAATCTTATTTAAAAAATATATCACAAATTTATATAAATGTTATTTTGAAAATCGTATTGTAGCATTCTGTGTATTAAACATTTTGATTTTGAATTTCTTGATACATATTTAGTCTGTCAATGTAGGATTTTGCATTTTAAACAAACTTTGTGAATACATACATATTTTTATATGTATAAAAAGATTGTAATATTTAAAAAAAATTGATAACTGTTGAAAAAAACTTTAATACAATTTTTATAAACTTAAATTTGCATTCAAACTAATTTGGATAGTTTTGAATATTTATAAAAGAAAGTATTTCTTAAGATTATAAATTTTTCATATTAAATTACGTTTTATAACTTTATTTTAAAATATTAAATCGAAATCGACTTAATATATGTAATGTTTAATAAGAGAAACATTTGTAAAAATAATTCAGTCTCCGTAAACAAACTGTTTATGTCACGTAACTTCATACGAATATTATTAAAATGCAACTGAGACGATGCTCGAAATAGAACGAACAGCGAACAGCCAAAAATACACTTTACGCTTCTGGTTAGTCGTCGATGTCCAGTCGTTCCGGTGAACAGCAGTGTTTCAATAAAAGTGTTTCATTTTAGTTAAAAAATATTGGATATATACACGTGCTCTATTTTTTCTGGTAAATTATCTTTGCATATTACAAACTGTTCATGATTAACAATAGAAATTTTTGTTAAAGAATTGTAGTAGGAATTATTAATATTAGAAACATTAAATCATTAATATATATTAGAAACATTAAATCATTAATATATTTCTCATAATTCGTGACATACATATTAAAAGTTATTATTCAATATATTAAAGAAAATTATTATATATTAAGGATCTTTAACACGTAATATTCTATTCGCTTGAATAGAGAATGTAATGCGAACAAAAGAAAAGTATTAGTCGTTCGTTTTTTTTTTTAAGTTAACCGTCTCTTTTCCTGCATACTTCTATTCTCCTCGTGATTCGGCATTATCACATTGAACTAACCGTCGCGATTAAAATTATTACAATTTTCATCGTCCTTGTAGAAAAAAGAAGTAAGAGAGATGTCTAAAGTAGAGAAATCAGATCTGACGGCCGGTGGAGACGCGCCTCCAGTTGAAGCGATAAAAACCGATTGCATTGACAATACAGCGGCAATTATCGAAGTGAAAAGCACTGATATAATACAGGAAGATGCGGCTGCATCCGCGGAAGTTGCAAAAGAGGTAAACGCGCAGATTGAAAACGAGCGTTCGATAGAAGCAACAAATGACGTACCTGTCGGAGAAGTCGCCAATTCAGAGGCACCTGCAGAGATTAATAACATGATCACAGAGATCATTAATGCATCTGCGAATGACGTGGTGCAAGCCGAGGCACAAGAGTTCACTGAAGAATCCAATACTTCTGCGAGCGCTCTTCAAAGCGGAGAAACGTTACAGTCAAAATCTGTTAATGAAGAAAAGGTGTGAAAGCAAAAGTAATAAATAACTGATAGATTTTGCTATTTATCAATTATTATTTACCACTCTCTGTTTTCCAGGCCGATACGTCAAAGCAGAATGCAAAAGGTAACAATGCGGCGTGCATATCCAGATTGGAGGCGGAAGTGCGGGTGAGCAAGTTCTCCGACGACGCGGACTGTCCTGAAAGAATCGAATCACCCTGGCTTGATAACGAAGTTAAATCTTTACGTTTTCAGTAAAAAATCTTATTTTTTTACGGGATCGTCTTTGCTGTATCTTTTGTCACAGAATTAACGCTGAAACATCGCTGATAATATCTTTCATGTCTAATTATTATATATTTCAAGTGGTACATTGATTTTTAAAATTCCTATAACTTTGTATGATAAATTAAAAGTTGATTTTGCAAGCGAAACTTACCATCCCTCACCTTACACTTTATATTAATATTTGTGCAGAATCTAACGATCCTTATGACCGACAGAAAAGAACAAAGGAGTGCGACGGTTATCGGAAAAAGTTGGAAGACACGGAGACGAAGCTGGCCGCCTTGCAAGCATCCTACGACGCGATAATGAATCACGGCGGTGAGGAGGATACCTTGCAACAATCGGTAGAACAATTGCGTGGACAGCTGGTACAGACTGCATTGATGTACGAGGAACGCAATCGCATGGTCGCGAATCAGGAGAACCAGATCAATGCCTTAAACAATCAGGTGACCTCGTTGAAGGAGGTGGTATCGATCACGCGGGATCTACTACAGATCCGTAACCTGGAGGTGAAACAGTTGCAAGTGAGTGTACGATCTTATTCCTGCATTTGCGAGTCACAATGAAAAGGATGTACCAAACAGAAGCTTGAAGAAGAGATTCATCATTCATTCCTTTCACTCATTTTTTCCCTCGAGCTCTCTTTTGGCTTTTTAAGAAGGAATTTAAGAAGGAAGTTCGGCATTAATTTTGAAAATTAAAACTTTGTATTCACACAAATTGGATTTTGAATTGATTCCTCTTAATTCATCTGTTCTCTTCTAAAGTGCTTTTTACTTACGTTGTCTCGTTGATAGTGTGCATCATTAATTTTAAAATTATTGTATGTCTAAACTAACATGTGATGTATGTTATAGGCTGAAGTGGATAATATGGAAAAGAAGATTTCCGAGGAGCGCGATCGGCATAACGCGATGATTAGCAAGATGGATGCGGCTATGCGACTCAACGCTGATCTCAAGAAAGAATATGAAACCCAGTTATCGCTCTTTCAAAGTCTTCGCGAAAAATACGGCGAGAAAATTACTCTATTATCCAAAGAGAAGCAAGCTCTCGAAACTGCCGCCTCTGCACCTGAATGAAGATAACTTTTGCAAGTTCTCATTATCGTTAATAGATGTATTCGGCATTCGTATTCTTTTTTATCTGTCTATTATTTAATGTGCATTAATAAAGATAATATTTTCTTCGTTATTATGTGTGAATTTCTTCCAGTAATGTAATTATAGTCAATTTTACTAATATTCCGAGAATTAATGCTTCAAGAAAATATTCCGAGAATTAATGAATGCTAGACTTGCATTCTGGTAATTTGTGCGATACATGCATATGTTACATTACATTAATACTGGAAACGTTACATCATATACGCGCAAAGATTACACACAAAGTCATACACTGCTGAATATTTACAATCTTAATTAACGATCCATAAATTGTAATGGAAATTAACATTGAAGACATTAACTCATGGAATTAATATTAAGAGAACTAGAGATTAAAATGGCAATTTTTTGATTTTTGATATCACCCTAGTCGATACAGAGCATCAGTTACATTACATCTATGTTATAATCTCGCATTCAACAATATAAATGTAATGTAACAACATGTGGAATGTCACTGATGCTTTGTATCGACTGGGATATTTCTCAGTCTTAATCCACGTCTGTGAACTGAGAAAAAAGTCGAAATTAAAAGCATAAATGAGATCAAACAAAAACACAAGACTCTATCTACTTAAATTATTTAATTCATCTTTTGTTAAAAACTGCTATCCGTATATCATATGTTTTGCGTAACCTTCGAGTCAAAAGGGTAAATGGTACGACGCAGTAATGCTACGGCTGATACGGAGAAATGATTTAGCAATAAAAGCTATAAAATAGTGTTATCAATTAATGACAAAAAATATCACAGCCAATATTATAAAAAGCAGCTTGAAGAGCTTCCTCCTCGTAATTTGTATCTAAAGCATCGACGAGTGAAGTCGCGAAATAAGGATTATCGCTAAAAGAAAACAGGTGAATTAATTGTAATTTATATTTTATAAAATTGTGAAATTTTTTCATAATAACAGTTATTATTTAGGAAAAAAAAAACCAATTTTTTGAAAATTCACAGAATTCTTGTATTGGAATTACCTTCATCTTTATTATAGTAACACAATTTTATCTTTAAGCTTAGGGAAAAATGATGTAACTACTTTTGACGATGCATTTTTTAAATATTATATCGGCGAAAATGAAACGACATTTTTTACACATACTTATATGTGATATGATTTTGCAGAAATAGAAAGAAAGATGAGGACGTTGACAATATTCTTACTTGTGTTTTGCGTTGTGGCAGTATCCTCGAGATTTCTTTTTCCATCGCGTGATGCTCTCATTAGATTTCAGGTCGGTTTATATATAAATTCTTAAACTATTGATTAATTAACAATTGCTGCAATGTTGAAATAAAAAATAATATTTTCAACATGAACAAAAATAAAGATATTTATTAAATATTTTAGTAAAAGAAAGATATGTTTTTAATATAACATAATAAAAAAAATATATGTATAAGACATATCGAGCAAGAAATATCTGTTTTAGCGTTTCCCAGGATGTATTTTTTTTAACGTAAGTTAAATTCGACAACAGATTGCAATGGACGATCAATGCAATGGAGCGTCTAAAAGAATAACTTAATCGTACAACATATTTTTTGGCTATTATTCGAGATTCGAAAATTCCTCTATGTAAAAATATAAATTATAAATTAAGTTAAATTCTACATGTGCATTCTTATAGCATCATCAACGGATTAATCTGGCACATGAAAAGCAAGGCGAAGTAAAAGAACCAATTAACAAAGGCGAAGATAATATTGTGCCACCGGAAAATGATGTTCCACTATTAATAAAGCATCAATTACTTCGTTAGGTGAGTGTTAAGGCTTTAGACTTTTTATTTATTATTTTCTAATTCGTGTCATATGTCAATGAGATCAGTTAGTATACTTAACCTTTTGATTTATAACTATTTGCTGTCTTCAGTTTCTCGGCAGAGAATGTCGAAACATTTTATTTTCACGTTCAACCGATTAGGAATAAAACTACTTAATTTTTCTTTCAAGATTTCTAGAAAATCTTTCTCTCTCTCTCTCTCTATATATATATATATATATATATAATTAAATAAACACTCTACATGTTTTGTAATTGTATTAGAAATGCTAAATATTAATTTTATTAGAATATAATGCACATAGGAAAGATAGGATAAGACTCTAACTTTAATGTCGAGAAAAATTTAAAATATTTCGCTTCTATAATTTTCTATTACTATTATATTGTAAATAGTGGAAAAAAAACAAGCAATACACATTAGTGCACATTATGTGAATTTGCTTTTGTTACTTTCTAGCGACTTACTCGCGTTGCTGACGAAAAAGACCTGGTAAGCTGTCCGGGAAAAAAATTGATATAAATATGTATAAACATAAAAATATATAAATGTATATAATTATAAATATAATATAAATATATGTATACAGTTATATATAATATAAATATATATAATTATATATGAAATATGTCCATGTCATGTCCATTGTCAAATGTAGTGAATAATTAATAAAATTTTTGAAAACTTGTAACAAATTATATCTCAAGTGCTAAAATAAATCTTAAAATAAAAAAATCTCACGTATTCAATTATTTTATCATACTACAAATAAGTATATAATGAAAAGAGTCTTCAATATACATGTTTCCGTGGTGTAGTGGTTATCACATCCGCCTAACACGCGGAAGGTCCCCGGTTCGATCCCGGGCGGAAACATGATTTTTTTTATTCTTCAAAGAACTATTTTTCATTATCTGCTAGCGTAATTACATGATAATACTAATATTATAACAAAGTTTTGTTAAAATATAATTTTTAATTGTTAATATTTTTACTGTACTGTAATTTTACTTTGTATTTTGAAATAGCTATTGAAAAAGTAATTAAAATTAAAACAGTAAAGAAAAGATGAAGGAAGATAGAGGAAGAAGATGATTTTGGTGTCGGAAAAAACTCAAATAAAATTAAATATAATAATACAATAAATATAATATTGACCCATAAGAACTACAGTGATAACAAAAAATTATTGTATAAAATGTTGCAAAGTATGATTCATTTAATTACTTGTGTTAAATGTAAAGACAATGCTATTAGTTCGTACCTCGTGACTTATTTATTTATTCCAGATTTACAATAACAGGCGCTTCATCCTCCTCATCTTCAAGCAAATTCGAAAAGTCCCACTGAAACTTCGCGGTCAGTTGGCCCTGCAAACGTCTCGCGTACGATTTCAATCGACCGTCCACCTCGGAATTCGATTCGATATTACCGAATAGCTTGCACAGATTGTGATACACAAAATTATTGTTCGCCACGATGTCACAGAGCACTTCTTCCGGCACATACGACAATTCTAGTTCTAAAGCTTGCAGAAATTCCATATAGATAGAGCGATACTGTGGAATCACGTTGTCTGCACCACAAATCAATACTATGAGTTTTTTCCAGTGTTCGAAAGCGTCAAAGCTCTGACCAGCTAGGAAGCAGACGAACGTCAGTTGCATCTCCCCAATGATCTCGACAGGTCTAAAAATTTGCAACCAATTACTTTTAGACATTCACATGAAATTTTTTTTTCAATGAATCACATTTTCATCCCTTTTGCCTTCTAAACTCTAAGGTTTCCGGACTTACTGTTGCAATTTTTTCAAAGTGGTATCCAAGACGTAACTGGTATCGAGAGAATGCCGTGTTATCTCGCTCGGAGTCGCGTCGTCGGGATAATGCTTATCCGGTATTTCCGTCAGCCTGAGTTCTGTACCAGGCGTCGGTTTTAGATCCGGCAGCAACTGCTCCTCTTTGTCTTCCACCGTCAGCCTGCTGGATCTCTTTCGTTTGCTCTCGGATTCTCTGCCACGTGGTCTCGAAGCGTCGCTGCAGTGCTCCAATTCCAGAGCAGATCGCACGTAACTGAAATACAATGTTTCTACAGCTGCATATTCCATTTCGAGTTTCAAGTAAACAACACTCTGATGTGACTTACCCACTTAATGGTGAGCATCTTGTCACGAGAGATGCAGTAATTCCATTCGTTAATTTTGTCCATGGTTTTAATATCTCATATGGATACGGCCCTAAATACCTATCCAACTCTTTGATGTTATCTCTCAGCCTCTGAATTGTCTCTTCAGGTACAACTATTCGAAATTCTCATATAATACATGAATATGGGATCTAGCGTAATAATTCTGATTGCTTACTTTCTAAACTGATGTTTTCCTCTTTGTTATCCCATCTCCTCACTAAGAATTCACTCTTCTGGAAGTCGTGGAAGAAGCCGACTCTAGGCGCTAACTCGCCAAATTTGTTCACTGCACTACAACAATAAATATTGCATTATTCAGCGAATTTAAACAGTCTTAAGTATTTCTGTAGTTTGACATCTCGACTTTACGTAAATCTTAATTTGAAATTGCCAGCAAAAATTGTGTATTACCTGTAATGCACAAAGTGGATCCCAGGTGGGATCATCTTGATCCCCTTAAAATTATGCCCTACAGTCCAGGACTTTAGATCAATGCCGACGTCGGTGTCCGGCGGTACGTCTAGCAGAACCAGCGTGGCACCTTCCATCAACAGAGCTCGTGCAACATTTTGATCCACCTCCATTTTATATCTCGCAATGTGTGTGTTACAAACGTCCTGATACAGCTAGCATAAATTCTCCGAGCAAATACTACGTCAACATATCAATAAAAAAAAATGACAAAATCATATTGCAGACAACATAACCTTTAAGATCACTGTATGAGTATAATCTTGCTTAAGATATAAAACGTCAGTAACGACAAACATTTAAAATACTGCACTGGATTTTATGATAAAATGTAGCAACTGTTCATCACATCTGTTACAAATTAATTCCCAATTAATATGTCATTCGAGAAACAAGCTTTATTGACAAATTTATTCCTAGCAGCGATATCCGTGTCACGCTCGCGCGCTTCTAACTTCTGCGGCGCGGTTTTTTTGAACGACGTAGAACACATTTCGTTGAACTTTTTAATTATAGGTTCAGTTATTTATTGCGATTTTATTATTATAATCGCTTAGCAAAATATTATTTTCTGAGATATCATTTTTAACGCGTTACATTTTATCTGCGCTCATTAATCGTCGCGTAATTTCCACAGCTGTGAGAATTAAATTGCGAAATATTGCTACAGGCATATCCGGCAAGGGGAAATCGTCGCAAGGTATCCAAACTCGCGTACCGCCGTTCGAAATCTTCAAACACGCCGGCTGTGAAAACACTATTCCACTCGGAATACCGAAACTGCCTGTAACGAAGAGCGTGTGTTAAAGAGCTTCATTGCCTTACAACGCATTTTTATTTTTTTCTAAAATGTGTACTCAAAGCATAAAAATGAGATCTTCAACTACGTAAATTTTATTTTTATCTCAATTTCTTTTTAAAGTTGAAATATACATTGTTTACCATCAGACGAAATTCCTAGAGCTATAATTTCATCGCCAACGCTTTCTTTGTGCCACAATTTTAATAAATCACATATGGCCTTGCATTTTTGTAAATTCTCTTTTTGTGGATTTGCTTGATGTTGACTAGCGACCTAAGATATGTCTAAGGCTTAAATTTCTTTCTAGATATTTTAATACAAAAAATAACGAGAATTTATAACGTAAAAAATATATATAAGCAAAATGTCGAGAACTCTGTTACCCTACGCCGTAGATAATCCTCGTACAAATTTGTATTATCCTTAGACGAACAGAACCATTTTAATTCGGCTTGTTCGGCTCCTAGCAACTTCAACGTCATGCTCTCCTTCGCTTCTAAAGTATCACCGTTCCGCAAACTATGTGCGTTACATTTCTGAATCATGTGGCACACATCGACAAACTGACTGATGCCTACGGTTTGTAATAACATTTAATATGTATCACATATTTCTATATTATCTTAACAATTCAAATATATAATCAGATATTGCAACGACCTAGAAATCCCCATACCGGGGGACAGCCGAAATCCAACCGGTCCATACCCAGAGACTCCGTAATATCACATATTACTTCTAATCCATAATGAGCGCTAACAACAACGATATTCGTTTCAGGTAACTTTGCTACGAGATTCCGCAGAATAGTAGCGCAGAGGCACGCAGCACCCGTAGAGCAGAATACAATTTTAATATGACATGGGGCATACTCATTAATTTGCTGCGACAGTATCTTCATACGATCGTAAATCCTCTGATACCAAGCATCGTGTTCCTCACACTCTTTTCTTAAAATATTTTTTATCTCATATCTCCAATGAATGTAATGTTCATATTTCCAAATCTTAGCGTAGTGCTTATTTTTAAAATAAGCATTAACTTATAAACTTTTTTGATCCATTGTACCTCGTTATATCCTCGAGAAATATTAATATATCACAGCTACGTAATCCAATTGATAGATCTTGTACGATCATTGTTGCATTTAAACTTTCATCGATATTTTTTACATCCTTCGTTATCCTTTCAAGCTTAGAAAAATTTTCTGGCTCGTCGTACAAGCTGAAGACAATTCCGCGTAATTCCGTTATTGCCATTAATTGAGGAATCAAATCTAAGCACAGCGATCTACCGGCGCCTACAATGGTTATACGGCGATGTTCGTTTTCTATCTCTAAACAGCCAATTTTTCGTTCTACTTCGTGTGCCTATGTAACGAGAGTACAAGAATATAAGAAACTGTTAACTGTGTATCTTTTTTCAATTCACTCTCCAATTCACTCACGCGCAACAGATCCGTTTTTAACTCTTCCAATTCCTCTCTCGTAAGATCGAAACGAATATTGTAATATTCTAGCAGGAGTTGACGAAACTTGTCAACATCACCTATGTAAGTGACTTTAGTACCACTTATTCCGCATTGCTTCCATATCAAAGGCGGTTTCGTATGTTTCCAGCCGTGCATTTCGCAAATTGCACGGACCCAAGCCTAAAAATGATTAGAATTAATATAGACAATATATTATAATAATTATCAATAAGAATAAGAAAAAGAATAAGAATAATATATTATCAATAAGAATAAGAAATCAAATTAAAGGAGATGTTTTTGTGTACCTTCCATTCTGTGACATCTTTACAAATTTTTTTGAAATAGAAATTCGGCAATAATCTGGAAAGGTTTATAGCGATGAAGCATGCATAGTGAAACGATAAGTTATCCACAGTTCCTGCTATCATGATAAAACATTTGTTTGACATTTTCAACAGTCAAAAACTGACATTATTTTGTGTGTGTGTCTATTGTATTCATATGTATGAATATATGTACTGTTCTATACATGAGGACTAAAACAAAAAATATATTATTTAAAAATGAAAATTTAATTGATTCATTTATATGTAAATTTACAATGTAATTTATTTTAAGATATGTTATAAGATTAATAAGAATTAAAACTTAGTGATTAAAATAATTGAGGGATATTATAATAGACTCGAAAACCATCTAAATTTTACATTATCTTTGTACATTATATAAAGCATAAAATTGTACATTATCTTTGTTCTATAAATATCGTAATATAAATTACATTTTGTCAAATCTTCTTTTTATTAATTTATAGTAACTTAATGAGTATTTATTACAGTGTTCTAACAATATTTGTAAACACAAAAATACATATCAATTACAGAAAAGAAATTATAATACTAAATAGGTCTTAAATATCCACTCTTACAAAAGTATTTATGAAATTAGAATATTAAAATAATTCTTATTGTAGATATCACTACAGATTTTCGACATCAGACATATCAGACATATCAGAAACTTCGAGTAAGTCGAGAGACGAAAGTTCTTCACTGAAAATTTTACCGAAACTAGGTATCGGAGTATCTAGTAAGAGCAAGCTCTCTGAATCTAGAAAAACAAATAGTTGATGAGCAAACTTATAACATTATAAATACTACTTAATACTAAGCTTTATACCTGATAGAGGCACATTGTTTTTACAAGGCTTTATGTTTTCTTTTCCTTTAGACAGCAGATTTTTAAATTCTTTTTCTACAGTCTCAATGTATCCGTAATCTATGAAAAATATGAAAAATTAATTTGTTAATAAGTATTTCTTAATAGCACAAGTAAGTTATAAATTGTCTATCTTTCTATCAAATAATTGTTTATGTACCAAAATCATCTTGAGGGTCACACCAACTTGATAATTTTTCTGGTGTGGGGAATTTTTTAATATTCTTCTGAGGGAGCAATGGCTTCTTAAAAATATCATCGTTTAATTGCTTCTTTGTACATTTATTAGTTATAGCGTCTTTTTTCAGAACAGACTCTTTAAGCTTGGATGAGTGTGCAATTGACTTCTATAAAAAAAAAAGAGAAATACTATCAAAAATTTGTAGCAGACAAAGATGAAATATCTTCAGCTTTCTTCTAAAGATTTTTTAAGGCTTAAAAGAAAATTCTATCATAGTTGTGCATATTATACTATTATATTTTATTATATTACCTTCACTGGCATTTGCTTTCCAGGGGATATCGGACGTCCACAACTATCTATTTGCGTTACTTTCAACTTTGAACATTCCTGTTCTTTACCATGCGTATTTTTTTTTACCGATATATTCATATCAGAATTAGATCTTATTGATAGTCCTTTCGGCTTTGCACCTCCCATTGTTTTAAGGGAATTCAATTTAATCTCATGAGATGTTTTGGATCGTGCCATAGGTTTTATCTGACCTATAAACAAGTTGATACATTACACTAATTACATTTTCTAACACTTGTTCTAACTTATTTACAATGTTCCTCATTCAATATATTTCTTATATATACAGTAAAATAATATTCTTATTCAAAATAAAATAATTGCTCGGTTTAAGATATTCCTTAAAATCTATACAGTTATTCATATTCCTCTTCATGTACAAATCATCTCACGAACATCTTTAATCTAATTTATTAAAAATTTATACATTCAAAATAGAAATATATGCTCTAGGGGTACAATATATATTTTGCAGTTTAAAAAATTATATACACCGTAGAAACACATTTCGCTTACCTCCGTCAGACTCAAGTCCGCTTAACAAATTGAATATGTTGGACATTTTGTATTAATATTTAGAATCAGTGATCGAGATCAAGATTATTCGACTGACGATTTTCACTTTCAGTTATTTTCGCACAATTTTCCTCTCAATCTCTGATTAATGTTGGTGCGGAATAACCTCGCCGGTCCGTTCGACATTTAAAAACAAAAGCACCCGTTTACATCCGTACGTGTAATAACATCCGTTTGATTTGTTCGATTTGCGCTGCGTTCATCGGAAGAATAGACGGTTATGACTCCTGCATACACAGGACGCGGTAATGGCTCCTGCACACTGGACGCGGAATGACGTGGAACTATTCATTGAAGAGATCAACTACGAGTGGCGCCATTTTAAAATAATCTAGTCTACAATGTGCAATAATCTAATTGTAAAATTGGTTTATTTTGCAATTTATAAAAAAAATTGAAATATACAATTATACAAAAAATCGAAGATTATATTTTAAAGATGCTTAAAAAAAAATTATTTAGTAGAGAAAAATGAATAAAGTACAATGTATAAAGTGCAACTGAATTTGAAACATTTATTAGTTTGTCCGAATTTAGCAATAACGAATACACGAATTGTAAAATCAATTTATTTCGCAATTTACAAAAGAAAAAGATTTTAAAAGTAAAATATTGTCATATAAAAAATAAAAAATATTTTGAAGATGCCTGAGAAAAATAATTTTCGAACGAGACAAAATAAAACGCAACGTTTACACAACTGAATTCGGAACATTCGGGAATTATCCATTAAGTGATAACGAACACAAGATAAGCGCATCCTCTTCTTGGATTGAAAAACAGATCGCAACTGGATGGATAATTAATCGGGTGGAAAGACTGCTTCAAAGATACAATCACTTTAACATGTCTCATGTAAAACAATATATATCTTTATTATTGATAATATACTTTATTAAAAGAGACAATGTGTGCACTGTCAGTAGCAAATATTTCATATAGACAAATCATTCTTTGAGATGTATAATATATATTTGTATAAGTTCATGTAATATAATGACCTATATCGATTAGTGCTTACAACGCATAAGCATCGTATAAAGGCCATTATAACAACGGAAAGCTACCAACTGTTTACAGTGGAATGCTTTGAAACAGATCTGTCCAATCATCGGAGTTGAGCTTACACGCTGCCAATTGGGCAGATCTGCTTGGAGGATAAATCTGCATGATAAATCATTCGTGTGTGTATATACAATTATTTACTACATACACATAGACGAAAGAAGACACTTGGAAGAAAGTAGTATAAACAATCGCGTTGACAGAAACGTTAACGTAACATAATAAAGAGTTGAATACAAACGATAGATTCTAATTTGTTCTTTCTGCGATTCCGTGAATTTGATAGATCCTCGGGACAGCGTTTATTTTGTACGTTCGACTATTCTCCTTTCGTCTATGCGTAGCGCAATTAAGTTAAACGCTTATAAATGCTAAGTGTTATAAATAAATTTTTTGAGCTTCTTCTGCAGAAAGAAAAAATAATTTCTCGGCTACTGTCTAAACTTTTTGCCATGTTTCCCGTAATCTCCGATCTTCTTTACAATCTATATTAAAACGGTATGTCAGTCTCTTTCGCATATCGACGAGTTGTAAATGGTTTGTCGTATAAAGATCAACAGTAGCGCCTTCCTTCCTCTCCCTCTTCAAGCCATTCTGATACTCTGGATGATTTGAAACACGGCTGTAACAAACAACGTTAACTTCTCAATTGACGTGCGCTTCGTAGAATAATGCAAACATATAAACCTTCAAGTACACAAGACTGATGAGTACTTGAAGGACAAATCTACAAATTTATATCATAAAAATGAATTATAAAGCTACTGCCAAACTTCCCTATCCTCAGCATACTTAGCATCTGTACTTATGCGTCTTCTTCGCTTCCGTTATGCTACTTGGCCATGCATGCATAGAATAAAAATATTTTTAGCACACGTTTGGATCATGTACATTTAGCTGTGTTTAGCAGACAAGGCTGCTTTGTTGCAAGATTCGTGAATCGTGAATCTTGGTGTATTTTGGTTACCCAAGATTAATGAGCGTACGCCAGTCAGATTTACGATTCTTACAACAATTGGAAAGCAGCTTTTTCTGCCGAACGCAGAAAACCATTGCAATATATTGAAGACTGGAAAGGAAATACGAAGAAGAGGGTGTTTGCTTCCGGGTGTCAAGGATAAGGAAGTTTGATTGCAAACTAACATATCTGTATTGTCACACAGGCGTACTCACCGGATCCACAAACAACAAAGAGAAACAGAGCCAAGAGCCAAGGTCCGACTGGAGATCCCTCCTCTTGCGCTTTCTGGCGTAACAAAAGTTCCTGTTTTAGTTATGGACATGAGTATCAGGTGACAGATAAAACGCGTACGCGGAAGTGCAAATATCGGGTATGCCAAGCACATTTGTTTGAGAGTAAACAGACTGGACACATGGATAAGTACAACTGACATTTTTCAACAGCTGTGCGATAAACGTCTGTCGCGAGACGAAGACGTTATCGATGAATTAATTGAATGATATTAATTCAAGGCTCCTTGTCACAGATATGTCTTAGCGCAAAAGCTACTCTACATATGACTGTGGTGATCATATTTTTTTGAGAAAGATAAGGGACACTGTCACCTATCCTTCTTTCACAAACAAATGCAATGTAAATTTATTAACATTTTTTCCCTGAATATATATTTATATGAAAAAAATAAAATCTTGTAAACTAAAACAATTATATACAAAAAAAGAAACATAATTTTAATTGAACATTACACAAAATATGCAAGTTGATAAAGATCGTAATAAAGACTGAAGTATAGGACATTTTATAGGCTTTTTCAGAAGTAAAAGACAAAAGTGAGTTTTCAAGAAAAAAAATTAATGTATGGGACACAGATCTAAACGAAAGAACTGTCCTCTGTAATATAAGACGAATGATCACCGTACATATGGCAGATTTCTATCCGTGACACGTGCGAGATTCTTTCGCTACGATCCGAACGCTCGTCGCAGAAACGCTCCGAAACGGTCCGGGTGACCGACGAACCGTCTCACCTGACAGCCATCTGTCAGGAACGAACGTCTATAACCTCAATATCTCGAATTGACAGATTTACGTGATCCGGGCGAGGAAAATCGTCGCGATCTCGCGCGTGCACGTCGAATTCTTCCCGCCGATCTCGACACCCTCGTCCATATGCTGTCACCTCGAGCGCATCGTCGGAGGCGCGACGGATCTCCGTTTGACGGATCCTCCTCCCAGAGAGAATCTCGCGCCGGGTTCCAGGCGAAGCGAGAGCACCGCGAGGACCTCGCGGCGGAGGATGGACTCACCGACGACTTGGGGACGTTTCCGCGTAGCGTGATGTTCTTCGTCGCCTTCTCGTTCGCGATGCGCATCCGCTGCTTCGGCGCCATCGTCCGTTCGGTTCCCCTTGGTGAAGTGTGATGCGAGCTGCTGGGCCACCAGCGACAACCACCGCGTACGTGCGCTCGAGCGTGTGCCTCAACTGGACGTCCGCGAGACGTGTAACGCGCGTTTTCCTACGCTGGACCCCCCCCCGCGACCCGCGACGTCCGCCGACGTGTGCGCCGTGTGACACGTGAAATCGCGCGACAGCCCGCTCCCTCGTGCCACACTGTCACCACCGTGGTCGAACGAGCGAGCCGGCTCGCGCTCGCCCCCGGCAATCGACGCCGCGTCCTGCTGCCGCGCGATATTTATTCTCGAGTTGGCAATTAATAAAAAATAACGAGCACGGAAGCCAAGGAAAAGAAAGAGACGTCGAGAGACGAGCTTCCGAATCGGAAGTGGAGCGTCCGCCATATTGGCGGCGGGAAAATTTTGATTTTTCAATGTAAAGTGAGATGTGTTGCTATTAAAAGAATTTACATTAATTGAGATATTAATTGAAAAATACTAAATTAAAATTGAGAAATATTAAATTAAAATTTGGATGTTTTTAATGTACGGGAGAAAGACGTATCATTACCATTAAAATAATTCGTTTTAGAATTAAAATATTAATTAACGTTTGAATTTTTTAATGTTCGAGAGCGAGACAAGCCATTACCGTTCAAATTCATTTTACTTCAATATTAATTGAAATATTATTAATTAAAATTTTGATTTTTTAAATGCAAGACGTATCACTGTTAAAATAATTCATTTTAGAATTGAAATAGTTAATTTTGAATATGATATGAATATCATTTGTTAAAGTGATAATATAAAATTAACAAGACAATCTTTTATCCAGTCTGAGTTACTCGAGAGATGGAAATACATATGAAAATTTGTTAAACTATTCAATATATAAAACGTATACAATCAACAAATTTTCACACATCGAGAAACACGCGGAATGAAAAAAGCGACGAATTCATCAGAGCGTAAAAAAAAGAAGTGAAGCTGCGATCGTTGTTGTATACGTAGAAATTTTATATTTATTTTTTTTTTTCAGAATCGCTACATCTAACAACAAATTGTTTTCGAAGACTCCCACCAACATTAGTCTCTCGGTAAAATCACTGAAACGTAATACTCTCGTCGTTACATCTCTTAATCGGGTACCTATTTCTAATTGCGTTTGCGGAATTAACTTCTCGTCTCTCGACGGTGATTGATTTCATACAGATGCGGATGACTGCCCGCCCGCGGAAGAGAATCGGGAGCGTGGACTCATTCGCGAATCCTACAGATGGAAATTCAAACGTAAAGAAAGAACAATGCGGGCGAGATCATAATCCACGCGGTCGTTGTACCGCAAGTCCTTGTATCAACATTTTGCGTCACAATTCTTGCTTCTTGCTGCTTACTCTGGGCCATTTAGCTTATCGATAAGCGCTTTCCGTTGATAATGAAACATGTAATCGGTCATCGAAATTAGAAAATGGTTTAAGTCACAATTACTCCAATACACTGTTTGCGTATCAACGAAAGGGTCTCATAAAACTATAAAATTAATAAATTATGCATATTTATGTCCTCACGTCTAATTTACCGCAGTTTATTTTACAATTCTCAATATTGTAACATTCTACTTGGCGTTTTCAAGTTTGAAAAAAATTCTTTTGTCATTTCTTTTTATTTCTTCACTGTCCGAGCTGAAGTCTCTAAATAAAAGGCAAATCGAGACTTCTTGACTTTTGGCGATCAATTTTGTATCGTTTGCAAGCAAAATAGCACAAGAAATATTCGTGATGAATGATCGCGACCGTGCAATTATATTTTATTATATATATATAATAGTTAATATTATACTATTAAATATATATATATATATATATATATATTATATTAAATAAATATACATATTGATTATTACAATCTCTTTTCACCAGCATACTTGGATCAATAAAAAATGTATGACAACATTAAATTTGCACGATTGCGGAAGTTTTGTTCATATAATAAGCTCGGACTCGCGTATGGGATTCAACTAACACTTACAATTATTTTATTATTGACAGGTGACTGCATTTGCGACACGCATACGTGTACTAGTATGGTAGGATTCGTTTACAGGATCTTTACTTGCATCGAGTAGCGAAACGACTGGAAAGAAAAGGGACAAACGAACGAATACGAGATGAAGAACATCGTTCGAATATCTAGACACGCGACGGCGTGAGTTTCCGTTGGAAGAGTAATAATGCATTTAGGACACACGCGATCATGTCGCTTCTAGGGCGGATATTAATTAAGTCGATAAGTAAAGCTGAATAAACAAGAATCGCATTCTCGAGCGACGTGACGGACAGCTGCTTTGGACAAATAAAGTATATACTCCATTTCGTCGAAGGCAGCGAGTATCGCGCGCGCGCACGCGCCCAGTTTTGGGAATTACACCATGCGGTCCACAATGTGAAAAGTTTAATCAGACACATGGTATTACTTTTAGTCTATCTTGACCGTGGAATATATCTTTCGCACGAATGCGTTGGTACCGATATATCCGACCGTTCCGCACATGATACCTAGGGCCAAGCTGAACAGCGCCATGTAGCCGAAATAAAACGCCGTTTGGAAGAGACCATACATTCTGCGAAGACAAAACGAATGTAAACGAAACTTGAATTGTTTGATCGATCAAATTGCTTGCCATGAGAAGCGTATATTTACTTACTTAGTTTTGAAGAAGAAATAGTAAAAGGAGTAAATGTAGACGTAACCAGCCGTCGAAGCCGCTGCAAGAAAACTCGTCCACTGCCTGCAGATAATATTCACATTGTACAAAGGAAAAAGGCAAGGTGTACGCGATGCGGACTTACCATCGATAGTCTTCGGCATTCAGCAAGAAATATGTACATACGATAGTGACGCATACTGTCACTATCATGAGAATAACGAACACTAGTAGCATAAAACCATAGACGTAATAGATCTTGTACGCCCAGAATGAGGTAAAGACGAAGTACCTGAAAGCACGTCGATGGGTGTAACAAATGACTAATAAAAAAAAAATGAATAACGTGAGATATTAATAAAGTGACACCGTACATCTCAATGAAGATGGAACCGAAGGGTAGGATTCCGCCGAGCATTATGATCACTAGCGGCTCCATGAACCATTTCTTCTCGGGTATTGGCCGAGGCACTGCGTTCACGCGGCACGGAGCGTCCGGTGTCCCAGCGAGATTACGGCCCAAAATGGTACCTACCAGCGTCAGCGGTAATATCACAAATATGCAGATACACGTTACCGCAACCTGCGGACGTACAATTGACGTCATCATATTAATGTGAATGCAAGGTACACGCAGCGGATTCGATCGAATTAGAGTACACGGCTACAAACCATGGATCCGAAGGGTATCGCTCTGCTAGCGTGATAATACATGGCGATGAAATTGATAAAGAAAGCGGTGCCGCAGACCATGAGCGGCAGCATAAAAGCGCTGAGGACCATCTGTTTGATCCACACTCGTCCACCCATCCGCGCGTACAATCCTCCACCCGCGTAACCATTGATGGGCGATGTGGCGGCGTATACAAATATTGCCGTTGACAACATTGAACCGCGTTCCGTGTAAAGTTCGCCCAGAATAGCAAAGATAATTACACTCAGCACCACCACTGTGACCTTTGTACACAAAAGTAGAGCTATTACTCATTTTTATTCTTTTATTCTAATTTATAATTATTTTTAATTTATTATTATTTATAATACATTTATTCAAATGTTTATTCTTTTACTTTAAGAAATTAAGATATAGAAATGATGTATATACCTGATAGCCTGCACCTATGAGAGCTGAGAAGAGCATAGCATGACTCGCCGGCCTAAATACGTCTCCATGAACCTGTTTCCAGCCGTATTCATCACCCAAATCCCTTTCCATATCGTCCATTTCCTCGTCTCTACTGTATCTAGCATAATCCTTTCTCAAGGTACGCATTAAAATCATTGAAACAAGCCCGACGAGGAAAATCACCATCATAAAGCTATTAAAGATGCTAAACCAGTGTATCTGAAAGAAAAATAAGATTTGTACGTTTATACAATGAATACACCGTTGCTCTTTACGTGTTGCATTCATTACTTCAAGTGAAGATGCCGCACGAAACTTACTCTGTGCTGAAAGAAGTTTGGATCCAGATACTTGTCGAATCTATCCTCATATTTGATGTTACTCTTCTTCCAATTGACCTCATAGCTAAAAGGTATACGCGCGCCCTGCACCAGCTTCACCCTGTTATCGCTGGTTAGATTGACGTCCACTATTTGCTTACCATTGTAACCAATATCAAACTTTTTATGCGCCCAGATGTAATAGGAATCTGATACCGCAACTCCGTCATTGTTTTCTATCTCCCCAACAACGCCTGTAACATAATGATTTAGCTGTCAGGTTTTGCCACCTTGATATGCCCAATAACAAGTCAATGTTAATTATGTTAATTACCCCATATTGGCAAATCGTCAATGTACATTTGATACCAATACTGATTCTTTATCGCGTACGCAAACGCCTTCTGGCTCTCTTCGTTTAAACTTATCTGGCAGTATTCCGTCTTTGAGATATCCTCTGGGGAAAAAAAACATTCCATTAAACTCTCATTATTTTCTCCTGCGTACATTTTTGTCTAAACAATACTGGTATACCGATTACATGTTTGTAATCATTGCTAGTTACAAATATGTATCAATAATTGATGCACACCTTTGAATTCGATATCTAATCCACTGAATTTCAGCTCGATGCCCTGCAGAGCCTCTGCCAGAGTCTCGTGGTAATGATTGATGACATTCTTGGTGCCCGTACAAAAGGGTAGGGAATAATACGAGTACGTCTCCTGACGATTGTGATACGGCCCTACGGTGCTCATCCACAGTACGACCTCATCGCCATCCTCATACTGAAAACAAACGCAATGCCCAACATCCAAGCTGATCCATGTCACAATCTACATCATTCCGTCAGGGAAAGGAGTCGAGGAAAGCAACGCGACACAATCGAAACGAAGCTACAAAACAACAGAACCTATCGGCGGCAGGTCGATTTATCAGGCGCAGCGATAAGCGCCTTTTTTCTCTGATACATATCAAGTAGTGCCGACATCGTTTCGACGCGGCAACGGCGAGTGCGAGCGGACGGAGCGGAGAGAGAGAGAGAGAGAGAGAGAGAGAAAGAGAGCGAGAGAAAGACGGGAAGAGGGAGAGAGACGTGTGATAACAGAGAGACGTGTCCGCGACGTTTGGCCTTTAAATGTCAACGGCAGGCAGCTGACATTCCGGGCCGGCTTGGCGTCGCTCCGCCGCGCGTAGAGTATACTCACGACGTGGTTGTGCTCGTCGGCGCGGGCCGCGGGCGCGAGGAGGCCGAGCGCCACGAGCAGGCCGAGCAGATGCCGTCCCCGTCGCATGTCTTGTCCGTTCCGTGAACGGCGAGGCGCGCCGCGACCGGCCGGGCGCCCTTCTTTACGCGTACGCACGAACGAGAGGCGAGGATCCCACCAGGAGCGTGACGCGGCGACGGCGGACAATCCCCATATAGAATCTGCGTGATGCGTGCCACGCGTGGCCGAGCGCTGACAACACGCGGGCGGGGGCGGGAGGGACACACGGGAAAACGCACGGCGACGGCGGACGGACGGCGACACGTACAGACACGTATCAGGGAATGCCGATTGAGCCGAGGAGCGACGTGATTGTACGTGTGTGTGTGTGTGTGCACACCGCGGCCGTAGATGCGCGACTGTGTCGATTGAGAGGCGTCCACTTTCGCCCGCCGCGCCGTCAGGTGGCGGGCCTGGACCTCCGACGGATCCTCAAGCCGCGTTTTTAATTTTTTCGTCTCTTTTTAGTTCTCTCTCTCTCCTATCGCAGCTGTGTAAATAGCTAAAGAGAAACAAAAATAAAAAAGAATGGTTATAAAATTAGATAATTATTGCAAACTGTGTGACCTTGCTAGGTTAATGGCACGTAAATACCCACCAAAAAAAAATGGCAAATTAAAGTGTCTGATAGCCGAAAGAGCTCTTGCTAGGCTAATGGCACGTTAAATATCTACAGGAAAAAATATTGCAAATTATAAATACAACAGCTTGCGAAATTGTACCTTTGAAATATTTTGTGAAACGAACTTCTCAATCAATAGTGTAATAACAGTAATCATCTTTTTCAATAAGTATTCACAAATATTCAGAAAGGTAAAAGAATTTTAATTAACATTCAAGTCATAAGCATAAGCAGTAAATTTTCAGATGGAATATAGACAATTAATTATTTTTTATTTTCTATTTTCTTATGTTTGCCGCCCCGAAGACGGAAACCCTTTCTTGCGCATGTGTTATCGGTCACTATAGTTACCAAATACAAACGCCGCCGCGTCAAGGATCTCACCGTACTGTCAATAAATTGTCACGAACGATTGACGGCACTTCAATCCATTTCAATCATTCGGACACATGGCGACGAGCAACATGGATGTGATTCTGAGTCAGCTGGGATGGCAAGACGGCTTTCGAATTCCCGTAGCTAACGAGGAGAACAAACATCTGGAGGAAGAAGTAAAGTGACGCGGAGATTCAGCTCGGCTGGATTTACAATCTGGCTGCGATCGACTCGATCGGCGATTAATTCAAACGGCAACAAAATTTCTATATACGATTCGTTATTCCTAATTTAACTTTTTTTCTAAATGTTAAAAAAGCAAATGTAATAATTCTATATTTTGTATTGACAAAATACTATTATTCTTCAATGAGTCAATCGCCGT
The DNA here is from genome assembly GCA_928718305.1 of Tetramorium bicarinatum. Taxonomy (NCBI): domain Eukaryota; kingdom Metazoa; phylum Arthropoda; class Insecta; order Hymenoptera; family Formicidae; genus Tetramorium; species Tetramorium bicarinatum. The sequence continues at coordinate 14,385,862 of OV788324.1, forward strand.
TTAAGTTAGGACTCGGTCGAAGTCGCCCTTACACGAATATTTTTTTCAACTTAGATAATAAACTTTTTTACAGTAATTTAAAAGAATGCTTATTAGTATTGAAAAGCTAAATTGATTATAGATTTAAATATGTTGATTTTACTATTTCAATAAAAAATTGTACTTTAAGACCGACAATCAATCGGTCTTGAATAAAAAAAAAGAATACAAATTGACACAAAAATATTAAACTAGAAAGATCAAAGCTGACTAAAAATAATATATTCCTATTTACTTGTAAGAATCACTTATCGGTTTCACTCATTATTAATAATTATCATCTAATAATATCGAAATATTAATTTTAGTTACATATTTTATTAGGTAAATAAAACATACGGAAATTACATTGTACAATAGTGAATAAAAATTATTTTAATTAAAAGAAATTAAAAGTAACGATGAATATCCATTTTAATGGTCACAGATCGCTAGAAAGGCGAAGCGCAAGATCTCGTTAAATGCAAAGTTGGAGAGCCTCGAAGAGCGATTGAAGATGATCAGAAAGCACGCCGGCGATTTGGCCGCTCGGCATAACTTCAATCAGAAGCTGCTCACTGAACATTCGATTCAGCTGGAGACCGAGGACCATTTGTACCGCTTGAGCGGCAACACCGAATCGTCGTTGCGCCAAGAGGCACGCGATTTCGAGAAGGAATGGGAAGACGTGAATCGTAGAGTATCAAGCGTGGAGAAGGAGCTGCTTAGAATAACGAGAAAGCTGACCGAGGCGAAACAGATGGTCCAGTTCGACGAGGACAGTTTACGCAAGTGGGAAGAGATGCTTGAACAGAAGCAAGAGGATAATCAATTAATAGAGGATTATATGAAGCAGGATACACAGAAATATAAGGTCTATAATAATTATGTATGATGCATACGATGATGATCAAAGATAGCTAGGAATGCATGTAAATACTCTTAGAAAAGCATTGTAAAAAATTTTTCTGGTTAACTAGTATCTAGATAGATACTTGATTTCGTCATTTTACATTTTCATTTTTTTATGTCGAAAAATGTAGAATTCAAAATAGATTAGAAATACTAGAAATATTATTCAATCAGGAACTTCATTAAATATTTAATTTAGATTACTAATTTATTTGTATTTAATTTATACATTGGTTTCGATAAGTTTTAGAATTTAAAATTGTTTAGAATTTTCTAAAAAATTTATACAATGCAATACTAGGTAATACTATGTATTTAAAAGCAAAAAAATTGTCAAGTTGGATTTAACAATAATAAAAATAGGTAAAAAATTCCAAGAGCTCGATTACTCTATATGAAGGTTTGAGAAGTTTTAATTTTCGTGTGTGTTTAATTAGAGAATACAATTTGATCCTTAGGAATTGGAGCAAAAACGACAGAAACTTAGCACGGAACTTGAGACTTATCGTCAAGCTATTATCAAAACTGTCGGCGAAGTACAAGAAATGGAGATCGTTCTAGATCGCACGGCAAAATTATACATGGAAGCGTTAAAAGAACGCAGACAAATGATAAATCAGTGGACGCAAAGCGTTAATATTCTGCGCCAGAGGGACAACGATATACAGAATAGTCTAAAAGTATGAACGATATCTTTCTTTAATTTTGCGTCGAGTATAAAATATAAATTGTTGCAGGAAATCGAAACGTTGCGAGAGATCGGCAGGGAGAAAAAGAATAATCTCGAAGAAGTAGAACAATTTTTAAAGGATCAAGTTATAAACAACAAGCAACTGGAGGAATTGCTTAAACGATCGGAAAAGGAACTTGCTGTAATCCAAGAAAAACAGCGTAAAATTACGGAGGCGGTTGATGTGTACAATATCGAGGTGAAGACAATAAAAGAAGACTTTTAGATTGACTTAAAATTATTTTAATTAAAAAATTTTAAATTATATTTTCTAGAAAATTATAAATTTACTTGTATATTATTACATGCTAATTTAAATTAACTTATTTTTTTAAATTTTACTGAATAATTATATTTTTGTCGATAATTATCGAGACAGGTTCATACTCAAAAGAAATTAGTGGGGAATTTGGCACGTCGTACACAACAAATCCGAACAAATGTGAAGCGAAAAAGAAACGAGATCGAGAACAAACATGTAAAGGTGGATGATTGCAAGAAGCGAATCAACGATTTAACGTTGACTTTGGAAGAGATTGAGAGTCAAAAGTTAAATGTCGAGGAGAGAACGAAGCGTTTAGAGAAAATGATCGAGGTATATTTTTATTATACGTTACTATTATGAAAAGAGAAATAAAGTCTTCAGTTGCTAATAAATCATAAAAATCGATTTTAATATCTATTCATATTATCTTAAAAAAAAATACTTATTCATTATAATTTGTTTCAGCATGATGAGAAACGAAAATCAACGATCGTTAAGGAACTGCAGCGACTGGAAGGCGCGATTTTACGTACAACGAAAGGGATTATAGAATTGGAAAGTGAAAGGAAGACTCTACAGATGGAAATGCAGAACGAACACAAGAAAGTTGATCTGCTCGACACTTTATTTACGAAGGAAAACAAACTTCTGAGGGAGAAAAAAGAAGCTCTTTATCAAGTAGACTTTAATCTGCAAAAGTGCGAGATGAAACTCGAACGTATCAGAGGATACGAGCGTGACAAGAGTGAAACCGAAAAGAAGCAAACAAGAATCAAGGAATTGCAAAATATACTGAAAGATAAAACAGCCACATCTAAATTGCTGCAAAATCAAATTGTCAGTTTGGAGGTAAGATCTGTTACATTTTGTATCTTTAAAAAAATTCCATTAATCTAAAAAAAAAAAAGGAAATAAAATCGGTTGAAAAAATTAGAAAATTTAGTCAAGTAAAACTTAATCATAAAATTTAAATTCTCGGTTTTTTATTTGCAGCATGATATGAAAAAAGTATCTAGTTGCTTATCGAGTGAAAACGATGAACTCGAGCGATTACGGAGCAAAAAGCAGGATCTGTTGTTGCTAATAGACGGAGGCGAAAAGCGATTAAAAATCGCGCAATCTCGGAATGAGGAGAGACAAGTAGAAGAAAATGTAATGCGCCTTCGGGTGTCGCAGCTCGAGAAAATGACATCGAACGTGAACGATAAAGTTTATGATTTAGAGAAGTATCGTCTCCATCTCGAAGCTGTAAGTCATTTCCTGATTTAGTTATCTCGTTACTGAATTCATGAAATTAATAAGAACATTAGTCTAATAACGAAAGAAGATTTTGTAACGTAAAATTGACTATATTCGGTATAATAGTAAATAACAAAGTCATACATATATCATTTTTATTTGACGTTTATTCGTTCATTTTTGCTCGCAGGCGCTCAAGGAACGCGCAACTGAGATTGCGGCACAAAAAGAGGCACTCGCTGTGCAGAAGAGGGTCGTTGGCAGCGAGTGCTCGGAGCTGCGCACTGCTATTACCGAGAGAAGAAGCAGGATACGGCAGTTGCAAGCGCGATACGACAGCGGCATCGCGACGATGGGTACCACCCCCGATGGGGCACCGATGAGCACCGCATACTTAAAGATACAGAGCTCTCAAGAGCGGTATATGCTGCGAGAACAAGGAGATAAACTGGATGAGACTATCAAACGAACTGAGCAGGAAATACGTAGCATGGAAAATACGTTGCGGGTGGTAAATGTATGTAATGACAAGTACAGGGATAGTATAAGCGCGGTTGACCAAGATGGACCTGAATGGACCGAACAGAAAAAGCTCGACGAACACATGCATGACGCGCGGCAGAAGCTACTGCAAAAGCAGACACAGCTGCAACGATCATTCGATGAACTGCAGGTACTTTCGCGTGTATAGAAGTTTTTTGTACTTGCTGAAAAATTTAAACGATAAAATATTAAAATAAAATATTTATCAGAATAATGAAAAATAGAACCATTTGAACAAAAGAATAAATGAAAGAAAGATCTAAAAGTGAAAACTATGACAAGATTTTATTTATTTATATGTTATAAAGTATAAAAGGTCTATTTTTCTGTTATAAATAATACGTCTATTAAATATTTAGTTTGTGAAAGATATTAAATCAGGTGTAATGAATAAATTTAATTGTAATAAAATATAAAGAATCAATATTCCAATTTTATTGGGCAGAAAGCACAGAATGATTATACTCAATTGCTCGATGATATCGAGAAAGCAAAGGAAGAAAAGGAAAATAAGGAACGTTACTTATCGGGTATTGAGAAACAGACGGCAGAGCAAGGAGAAAAGATATCCAGAGCCGATAAGAGCCTTCGTAAAGCACAGAAGGATATACACAATTTATATGTCTCTAAAAGGGACGACACCGTGCTTCTGCAGCAGGTAAATAATAAATAATAAAAATCTGCCACTAAATTCGCCATGATTTTACCTTGAGATACTTCCCAGAGAGAAGTGGAACTTCGAGAACTTCAAGAACAGAACGCGCTGGTACTTCAAGACATTGCGGAGTTTACGATTCGTCATGTGGAAGCTGAAGCGTATGTTAAAAAATTGCTGATAGCCAAGAACATCGAGTTACCATGCTTTCCTCCATCGGTTAGATCACCTATTAGTCCTTGCGGTAGCTCCGGAGGTTCGTTAGATCAGCCTTTGAAGAGCACGAGTCGTCTGAGCGCATTCACATCGTCGAGGGGGAGCATCGGCAATATAGTTAAGATAGAGCCACAATTTCAAGAACGTATGTGCATTAAAATTAATACTTAAAAGTCATATTTTTTTTTAGATTTTCATATTGTCGAAGTATAATTGATTTTTTAAGAAAAACGTTGAATTCAAGTCTCAATAACAATTACTAATTTGTATTCCATTTCATTTTTAACAGCGAGTAACGCATCAAGGAAAACTTCAAAGCGTGATTCTGGATCCAAAGAATCTCTCGCTTTGTCGAAATCTACTATTGCACATGAAAAGCAACAATCACGGAAAAAATAGTGATAATTTTGATAGCGTAATAATTAGAGAATTGATCAGACTTCATCTATATGACTGTCAAGGTATAACTTTTTTCTTCTTCCATCTGTTCTCTGATGAATTTTCTTGGAATTCTTCACATAATTTTTCAGAATTTTCATATAAATGTCAAAATTTTTCTGGGAAATTTTACATAAAATACAAATAAAGATTCTGGCAAAGTACTTGTTAAAAACCCTATTTTTAATATAATACAAGTCTTGGCTATTTATTTAAAATTTCGGAACAAATTATTTCTGTATGAAACTCTTGTAGAAATTCAACCAGATAAAGTTATCTACCTTCTTTAATAACAAAAATTTTTTATAATTTTATTTGAAGAAAATTTTTGTAAATATAATTTACATATTAATTATACCTTAATCATTCCTAAGAAATTAAAAGAAATTATGAAAATGATTGAAATGATGAAAAGTTATATGTACATACAAATATGTATTTCAACAGAAATACTGAAAATAAAAAATGATTAAAATGATATTAAATAATTTTGTAATGCTATTGACTTGATAAATGATCACAGATTCGTTTCAGAAGAAATCGCATTATTGGAACTCTCAGATTGATAGGAATATGCAGAAAGCGATGGTGAAATAGCAGAATAGGCAGTCGTAGGTGTAGGCGATCTTTGAGGAATCGAATCTTTGTATTTCCCTAATTCTGCTTTTATAAGAATCTCATTTATGTAATGTTTGGCCATTATACGTGAGTAGTTATCTAATTTCTTCAGAGTCAGCGCTACGTATTCACCATAAGTTTCGTTTTCATCTCGTTGTGATTCTTTTTCCGCGACAGTCTTTAAAATGTACATTTCACTTGGCTTGTTATCCTCATTAATCTTTCTTTTCTTCGAATTACTTAGTTCTGAAGAATGAAATGCTTTTAAAGATTTCTTTCGTAACGGAGTACTGCGCAGTCGTAAGTTCTTTTCAGGTTCGTGTAGTGTAGTCTCTACTTTCGGATGTATTATCTTCATTTCAGTAATCCCTTCATGGTCTTTGTAAACGTTATTTTCTTCCTGTAGACACGCTTCAGAAGTCTGAAAATTAAATTAAAATATAATTATTTAAATTTGTAAATGTATACATTTTATGTCAGAAGTTTTTCTCGTTTATCTTACCTCAGTAGTATTTCTCGATCCTCTTGGTTTATAATGACCTCCCAAAAACATCATTGCGCGATACGCGAACCACTTTGAAGATACCTTCTTTTCGCTCCCTTTTGCAGAATCAATCACTTTAATTCTCTCTCTTCTATAGGATGCCTTAAAAAAATATATTTATCATCATTAATTACATACTGATTTATGTTAAATATGAGATAATTATGTATAATTCTAAAACTTACAATTATTTTTTATGGTAATATATCATCAGCATATAATAAATATAATTTGTTTACATACCTGTAATGAAAGCCATTTCTTTTTAATATCCAGTACTGTTGTGGAGAATTTGTTAGCGAGATTTTCCCACGTTTCATTCTTTTTCCTACTAATTTTATAATATGGGTCTGAAGAATCCCATAGAATTGGCAACTTTTCAATTTCATTAATAAATAATAAAGCTTTATCGTTCGGCCACTCCATTATTTTACACAAATATTCTCTCTCACACAATATATATTATCTTTATTTAATATAATTTACAAAACGAAGTAAAACGAGACTTGAGTTCTACATGAATGTCTCAATTGGAAAAAAAAAAACTTGTTAACCCATCCAGTTTAGTCGAGCATGAACGATCACGAACGAGTGTCCTTCTTCTTCGTGTCGTGTATTTTTGGGATGAAGTGTCATGGTTTATGAGATTTAATATTTTACATTATTATTATCATTTTCATCCCGTAAGGAACACGATATACTGCCGATAAGTCGCATTGAATTTATGCTTTTGGATAATTGTGTCCAGTAAATAAATATTTTTCCTCTCAAAGATTTCTTCGCGCAAGGCGGCAGAGTTGGAAACCGAATCTGTCTCTTCCACTTGACAGACGAATGTTCTGCCATTAAAACTATTCAACACCTTGCCAAATACTTTTCCTTTGATAAACATATCGACGAGAGGCGGAACACATTCGTCGATGTTCATTTGGGCTCGTTCGTACGTCAAGTTCGTTCGTAATTCTTCATTCGCGCTTGTTCGCGCTTCCCTTTGCTAGATCTGGACGCATCGAAAATACTTGTTAAAGAGACCTATTTTTAGTATAATACATTTGTCAGTGTATTTTTTTAACTACTGACAAGACAAGAGATGGAGCCGGTTTTTCAACCTTCATTTTCAATAAAGTAGCGATAAAAGGTAGGTCCAGAGTCAAGTGAACGAGCGCGAACGAACACGAATAAACTACGAACGAACTTGACTCGATGAATGTTACGAAGTCACGAGCATGAGCCCGCATATCCTCGAGATATCTTGCTGGATAGATAAATAATAAAAAAATAATTTATTAAATGAAGGAATTCTTCCCTTTTTCTTATCTCACATATTTAAATGTGAAAAAGTATTATTCCATTATAAGAAACGCATTTCAAAAATATTATGGAAATCAAGATTGTTTAATGTAAAAGCATTTGCCCATTAAGCTAATTGCGTTAATTGCTCTTAAGTAGATATTTTTTCGTACATATTAAGGCTTCTTTATTCAATTTCTTTATGCAGACGAATATAAAAATTGTAAAAATATACTAATCACTAATATAAAAATTATTAAGATTTCTATGAGAAAGATTGTAAGAGGATTATTACCTCCTATGTAGATATTTATTAAAATATACTCTAATTTTTCTTGTTAAATCATAATACTATAAATTCTGATAATCAAAAATTAAATAATGAAACTTAAATGTACATGTACATTGACGAATATATTCAATTTTTGTTGATACACCAGAGAACAAGCTTCCATTTATGTATCGTTGTAAATAGCTGTTGGTGATCGTCTGCTAAGTTAGTCTAGAAGACTCATCTTAAGAAATTTTATAAAAATAATTTTTCGATATTTTACTTATTAAAAGATATAGCATAGCAACAAATATTATATGACAATAGTCTAATTATACAAAACACATGTATAATTGTATCAATCTGTTGTTGTTATTATCACAAAAAGCTGTATTTTCCAGTTATTTAAATATTAATAAGTGTCATTAATAAAATATTATAGAACACATTCGACAAATTATCGTTTTTTACAACGTCCGTATTTATGCGTTATGAAACAAATAAATATTCATTGAATGTATAATAAGAAGGTATATTGAAAATACTATAGGAAACACAGCTAAAAATATACAAGTTCAATTTCAAAATATAGCAAATCTAATTGCTCATTCATACATTTGTATTCGTGTATGTCGACATCTTCCAGAGATATTATAAAAACTTAGGAAGTAACACACACATATATATAGGAAAAATGATACTGCATAACTTCTTTTTTCCTTAAAGTCAAAAAGGCTAGGATACGTACAGTTCCAAGTTTAAAATATAGCTGTGCTAAATAGTATATGATCGCAGTTGCTCAAGTTTTATGTGAAATTGAATCTGTTAAATTCTCTTAAATAAAAGCAAAAATATTAAAACTGAGATTGAATCTATTAAAGTGTCTTATTAAATTTAATTATTAAATTAAAAAAAAACGTTTGTATATTGTTATAGAAATTTCTCGGTAAAGAAAATCTTACATAGATTTTTCGATAAAGAATATCTCATTATGCTACATTATCCAATTTGCGTTTTTTATGATCGAGTTATTCATGAGCGTCACTAAATTGTAAATCTAATTACAAGTCATTAATATCTCTTATTATATTTACATCATACATTTCATTCATAACATCCTTGCAATAGCCCCTTGCGACTCTGGTTAGCGATATATTCCGTTCATAACAAAAAGAAACGTTAATCATACGGTTAATTTACACCAACCAATATCACTGCAGGCTCGAATAACTATCTAGCTTTATACAAAGAACAGTTTCAATTGCAACTGACTGCTCGCGATTGATAGCAGGAGAGATACAAGAAAGCCCAATTTAAATACCCAAGCGACTGAAAACGTCCGCCTTCTTCACGCGCGTTACTGTTGCCACTTTACTGAAAGTCACTTGTTTGGCAGTGGTTGTGCCCAGGCGCGCTTTGGCTGGTATCGAGATGAGTCGTTCTGAAGCTGAAATAGTAAAACAAAATAAAAATTGTTCACTTTTACATATGACTACAGATTAATAAAATATAGCAATATACAAACCTAATTTGCCAGATGTAACAGCAGATTTGGTAACGCCTTCAACGCTCGATTTAACATTACTAGGAGGTACTACCGGTTTTTTCAGCTTCAGTATACGGCTCGTACTGTTCAAAGGAATCTTCTTGCTGACTTCGTGATCGGCATGCATGGTGCCGGTGGTCTTAGGCACAACTCTCTTTGTCGTTATGATCGACGTGCGTACGCTAGGTGTCGTTCGGTTTTTCAGGATACCTGGCGAAACGACGGTACCTGATCCATTCTTAAGTATCCCCGCGGTCACTACATGATCCTTCTTGTCGTCTATATCACCGAGACGCTTAAAAACGCTAGTTGTTCTCTTGAACACATCTTTGCCGACCCCAGTAATATTGAACGTGGGCGTCGAGTCAGCTAAATTAGTAGTGCTTGTAACCGAGCTGTCACCTAGTCTGTCAAATACTGTTCGTTTTGATTCAATGGGTTTCTTAAGTATTTGAGTTCTAACGGTTGTTGCCTTCGGTGCCACAGCAGTATATTCAACAGTACTGTCCTCACTACCATTTGTCACCTTCACTTTCTTTTCCAAGTTATTCCAATTATCCTCATCATTGTCTTGATACTCTTCCTCTGACACCAACTTTCTCTTGACAGCTATCTGCTTTTGATTAATGGCATTAGTGGTGACCGGAGTAGAAATTGGCTTCCTTATGGTTACAATCTTCTTTGTCGTGGATAAAGGTTTAACTATCTTTTTTATAGAAGAATCTGTCCTGGACGCCGTCAAGACTACAGTCTTATTTCCACCTTCCTTGACCACCTTCTTCACGACGGGTTTTGCGACGACTTTTGGAGGCGTAAGCGTGTCCTCTGAATCGACTAAGAACCTCTCGCACGTCGTTTCCTCCACTACCTTTTTGGCGTATCTCAAAATAGCAATCATGTCGCCCATTAATATGATGCCCATTTCCTTGAGGCTGGGTTTATCCAAGTCCGGCAACATATCTGGCTTGATACGATTGTTCGAGAACACGACTGCATGTTTAGTGGCCACATCTTGCGAAAATCCAGCGCCTTTGAAGAATTTCACCCAGTAAGCTGTAGAAGAATTATGGTATAATACGATTATATGACGTTTCGGGCAATGTATAAAGTATACAAGTTACTCATGTAATTGTCAAATATTTGGAGCGAATAGAATAAGGCATCAGCAAGTTATTTGCTGTTTATGTAATTTTGAAAACGTTGCAAAGTAACAGTGTTAAAAATTCGAAAGATGTAAGCTGTAATTCGCGACTCACCTGACAAGGATGCAGCCATTTTTAACAGTTGAAGTACGCGGTGAATTTTTTCCCGTACTTCGCGGAATAATCGAGCTAGCCGAGAAACTGAACTTTCTTCCTCAGGAATATATCTCTGCCCGGTTCTGGTAGTACATCTTGTACAGAGTCGCCGCGATTAATTTCCAAGTTGCGGTCGTAAGAGACTAGCTATGTTCAGATCAGAAACAAACAGATCTACGGGAGGAGCAAACGAATCATTAGCGATCTCGAATTGCGCCAGTTCTAAATCATAGAATGCCGAGAAAAATTATTAATAAACACGAGAATTTCTCGGAGGCTCCACCATGCCTATATATGTATACACGATATATAACATACCATACACATATATATATATATATATATATAAAGTGTATTCACGTAAGTACGTCATATATTAAACAATATACATAGATAGTGTCACTTATGGTGTATAAAGGTTGTTTGTCCACATTAGTGGAGCCATTTAATGACGTTTGTGTATAGCATAAGACTATCCGGACCAATGAGCGTCGTGCATTAAGTCGCCATATTGATTTACGCTCGACGCTCATTGGTCCAGATGGTTTACGTCACGCATGTCCATTTCTACGAATGCAGATTAACTTTAATCTCGATTTAACTTACTTTTTATCCTTTTCTAAGAAAACGAGATCAAAAGTAAGTTAAACCGAGATTAAAGTTAACCTAAATTGGTAGAAATGGAAAGCATACGCAGCTACTCAAATTCGTGTACGATGGTAAAAGTACGAGCGTACGGTTGCCGAACGATTCACGTATTGACGAGCGTCACTTCCGGTGAGAGAGAGAGAGAGGCTCGTCTGGCAAGAGGTGAGCGAAGGGAGGGGAGGGGGGAGGGGAAGCTGTCCGCCGAATCCGCAGAATCGGCCATTTTATCTGACCTGCCATCGTCGTCATCGGTCGTCGCGTAGCACAGCATCGCGTTAACGATCGTTCCCGCGAACTCGATCTCGATCGTTCCGCTCGAGCCGCTCTCTCTATCATTCGGGGACGGCGCCTCGCCCGGCTCTCTGTACGTTGCCGTAGCACAATCGTCTCTCCGTGTAACCGAGGAACGTTCGGCTCTCGCAAATCTCACGTATCTCTTCTTCTCTTGTCCGCAAGCAGCGTGAAAATTCTGTGGTCTGCTAATGCGTGGCGTTTCAGAGAGCTCCCCGACTCGCGCAATGGCGGAGGACTTGGATGTCGAGGCGATGCTGGAGGCGCCGTACAAGAAAGGGGTAAGCCTTGGTTTCTCTGTCGGGTCTTTTTACTGATCTCTCTCTCTCTCTCTCTCTTTACTACCCTTCTTTCTCTCTCTCTCATTTTGATCTCTATCTGAATCGCCGCCGTTTTCTCGCTCACGCTCGTGCATTGTACGCTCGCATTGTACTGGACGGCACAAGACGTGCCTTCTGTATGTTTTTTTTTTTTAAATATGTACGCACTCGCCGTATGAGAGAAAGGGAACCCGCCTTCTCCTCCATCCCTCATGTCCTCCTGTCTCATTCTCTCGCTATATTTTTTATTCTCTTTTTCTCTGTGGTATATGGATAATTTTATGTACAAGTATATATATATATAGATATATATATATGTAGAACAAAGTACGCCCTTGTGTCTGATGTACCAACTATTGATCAACACCTCCGTTTTCTGTACTTATAGATGGTACGTTACATGTACCCTCGCGCTCATAGGATGTGCGCCAGCGAGTTCCTTGCACTTGAAAGACGACGAGGTATTACGATACAGCAATCATCTAACATCATTCTTTCTACTCTCTTTTTTTTTTTCTCTCTCTCTCTCTCTCTCCCCTGTCTCTCCTTGTCTCTGTCTCACCGTATTTTTTATCTTTTTTATATTTTTTTTTTCTTACAAAGGTGTTAGGTTTCATAAGATTAAAATGGAGATTACACGCGTCACACCGTCATGGCGGTACACTCTCGAATGGAGGCAGTTCTCGACCGTGTGATAACGATGATAAGATCGTGCTAAATCCATGGGAAGCTTCATGCTGTTTGTGCATGCACGTGGTAAACAACATCAGTACAGTTAGAAGTCCTCCAAGGTCTTTGCGCCGAAGCTTACGCGAGTGAAAGTCGAGCGTATGTGTGTAAGCGTGTGAGTGTGAATGTGAGAGTGGGCGATTGAGAGAATTTGCCGAGGCGTAAAACGTGTGTTGGGGGATCCTTAGATCCCGGGTTCTATAAATTTTGTGGGTTTACTACGAATCTACTGTCTCAAATATAGGGTTTTGTGGATTTTTGAGAGTATCTTGCGAATATCTCAAAAACATTCAATAAATTATATCATTCTTACACTTTTCTTACACAACGTAATACTCCTTACTTGAATAACGTATTATTTTGTTGAGATAAAAGATTAGATCTTATCTAAAGATACATGGAAGAGTACTTCATTTAATGAAATTCTGATAATATTCGGAAATTAATTTAACTTATTTTCAGTATCCTTAAATAAATCCAAATCTTTTTACCTTATTGTTTAATAAATTGCTGTAATCATTTTATTTATAATTATCATACATAATTATACATATATTAATAATTATCGTATATAAGTAGAGCTTGTTGATTGAACTTTGTAATGTAAAAGATTAATTCTGTTTATTTCTATTTAACTTAACTTATTTACGTTACTTATCTGAATACTTTTTCCTATTTATATGAAACAAAGTAATTCTCCTTGGTTTTTTTTATTACAAAGCTGAAGCTGATATATTGTTGTCATATCGTCAAAGTGCTACAGTTGTCAGATATTTCTCTAGGGAAATTCAAAACGTTTCACTTGTAAAGGTTCATGAACGAGCTCATTTTACAAAATATCTAAACCCTGCCCACTGTTTTTATACAACTTGTAATGATAGCAATTTACCTTTTAGGTAGTGGGATCGATCAAGTATCACAACACTTAATCGCAGTGCGACAGAAGACACGTCAGGCTTCCGAAATTTTTACCTTGCTTTTTAGCTTATTATTGTTCTCTATTAAATTTGAAATTGTTTACAAAATGCCTATCCATCTTATCGATCAGTTCTCCAGTGTAATTCAAGGCAAATAACATGTGTGTCTACTTGTAAAAAAACTCCAACTTTTTAGAATACAATTACAAATTATAAATGTTTGAACGCATAATAATATAATTTCTAATAATGTCTAATAATGCACTGGAGACTGTTTCTATAGCTGTGTAATTTTTTTGTAACATGTTTTGTCTCTGAGAAACTGGATAGGAACTTTGTAAGTATCCTGTGTCACATCTCAAATTTACAAACGACCACGTGAAAGTATTAGCAAATTGGCCAGTAAAATATTTAGATTCATTTAAGAAAATGTTTCGAAAGCTTGCTTCTGTTATCTATCAGAATACTTTTATTGTATTCTTCATAGAGTTTAACGTTCACCAAGCAAATTAACGTGCAAATTGTAAATAAAGCAAATATCTGTTGCTTACAATGTTATTGAAATACGAAGGGCATCGCGTTACAGCGAGAACGAAAGAAACATTTTCTGGACTCGGCCGAATCCGTGCGAGTTATTGCAGAGGAGTTGCGGGCCCGATCTCTTCCCCGTGTTGGAAGAGGAGGGAAGGGGAAAAAAAGAACAGTGGTCTAAAACGATCCCTGATTAACGAGAGACACACTCCCTAATCAGCAAACGCGCGTTGGTAATCTGTAGGCTATAGCGATTAGAGATGCTCGCTCGCGTCTCTCGCGTTTACACTTTTTTGAAATCGTGCTGTCTTTGATGAGGGCTCTCTTTTGCAGAAGAAAAAGGATGTGTGGTTGGCCATTGGTAGTTTAAACACCAAGGCATGCTCAACCCAAGATTGCAATGCTTTCCTAATACCCGATAAAGCGATTGGTAAGTTTGAGCCAGGTGCATGCGACCGTGTCGCATCGCTATGCTCGCCCCGTCTTTCTCTCTCTTTCTCTCTCTCTGTTACACGCTCTCTCTCTCTCTCTCTCACGCTCGCTCTCTCTTCTCTTCTCTTTGTACCTGTCCCCTCCCACAGCGCTCTCGGAGAGTTCCATAGAGTTCTGGCAATAAAACGAACAGAAAAGATGAGAAAGAGCACGAGAATTGACGCCGACGTCTGTCTCTGTCATCCAGCATAAAAAAAAAAGCATTGCTTTTTCGCAGCAAGGAAAGGTTGCTACCGTAGTACTGACAGGCGATACGAAATAGAAAACAGATTCTCTCGTTCGTAATTCGTTGAATTTGACATTTGACAATAGAAGAAAAGATACAGAAAAGATATATATTTATACATATAATGTTATTGTTATATTTATACATATATTTATAGCGAAAAAACTGTCGTTATAAAATTTACTAACGTTCTACGATTTGCTTTTTGTCCCCTTGTTCGCGCGTCCCTGCCACATCGGCTGGCTGGCATGGCATTCAACTGTTTGCTGTTCGTAGGAGCAGGACTCCTCTTCCAAAGACAAGTCCTCCAAGGAGAATGGGTCTAGTCGCAAATCATCTGGGTGAGTAGAACCTCCTTTTACTTACTTATATTAATAATAAAAATGAAGTGGAGACTGGTAGATGAGGATTTACAAGACTTGATTGCACGACCCTTGTATTTAACTTTGAAGCTTGTGAAGCAAGACTAGGTGACCCTACGTCACACGTTAAAGCTTATTAGAATTTGGAGGTCTTGTTAAAAACACATCGACTCGCCATCGATCGCTTACTTTCATTTTGTCGTGTTTTGAAATTTTACTTGGGTCACTTGAATTCATTTAACTGAGGAACACAAAAAAATTTAGGCTGTGAAAATTATTCAGTTTTCTTGTGCTATTCTTCTGTGTGTGCTTTGTTGCGACGCGGAATAATCCTTTACGGTTGTATAGGTTGCCAAAATTGTTCAAGAATCTGTCATTAAAATGTGTCAACTATTATTTGAGTATTAGCATGACATTAATCCCCCGTCAGTACATCATCAGTACACTCGATTTAACTTACAAGTAAAAAAAAGTAAAGACTATTGTCATATCCCGCAACGTCTTGTGATGTTATATCTTTGCGCCATAATTGAAGCAGCATTAGTCACTCGCCTAATAGACCCATCTGAAGTTTTATTCTCTTTGTTATAGACCCCATACAATTAGTAAATGCCGGTTAATTTCATAATTCCAAAGGTTAAACCTGAAGATGGTAAGTATATAGGAAGAATATCTGTACTACAGGTTCTCCTTTCGCGAAATCGAAATGTACTTCCTTGTAACTCTGAATGAAAAGATGAAATTTACAAAGTTGCCTTGTGCTATCTTAACCGAGTCATAGGAAACTTGGTATTAAAAAATATCAAAAAAAGTTTGATAACGCAACTTTCCTTTTATGGCTGAATTAAATATTGTTGAACTTAAAAAATGCATTTTCCAGCATTTCAATATACTCATCATTTTAGCATTGTTCATTGAAATTACTTGCAAACAAGATACTATATTTTAATTCAAGTATTCTGGTGAGATATTTCATGATAGAAAAATAATTTTATATAATAATTATAAAAATCGATTCAGACGTTAAAAAAATTTACTCAAGCTTTATCTTAGCATTATACATAGATTTCTCTCCAGAATGGTTCAAACCTACGGTTTTCTTGGTAATTTACAATTTTTATTTTTCAGTATTTTAAAATAGATTTTTTGTCAATGTCTTAGGTTTGAAATGAAAACATTTCCTCTTAATTCAATATTTATATTTAATATTCAATTTACTGAATGCATATATATAAGAATATATGTATTTACGTACATATATACATATATATATACACATATCTGAGATAGTGTTTCCATACACAAACACGTGGGTACCTTGAATCTCCATTTTGATATTTAAAGGAGTATTACTCAATTCGCTTTATTTTGAGCGAACCTTTTTAATTGAAGTATTTTTCTTTCGTAGGAAGAGCAAACATCGCTCGCGTTCTCGTTCACGATCCCGAGATCGCGATCGTCGAGACAAAGATCGACGGGATCGCGACAGAGACAGGGGGGACCGAGATCGCGATCGCGACAGGGGAGATCGCGATCGCGACCGCGATCGTCGACGCAGATCAAGATCGCGGGAGAGACGGGATCGGGACAGAGATCGGGACGGTGATCGAGACAGGGAAAAGCGAGACAGAGATCGGGATAGAGACAGAAGAAGAAAGAGATCGCTGACACCACTGACTCTTCCTAGAGCCCGACCGCCGTTCGGCAAGGGTCACAGTCCGCTTGGAATGTAAATATATTACGTTTATAAGATTTTATATTAACAAAATCTAATTAGGAAATTTAATTACTTTTTTTTATAATATTAAGAAATTAATTTAAGAATGCTACTGTTGTATCAAAATGCTATTTTATTTTATTCGTATATCTAAGATGCATAATTGACTAGACCCAGTCATGGAATTGCAATCTGTGATTTTGGGGGATATATTTATGCTACATCAATATGAATATTAAGTTTGGTTTTGTTACTATTATTGAATTTAGTAACAGAAATTAATGTACAACAATATCAAACTAATAAAATCAGGGTTTTATTTTTAATATATTAGGTTTTTTTAAATCATTTAATGAATATAATAATACATGTTTTTAGAAATGATGAATTAACACCAGAGGAACGAGATGCCCGGACTGTCTTTTGTATGCAGTTAAGCCAGCGAATTCGTGCACGTGATTTGGAAGAATTCTTCTCAAGCGTCGGCAAAGTACAGGACGTCAGACTTATCACATGCAACAAAACACGAAGATTCAAAGGCATTGCTTATGTAGAATTTAAAGATCCAGAGAGTGTGACACTTGTGAGTATATTAATTAGATAATCAAATAGTATTTTGTTTTCTGATTTCTCATTTAAAGAAATCTTTTTACGTACTGAATAGCTGAAAATATTTCCTTGATTTTCACATTACTTTTTAGGCTCTTGGTCTATCGGGTCAAAAGCTTCTTGGAGTGCCTATCGTAGTTCAACACACACAAGCTGAAAAGAATCGCATGGGTAATTCGATGCCAAATCTAATGCCTAAGGGACAAACAGGACCCATGCGATTATACGTAGGCTCTTTGCACTTTAATATCACGGAAGACATGCTTCGCGGAATTTTCGAACCATTTGGAAAGATTGACAACATACAGTTGATTATGGATCCAGAAACGGGTCGCAGCAAGGGTTATGGTTTCTTGACTGTAAGCTTTTATAGCATTATTTATACGCAAATATGCCTTTCTTTAAATATGCGTCAAAATATTATTTCTTCCATGTAATAATTAATGTATATTTTTTTTCATAATCCATAATTATTGATATCTTGAATATTTTTTGTTATATTTGTGTGAAATTCAAAATTTTTATTTTTTTTCCAGTTTAGAAATGCAGACGATGCGAAGAAAGCGTTGGAACAATTGAACGGATTCGAGCTCGCTGGTAGACCTATGAAAGTTGGAAACGTAACGGAGCGAACTGATCTTATTCAAGGACCTTCTCTACTTGATACTGATGAGCTAGATCGTAGTGGAATTGATCTCGGAGCAACTGGAAGGTACGTAAAGTATAATATAAAAAGAAAGACTCACAAAAAAGGAAAGGAATAAATATGCGAACTAAGGTCATGTTTCGTTAAAAAAAATTTGTACAATGTTATTTTTGCAGGCTACAATTAATGTTCAAATTGGCGGAAGGTACCGGCCTGGAAATTCCTCCCGCTGCAGCAAACGCTTTAAATATGGCACCAGTCATGGCGCAACCGCAACCACCGCCTCAGGCCGCACCTCCCATTGCGACACAGTGCTTCATGTTATCGAACATGTTTGACCCGCAAAAGTAAGTCGTATAATTTTTTGTATCTTTAATATTATTTTATGTATTGCATATTTGTAGACCTAGTGTCATGTATACTGTCACTTTCACTAGGGGGAATATATATGCTAAATAAAAGTGTTATCACAAAATTCATAGCATATATGTGAGCAATTATATGCAAAACTAATGATAACATGACATTCTTATTGCAAAACATCTTTTAAAGCAAGTTGTTGTGTGTATTAATTCTAAACTTGTTAAAAATTATAACTTGTAGAGACTATAATTGTCATTGAAATTAGTAAGAAGTTATAATTTGTATCGTTATTGTTTCCAGTGAGACAAATCCTAACTGGGCGAAAGAAATCCGCGACGATGTGATTGAGGAATGTAATAAGCACGGCGGTGTTCTGCACGTATACGTGGACCAAGCATCACCGCAAGGCAATGTTTATGTAAAATGCCCGTCGATCGCGACTGCCGTGGCGGCGGTGAATTCATTACATGGTCGATGGTTCGCCGGCCGTGTCATAACCGCTGCCTACGTGCCAGTGGTGAATTATCACTCGTTATTCCCTGATGCGATGACTGCGTTGCAACTACTGGTGCCAAGCGCGCCGCGAAGAGGAATGTGATGATTTTAATCGAGCGAGCAACAATCGTCTGCTAATATGTAAATCCTGACGTAGTATTGCGTTTTTCTCTCTCTATCTCACATACTCTTGTTGCTGTCCTGTGAATCGCATTTTTTATTTGTTGATAAGATGGAAAAGAAGAAATCACCTAAGCAACAAGTTTCAATGGTTATATGTTGTCACTTGTGTTACGCTGCATAAATTCATTGCAATAGTCTAAACAGCGGATAAGTTTGATTTGTTTCGCGGCACATTATCTTTTCGTAATCGCACGTAATCTTTTCGATTCGTTTCATTGCACATCGTGTGTTTTGATGGCAATTAAAATTTGTGACAGTCAAATGTTCAGGCGTATTTTGCATTGGGCTTCATATATAGATGAAAGGTTATATGGATCCCAAACGATATGATTTTTATGTCACGTTGTATATATATATATATTTATATTATTTCAGAATTTTTTTTATTTAGTTTTCCCTTGTATTATCAAGCAATATGAAGAAAATTCTGATTTTCTTGGTGATACTGTAATATATATTACAATGCAATTACAAAATTGGTTTTTTTTTAATCTGAAAAGTGCGAAAGCCGTAAATATGATTTTGAAATCAATTTTTCTTTACCAAAAAGTTAAAATTATTCGTAAAAAATGAAGATATTTGTATCGCATGAAATGTTTAAAAAACAAAATAATGACTAAGAACGTCAAAGATTCAAAGCATTAACAATTAATAAAGTAGCACATAACTTCATTTTTTAATGAATGATAATTGTTTTCTTAAAAGTTCTCTTAATAATTAGAGACCTAAATGTAACTGCGGTGCAAATGTTCCACTTTATGTATCAATGTATTATGTTTCGCGGTTAAAATAGCATGGTTCTGAATATTTTAATAAGATTTAGTCGATTGTTTATAGCAGTTATATTGAAAAAAAGCCTTAATCTTTTCATTCCTAATTCATGTATTAGATTTTTATCCATAAAATATATAAGAAATATTTAAAAAATAAAAGTCTTGTCAATTTTGTATTGCCTGATTAGTCGAATCTATATAATTCTTGTATACACCTTGTTTATCCTTACTGGGTTATGTTTATAATTGTGATAATATTAAGTAGGAAAAAGAATTTAATTGAATCTTTATTCTTGACTTATCTAAGAGTATAAAAAATAATTTTCACAATTATACATTATTATATGTTTGTACTTGGGGAGGAAAAGATTAAGGTTTATATTTTGTACTGATTACAACAGGGCTTAATGGCGAGAATTATTTTAAATACACATTAGATTTGTTATATTTATACGGAAGTGGAAGCAAAGTGTGTGATAGGAAAAAAAAAAGAGATCCGCAGATATTAGAAATTTTTCACTCGAATTTCACGATAAAGTACTCTTCTATAATTTAGAATATTGCATTAGAATAAGACATGATTTTAATAAACAATAAATACAATTGTGTTATGTGATCAAGATGTATAAAATATATAGTCCTTACTATAAAGTTTTACTCTCTTCAATCAATAACATAAAATAAACTTTTTAATATTGAGGCATTCTATATCGGTTATTGCGTCGAAAAATGGACCAATTAAAATGAATTAATTTCATTTTTAAAACCGTAGATAAATCTTATTTATTAAAATGCTTTTGAAAAGATAATATATAAAAAAACAAAGTATGAATGATTAATGAATAAAATAATTATAAATATTTGGTAATAAATATTCTATTTCGGATTGATGAAAACAGCTATGTTTAAATTTAGAATATGTAGGAATATCAGAATTTAGGTTTTTGAAATAAGACTGATTACTTAATTCGCAAAATATAGTTATAGAAATTTATTATTAAATTTATCATTTATAACAACATGATTGGTTATTGAATAATTTACAATTTTCATTTTCTAATTAAATAACAAGAAAAAAGTATATGTTTAGATTTTTCATTCTCAATTTTTGGAGTATCAAAGTTAAATCAATATCAAATATATACAAAGTGTTTCATATAAAGCAATATAATAATTTTTAAATCTATGATAGAAAAGAAAAATATAAATAAAATATTTTAATCCTCAAATATCTATGAAAGTAAAAGAATTTTTTCTGTTTTTCTACGGCATGCTATTGGATTTCCTTTTATATGAAATGCTTTGTAGTTTAGAATTCAGATAACTACAGACTATAAAATTTCTATTCATCACGCGTAATTATAGATTGGTAACATACAAAAATTTAAATTTTTCTCTTAAAATAGAAGATATTAAAAAGAGATTTTGTATACTGCAGTAGAAAATATGCTTCAAATTTAAAGTCCTTCGCTATCTGCAGATCTTTAATCGAGAACCGAGCCGTCGAAGAAGGAAACAATCTGTATATAAGTTTTTGTAAATTAACTCTATAGTCTGTAGACATAAGCAACGTTATTGTGCTGTATCTTCGTATTATTGAAATATGAATGTATACTTCGATGAGATAAATGAAATTAATGTGATGCACCTGAATGAAGGATTTGTTTTAAATTACGAGAACTTGTCACATTTTTGACAATATATTTCTTCTATATCAACAATAGTATCCCTTATGGGCTCGTCTCTATTCTAGACCAAATTTTCGCTATTTGCCGATTAATATTGTTATAAAATTATGCAGTATGTATTCGTTGCAGGAAATGTAAATTGTATTTTCTCTATTTGTCGAAGTAGTATGAATTTCTAATCATGATATTGTAGATATATTCATATAGATATATGATGCTAAAAGAATAATCTCTCAAATATTGTACAAATTGCTTTTTACAAAACTTCAATTAATATTTAATTTATAATTTAAATTAATCTGGTAATACAAAATTTATCTTTAAATAAATAAAGATGAGATAAATAATTCAAATATTATAAAATTTAAATCTTGAAACAGTTAAAAATAAGTTTTAATAATAGTAATAGAAGTTTTTTTTGCTTGATGACTACAAGCTCTTTTATTTGTATACATTCCCATGTGCGAGTAGATTTAATTACGAGATATCAAAAGTAGCGCGCTACTTTAATAATTTTTCCAATATTTATTATTTCAATTTTAAATCAGCGCATAAAGATATATGATCACTAGGAAATACCACAGACGGCAAACCTGTGTGAAGAGTAAGTTCTTCCTTACTGGGCATTGGAATTACTTGTTCTATCTCAATCTTGTCTTTCTCGTAAAATATGTAGTCTAGACAAGCAGAGAACTCAGGCGTATAATTGGTGTATTCTGGAGTGCCGCAAGCGCTAGACATGCAAAGATCCTGTGTTAAAGATATGTTTTTTATAGCTTCTTCAGCATCTGAAAAAGAAATACGATCTTTTTTCCACTTCGTGAGATGCAGTTGTTTCGATCACGTCACATTGCATGGCAAGACAATGCAGACACTGAGAACAGAACGAAACAAATTTTTGTAAACTGATAATATTAAGAAAAGTTACTTACTACTTTTCCAATCTTCACAGGTTTCCGGAACATAATTCTCTGTCATCAGTTGATAAATGCCGCATTCCGGTACACTGTTAAAATCTCCGCAAAGCATTACGCTCACATTACAGTCAGGATTCTGTCAATATACATACGGCAATCGTCAGTAAATTGTAAGTAATATAAATTCTCTTATGACAGATAAGATGATTCGTGAAAATATCAATATAACGTTTCCAAATATTTTTCAGAGTATATGAATATACGAGCTTTTGTTAAAGAGAGTATCTACCTCTTCCCGAATCCTTTTCGCAATATCGTGTATGTACGTAATAGCATAATATCCTTGCAACAAACGTATATGATCCGCATCAGGTTTAAAGTATAAATGCGTGTTGCCGATGACCAAGATTTCAGACTGATTCTCTTTCGATCGTAACGTTGTTATCTAAATCGTTGCTAACTTTTAGCTGATAAATATAATAATATCTAAGATATCAATTCATACGTGATTACCTGAATGGTCGTATTTCTACCCAAAAATCTTTCCTTCATCTTGTCATTATCGATTTTGGACCAGATAGCAGCAAATTTAGGAAACTCAATGTTTTGAGCCATTACGCTGCATTCAAATCCTAATTTTTCAAATCTATCTTGATTGAAAAATGTGGCAAGCCCTTCACTAATTTCATTTTTCGTAACGAACACGCCATCGTAATTCAGCATATACAGAGAAGGTAATAAGTCATATTCGTATATACTTTTATCTACTTCTTGCAAACAAATTATATCACTATTAAAACCTACAATAAAAATCATATTCAGATATTAAATGAGAAAAATTATTATAAACTGTTATTATTACTTTAATTATTATTGCTCGAATCTAAAGTACTTTATTTTAATATTTAAAAATTTTGTTTTCAAAAACTAACAATTTAATTATTATTTAATGTAAAATAACTATGGATATTCTAATCTTTTTTTATATATAAAAGAAATTATTTAAAAGATATTTTACGTTTCTAATAATTATTTCTAATAGACAAATTAGATAAATTATCTTTATTACTCACCTATTATTTCTTTAAGTATCAATTGCTTTCTGTAGTCCATATTTAACGCATATTGTGGACAATATGGAAACAATACATCTTTAGAGAAATCAGAATCGGCATATGTATCTGCCAATATATTATAACATACAATTCTGAAACTATATTTTCCTTCTTGAAGATATAAATTGCAAATAAAACGTATATGTTTAAATACAACACCCTTATAATTATATTATAAATAATTATAAATAATATAATTATATGCGCGAGTATACCTTCTACCCGATAATTTATCTTTCGTAAACTGATGTCGACTATCGAATGGGCATTGTCCAGGTCCAGCTTCCACGACATTCTTTGACTCTACTTCGATCCTAGGGCCAGAATCCGACCTGTTTCGTGGTTCACAGCTAATCTTCAAATGGCAGCCAATGTCCGTCACGCTGGGTACGTATAGATATCCATTGCCTATGTGTGTCCACGAGTTTGGCTTATTGTCAACAGAATCATTTTTGTACCAATCGAACGTCGATTGCTTCGTGTCAGTGTACAATGACTCAAACTTGGACGGATAAGTTGGAAAACCTGCCAATATGCTCGATGGTAATGAAATTCTGACAACATAAGGGGCGTTTCGCTTCACTAAGAAAGACTTCTCGAAAATGATCAGTTTCAGCTCTGCGGAATCCTGCAGAAGGCTTTGACATAATGTATCGCCATCGACTTTGATGTCATTCTTGAGAAGCATGATCTTTCCATTGCTCACATTATCGTTTGACAAATCAGGCATCTCCAAAGCAGAATTTTTCTTTCTTTTTCTGTCTATCTAAAGACAAAAATTCTCTTGTTAGATATTCTTGTGAAATAAGGTAATATCTGTCTTAGCTAGATATTTCCTTATTTCATATATTATGTTTAATTTTTAAATCTATTTGTAGAAATATTAATTCTTTAAATTTTGATATGAATCTCCACTATATATACAAAAAGTTCCATTTTACATTTCTTAGAAGAATCCTTTTTCTTGATTACAATATATATTAAATATATTTTATGTGCTATAAGTTAGTTCTATAATATAAAAAAGATTGGTAATGTAATAAAAAAAAAAGAAATAGAAGAAAAAGGAGGAAAAATGAGAAAAGTAGTCCGTCTCACTTTTTTGTTTACAAATTTGCAAACATTTGCATCGATTCTTCTGAGGAAATTATTCACGCTTTCAGCGGCTTGTCTGGAAAAGTTGAACTGACGGTCAATCTTCGTCGTCTCGTCCACGTAGCGAAACGAGATGTCGAACATGTCGTTGCCATTCTCGTAGCGGAGAAATGCCTCGTTCATCCTTAGCACGAGTCTCGAAACAGAGTATTTACTGAGGTTCGGTGAAATTAGGTGAATTCTACGCGCAAACAACTTAGCGAACGTATTTCGCATTATAATCGATTGCGCTTCATTCAACTTGAAAGTACATACCAGATCTTCAGGCAGGCAATACTGAATAATAAGAAAAAAGTGTTTTTTAATATCACTAATTTTTTAATAATTTATCACATATACTCGACGTAAAGTAGAAGGAAAATTCAGGGAAATACGTTTGAGGTTATAAATACTTTCTTTCATACACGTGTAACAATCATGCGGATATAAGTTCGCGTTTACTCCGCTCTTATCATTTCGGAGTAACTTGTAGGATTTATCGATATAATGACTCTGTTAATGATGATCGATATTTGAAGGAAAAATAAGATTTATGTCGACAGACACAGACATTCGAGATTAATTCTCTTAGATGGCGGCGTACCATTATGGTGGGTTTTCTTCTGTTAAAATAAATTATTTGCGACAAAAATTAAGAATTTGCAAAGAGAATTAAATTATACAAATTCAGGTTATATTGAGGTTAGATTAAAAAGTAGATAACGCATTAATAATTAATAATTCATGTAAATTCTTTTTTAAATGAGAAAAACCGTGTTTGTTTCTTTAAATTATAAATTGTTTTAATTATTAGCACAGTGCGGATATTTTTCTTTATCAATGTATCATATTTTGCAATCAAAATAGATTTTAAAATTGATTTTAATAAAATATTCAGTCGATTATTTATAGCAGCAGAGAGGTTTCTTTCTGATAGCAGTTACGTTGCATAAAAAAAGGTCTATTTTAATTCATAAAAGTTCATACATGTTCATATCTGTAATAGATAAGAAATATCTCAATATTAAAAGAATAAATTTCGTTAATTTTATTCGTTTAATTAGTCGATTCTGTTATTGTTGGGAAAAAGCCCGACACTCGACGACGCTCGGCCACGCTCTTCTTCTTCTTTGATTAATGGCTCTCGATCCCCAATATCGAGTTCGATACGGCCAAGCGTTCTAATGCATAAAAGCAGTTGATTGCATCAGCAACCTTCAAAAATTTTCTTTGGGACGAAACACGTCCAAAAACGTTTGCCACCAATTTGTGACTTGCTCGGCCACGCTCAGCCGCGCTCAGCGGCGGCGCTCGGCGGCGCTCGGGGCGCCGTTACAAGCTCAGCGCCGCTGACTCAGTCGCTGCGTAGCAGTCGTCCACCGAGCATTGATCGACCGTCGAGCGTGAAGGTCGCGAGCTGCGTGTACCGATTCACATTTTACGAACGCTCTGAAGTTATCGGCTCGCGCGCGAGTAATAGCGTTTTCGATTTACCGACTCGACCCGACTCCGAGTTGGGTCGAGTCAGGGCAGCGATCACGTAACTTTTCCCCTAGGATGGAAAGTGAAAAATGAAAAGTTCCACGTGAACTCATGATCAAGTAACTCGGCGAAATGGGGAAACGTGAAACTTTTCACGTGAACTTTTTCGCCATCAAATTCGTTGGCGGAAAGGTGAAAATCTAGTGACAAGCCTAATTTGAGTGTTACCATATACGCTTTGCTGCTTACATCAGGTTATTATTTGGATTATTTGCTTAAAGTTATATGCATACTTAATTAATAAATACATCATGGCTGCAGCGTGGTGGGTAATTCAACTTGCTCAAGAACAAGAAAATAAAAATTATTAAAAATTACAAAGGAGACAATTGCGTGATACAATGAATCCATTTGATATATTGGAATCACAATTTCTCTTTTTATATCGGTAAGTAGAAATTATTATAACATAATATTAAATTTAAATAAAAGAAAATTATTATATTTAAATAAATAAAAAAAAAATATATATATAAAGACAGAGAGAAAGAGAGTACTTGTAGTTACAATTTACAAAAATTTGTAATATAATTTTAACTTTAAGTCAAAATTTGTATACAATTATACAATTATAGTTTGCATCCCAGATAGGAATGCATGTAGAAAAATTTTAGCCTTAGTTTAATTTTAGAATATAATATATAATATACTGTATAATAATTCTAAATTTAATTATCATAACATATAGCAATCTTTAAGAAATTGATGTTTTGAAATAAATGCTTATATAATTGTAATATTAATGTGAACCATCTTAGCACAATTATTGCTAAATACATTTCAGAAATTAATTTTTTATTGTCAAAATCTTTGCAACATAAAATTGTACAATTATTAATTAATTATCTATGTGTTTGTATGTGATTTTTTTTTAGATTGTCAAAAGATGCTACGCGTGATTTTTATTTTGTCACACACTCATCCACTACTCACAATCACTATTTCCTTTGATTTCAAATATTGAGAAATATCGCGGTTCATAAGCGTACAAAATTTCCCTAGTAATTTCCTATATTCTGTTTATGCTACTAATTTCATTGTTCACATTTTCAGTTACGTGATCACTCTGTTTATGAAAAAGTTCACGTGGAATCAAACTAAGCGGAAAGTGAAAAGTGAAAAGTTTCACATGAACTTACCTGATCGATGCCCAGATCATAAGTTTGATTTAGCTCGGCGAAACACCATACAACGAAGCGATTTATCGACAGAAAACGTGGCCACGTAGTTCTACATCCACGTTTGGCGCGGATGCTAGGCCAACAATTGGTCTCACGAAAAAGGCCAGGATGACCGCTCTCAGGCCGGTATTCATAGTCAGTTCTTATTTTAAGACCGTCTTAAGTAACGTCTTAAGATGCTAATACGGCTCTGTGATTGGTTTAGAACCATATAAGACTTTACTTAAGATGATTTTAAATATAAGAATTGACTATGAATACGGGCCTCAGGTATATTTCTTCTCATATATTTCTCATATATTTCTTTCTCTTTCATAGGATTTAGACGAAACATGGCGGATCGGCTTGTGGCCCAAAGAGGAAAAAGACACAGGAGGGAATGTATCGGTAGTGGGGGTATGGGCAATCGCTGACGGAAATACGTCATGCAACCATCTTGAGTGTCCACTTTTTTTGACGTTTATCAGCGCCTTCTAGCAGGCAGTGTTGAAACTGTTGATATATTTGTTGTGGATACAATTGTGGCTACGTTCCATTTAACGCTCGTAATGCTCGCGAGCATCGTTGGTCCTTGTTTAATATTTGATGAATAACAAAAATAACATGATTTCACGAGCGTTGCAAGCGTTAAATGGAACTTATACTGTGAAATATAATATGATTCAATTATAGCGCGCGTGAGCGGCCATCTTGAGTGTCCACTTTTTTCGCTCATGTATATAGATACTTCCGTCAGCTTCGTGAACACCTAAATGCTCTCTCCTGTGTCTTTTTCCTCTTTGTTGTGGCCAGTCTCTGGGTCTAATGTTTGTCCACGACGAAACGTGTGGTGCATGATGTAAACGATACGCGTTTAAAATCATTTTAAATTAAAATGACAATAATTGATAATAGTATAAACGTGCACGCATTTTGAAAATTAAGGTGCATTTCGGAAATGACACATTAATAATATTCAATTATGCAGTCATCGTACAAACATTTGGTTATCGGGGCACTTTTAATTCTCGAAATGCGTGCACGTTTATCATGATCAATTTTATCGATCTTGCGAAATAAATCAGATTGGTAAAATAGGGCTCCTGCACGACCCAGCGAATCATTGACGGGCAGTGTACATGCGCTATAACTTATACGGATCAACCATCTATCGTCGATAAGTGCTTATCGTGAGAAGTGAGTTTTCCGTACTGGATAATACTTGTTGTTACACGGCTGGAAATTTACGCGCGCTTGAGAAGTCCGTTTCGCGCGCTTTGCAGATCGCGCCGAAATGCGCATCGCATATATTTGACATCGATGGAGAGCTTCGCCTTATCGTCGCAATCGAGTGATTAACGTATGCGCAATTATAGTTAATTGCGCGAGTGCAATGGGTGCACTCGCAACAATCGAGCGAAGTCGAGAAAATGAAGAGGAGACATCGAACATCATAACCCGATATGGGTATACTCACAATCAGCTGCGGCGCATCGTACTTGTGAGTTTTCGGGTTACTTTTGACTTTAATTACTGGCAAAATGACGTAGTTCCCTCCCATGGGTACGACCTTGACGTGGTGGGAGGGCTCTAGTACCCAGATAGAATATTATCCAAGCAAAACTCTTGTTCTGCTTGGATGATAATCGGGGGAAGCCAACGTACCCTCGTCGTCGATTTGAGTGAACAAACGAACCGCAGCCGGTTCGTCGCGTTTGCCTCGGGAGTGCCGTTCAAGTAATCGGACTAAAGAACTTGTTCAAACAGTTTATTTATTATCATTGAAAGAATATTTGTAAACGGGAGTGCCGTAGACAGTGTCGCGCGAGAGACTTTCATTGATAAATTAGTCCACGCGCGATTGTAGTTTATTATCCGCGTTTTTCGCGAGTGTTTTGTGCAACGGGAGATGAAGAAGGAAGCCTGTCCAATCCCGGATGTTCTGAGAGGAGGTGGAGATCTCGGAGAGACGGGCTCCGGCGGAGCAACCTTGGGGTGAGTATCATCTCTTACTTGCATAAAATTAATAATTCTTTTTTTCCGTTTAACTAGATTGTTTTATCTCGTTGAGTTAGACATAATTGAAGAAATAGAAATTATATAAAATTTTATAAAATTATATTCTTTTGTGTTTTATAAAATTTTATTCTTATAAGAATTTTTCTCGGAAAATAAATAATTGCTTTATTGAATCGTTAATTATTTTGAGCGTTAATTATTTTTTAACTTGAATCTTGTGCTTGTGTGTTACAGTATCATCGTAGCTACGTGGCTGATAACTCCGCCCGTTGCGCATCGATTCGGTGAGCGAGAAATTTTTTTATTGAAGTAAGAGATCTGAAGCAAATATGTATATTTCGATACAATTATGATCGATAATAAATAGTAGGACTTATAAAAATATGTGTTGATCGACGCATACTCGATGCGAGGGTTATTTTAATTCTCTTAGATGGCGTCGCAGTACCATTATTGTAGGCTTCCTTGTATTAAAAGAAATTGTATACGTGACAAAAATTAAAAATTTGAAAAAAGATTAAAGTTACACAAATTGAGATTGTATTGGTGGAATGGATTGTTGCCATGAAATTTAAATAAAAATTTAGAATGGCAATACTTTTATGTAACTCTTATACGATGTGATTGTAAAACACGCGATAAAATTCATGTGTATTTTTATTAATGAATACGTATTTTCTACTAATTAAGAAAATTAAAACTGAATCCTAGATCTTACTTGTCTATATATTTATATTTGAATTAAAAAGTTTCGGGTCTGAATAATCAAGCAAGTGACTAGCGTTTATCTTATTTTTTTATATTTAATGAAAGAAAGAAAATAAATATATATAGATTTAAAATTGATTAAATTACGAGAGAAATTTGAACAATTAAATAAGATACAAAAATTAATTAGCGCTCTTTGTGTCGAATTAGATTAATAATAATTATTGAACTCTTTGTTTGAGAATGAATTTGGTTTTATTTTTCAAAGAAATTGCGTTAATCACAATTCTGCATGTCAAATAGGATATAATGTAATTTAATTGGTTTCTATTTTTTTTCCTTGTATTTTTCCTTTTTTGTATTTTTGTCGTTATCTAATTGCGTTTCTTCCAATTCCGTTTCTTCGCGTACTTCCGATTTTGTTTCGTCGTGTACTTCTGATTTCGTTTCTTCGCGTACTTCCGATTTTGCTTCGTCGTGTACTTCTGATTTCGTTTCTTCGCGTACTTCTGATTTTGTTTCTTCGCGTACTTCTGATTTCGTTTCTTCGCGTACTTCTGATTTCGTTTCTTCGCGTACTTCTGATTTCGTTTCGTCGTAATTGTCTGACTTCTTTTCTTCGCGTTCTTCTGATTTTATTTCCTCGATTTGTTCTGATTTCGTCTCCTCGTGTTCTGCTTGGTTCGCTTCCTCGAATTTTTCCGACTTTGTTTCTTCAGGATTCTTTAATTTTGTTTCTCCCTGCTTGTCTAATTTCGTTTCTTCACACTCCTCGGCGTTTGTTTTCTCCTTATCCTCCGATTTCAGGTTCTTTTCTTCTAATTTCATTTCTTCGTGTTTTTTTACTTTCGCGTCACTATGCTTTATCTCTTCGGTTTTAAGATTCTCGTTAGACTTCTTTTTAAACTCTTCTCTTTTTTTTTCTTTCAATTGTTCCGCTCTTGTTGGATATTTGACAGTCACGCATGTCGGTACTTTTTTCTTAATCATCTGTAAATAGGCAAAGTGATAATCGCGCTTTCGATAATTTTCTAATAATTACTTACCTTGCGGGGTAATATTCTTTTGCTTGCAACTTTTTTGGCAATTACAGTTTTATCCCAGACTAATTTTTCCTGCCACCAAATTCGTTGATACTCGTTTGAGAGAAGATGTTGCATGCAAGGTTGTCTCTCTCTATACATGCATGCGTATTGCAAATAAAAATATTATTTATGACATTATTATATATTAATACATATAATAAAATTAAAAATTATATAAACAATATAAATAAAAAAATAAATTATATTTTCTACAACTTAATAAAGAAAAGTATAATCGAGAATTTAACAATTTAATAATTTAATAATTTCCACGTTAAATGCAATTTTGGATTAAGAATCCGTTTTAATAATTAAAGTGTCTGTGTTATAATTAAAAATTAAAAATATGTTAAAAATTATCAAAGATAAATTATCTATATGATTATATTATCTATATAAAATAAAATAAAATTTTGAGTCGCAAGCCCAGTTTTCGACGAATCCGTTTTAATAATTAAAGTGTCTGTGTTATAAATTTTGAGTCGCAAGCCCAGTTTTCGAAGAATCCGTTTTAATAATTAAAGTGTCTGTGTTATAATTAAAAATTAAAAATATGTTAAAAATTATCAAAGATAAATTATCTATATGATTATATTATCTATATAAAATAAAATAAAATTTTGAGTCGCAAGTCCAGTTTTCGACTGCTCTGATCTCCATTAGGTGCGATAAATATTCATACTTTTCGTAGGACGGTATGAACGCTCTTGTCGTCGTGAATTTCGACGACACGATGTTGTCCGGTATCTTGTGCGGTACCGCGGGTGACCATGTTTTCATACGTACGTCCGTTGCATGCATACGGACGACCCCGAAGACACCTTCGAACCTATCTATTCCGCGATGGTTATTAACGATTCGCTGCGATTTTTTCTCGGATTCGGCGAGTTCTCGCGAAGGTTATCGCGGAGGACGAGCTTGACAAATGCGTGATGTCGGATGGCGGATGTCGAGGCCATATAACGAAGGTGGCACTGGAACGAGTGGATCGATGCGCTTTCTCAATGAAGTATTCGATGAGATCACCGAGCGATATTTTTTCGATACAAATGTCGTATTTCGCGATGTGAGGCCCCGATAAATAGGTAGATATGCCTCCCTGCATCTGCTAATGTTTTCTGCAATGAAAATAAAACAGACATAACGAATAATAATATATTATTCTTTGATATTGATAATATTGCAAATTTATTAATACTTATTAATGGATAAAATTATTCATATAATTATTAATTGTCAACATTTAAATTATTAAAATCGCGTGATCTGCGTGAGGGCAACTGCTTACAATACGTATGTGTTACATGCATTGAAACAAATCCGAGACGAGCGTGATTTTAATCTTTTTTCTTTCAAGTCAAATAACTAATAAAGTTACATTATTACGTTACTAACCCTCTTGGTACTCCAACTATCAAAATAAACGATCTTTTGCGATGACAGTTTCTCACGATTCGACTTAAACATACAGCGGGAGGATTAATCAGCATCGCGGGAAAGAACCAACAGCGAAACGACCCGACATTTACATATTCATTTTACAAGTGGGAATATTTTCTTAATTATTAAATAAGATATCTAATTAAATTTGGAATTAAAATTTTATTGAGAAATGACGCTCAGTTAAGAAATAGCCAAAGAGAATAAAATTTTGCTATTTAAGTATATACATTTACAACTTTCTTCCATTTAACTCGTAAAGGTGTATTAATTTTTGTTAGTTTTAGGATTATTAATGGTCCGGAAAGCATTTTCTTGTGATCTCAGATTTAAAGAGGCCACGTATCTTGCGTGCTCGGAAACAGAGATAATGTTTAAGATTTAAAAAAACCTATAAGCTATCAAGCTTCTCGATTTTCCTAAGTTATAAAATTATTTTTATTTTTATATTTATATACAGTATATTTAATTAAAACGTATATAACGTTGGCGCATTGTGAAAAGTCTATCTTGCTGACGAAAATGATAGGAGTCCTCATCTGAAACAGAAAATTCATACTTTAATTTATTTATGAAATAGAAAACAAAATTATTATATTAAAAAATCATACATTTTCAAAATTACGATCGCTTAAAATTTTACATACAAAATAGGTTATAATCTTAAATAGATATTCTAAATAAATATTCACGCGTTTTATACGCCAATTATCATATATACATTTATGTATGTACGAAAATTATGTTTAGTACATTAAATCCTTTCGTGATCTTCCCATCGTTTTTACAAAATTGTTCGAATAGCTAACTTGAGCGATAAAATTAGAGAAAAGTTCGCCGCAGATTTCGTTTCTCCTTATTCCTTTTTCCTTCTTTCGAGTTACGACCGGTGCGGCGCGCCGATGTTATCACGCTAATTATAGAAATACGGCCAGGAGCATTAGTCGCCGTAATAAGAGCGAGTTCGGCCGGGTTCAGGTTGCGTGCGATGACCGTGAATGCCGATTATTAATCTCGTGGTTTAATGCCTTCACGCATGAGCGTGAGTAAACGGAACCCGCTTATCCCACGATTTAATTTCCTTTTATTAAGGGTTATTTATAATAATGATTTTTTATTCGACGTGTCACTTCGATTTCCGAACGCGATGATGTAAATCTAACACTCATTTCGTGATACTATAATAATAAGGTATAAATCAGAGCAATCGCGCGATAATATTTTCTGCCAGTGTTTAACCATTTATTCATTACATTACGTAAATAGCTGATAATATAATTTTATCACATATATGTGAAAATGAGTTTGGATATTTCATCAAGAGTAATCTTAATTAAAAGGCAAGGAAGCAGATACTTAGCTTTTGCTTACGAATATTACGAAAAATAAATATATTTTTTATCGTTAAACAATAATGTAGCAATAATACGCGAATATGTTTATCTATAATCAGTTAGTAAAGAAGTCGATATCTGCGTAATTATGTGGCAAGTAAATCGCGGCTGAAGTAAAAGTTACTTTGATCATATTCGAGGAAGTTAATAGATTAAATTGTCCGCATTAATCCGATTAGCAATTCAAATCGTCAATCCTCGATCACCTAAATAATACGTTTCGACCACATAAATCTTGGCACATAATTTTCGCCATTTTGCGCTTGCATAATCGTAGCTGTTTCATTCGCGAGAAAGTCCGCGAGATCTCAGGGGGGACCGAAACCGAAAGTGGTCCCGTGTCGAAAAATGAACAGAGACGGAGAGACGCGGATAAACGCAAAACTGATACAATCGCGAAGGACAGCCGTGTTAATGCTAATGAATTTTTTTCGCTCTGCATCCGATGCTAATCGTCGCTATATGCATATTACGTGCGTGCGATATTGCGTATACTTTTATTAAGTCGTTTGGCCAAGCCACACCCGTGTAGAATCAGGGACGATCCTCGAGCCCGATATTTTCAGCCGGTCACCCGAATTCCGTGAATCGAATCCGGTCGCATTCCGCGAAAGAGAAAAAGATGTTCAGTTTTAAGCTTAATTTTCTTGACAATCAATGTGCCTTGCAGTTAATGTTTTATTTTAATCTCTATAATTATCCCTTTTTTAATCGCTATAATTATCTTTTTGAGACTTATTATTCCTCATTTCTTCACTTTTTTCCTTTCTATCATTCGTACTTCTTCTCGTAACGAGAACGCTTGTTACATTTATGTAATTAAGATAGTCTCATTTTCTACAATAATTCGAAGGGATAGAATAATTTCAGCGATTATGCAATTACTTTTTTATAGTACGAAATAAATAAATAAACCACATTTTTCGAATTATGCGAGTTTAAAGCTTTCCAAAGAGAATATAATTTATGTGGAAATAATATACGGATATTATTTATAGTCTCTCGAAGCAGCTTTAATTTTACACATAAAATAATTTTATTTCTTGCGATAATTTGATCCGATGGGATTGGAAGATTCAATTAGTTTCGTTGAGAGTTCTTTGGTCATATTTATACAGCGCGAAAATATTGCCGCCACGACCCAGATACTATTTACAATCGCATTCGCAGACAATGTACGCAGCCGGCGTTTTTTAATTTATCGCGACGTCGGGATCGCGAAGAGATTTCTCGGCGTAATTGCGTTTGCGCTCGGCTTTAGTCGTTCGCGTTACTTAATTGACTTTTTTTTTTTATCGACTTTAATCGGGTTGTGCAATGTCGTTTTTTGCCACACGGATCTCGCGTGTGTACGCACGCACGCACTCACGCATCCACAAAATTTGCATAAAGGATATCATGTTCCACGGCCGGAATAATCTGGCCCACGGCCCGCATAATCCCGGCGACTTTCTGACGGCCGTCCTGCCAATTGCGCGCTTTGTAACAGCTTCGATATGCAAAATCGTGTTTTTCGATTGGGCCCATGCGCGTTCGTGACGCAGATAAAGTTTTCCATTTCGAACTGCTCGAATCAGTTTTCTGAGCGGCGGACATTCATTCTGTCATCGTCGCGACACGTGAGATGAAGCTTATTATTATTGAAGTTATTATTTAATCTTTTCGATATCCTGCTTATGAGGAAAGAAATCTAAAAGTTTCATAAGAATAATTTTTTACATTGCTGTAGATATAATTGAAATTATACTTTTATTAAAATCTAAAATATTCCATGAATAATAATTGTGGAAAGTGTATATTTATACATATATTGTTTCTTTTATATACTAGACTATAATTTTGTGTATTTTTAATGTCCATTAATTAAATAAATCACTGCTTTTGCAAATAGTCATGTAAAAGATACTAAAAGCAAATAAGGGGAAACGAGAAAACGTATTAACAAGATTTTTTTTTTTTGTAACAAGACACCGCAATCCGTGTATCTTATTCCTGCTTATTATCGCGGTCAAACAGTCGCAGGTGAGCTGCGAGCAATTAGAATTCAGGCCGTGAGAACACAGATTAAGAACAGATTTATATTAAGTATACGTTTCGTTTTGCACGGCGCGTGTGTGAGGCCCCCAAAGAAAATCGAAAGTCCGCCGGTGCGCGATGTGGCGCCAGCTGAACTTCAGAGATTGGAGGGCCCACTCGGACGACGACGGGTTACGTGATTTGGCAAATTGCTCATATCTGCTTAATTAATGGGAAAACGTATCGGGCGTCGCACACAGGTGCAGCTGCGGCTCGCGCGTCACTGGCAGATGCGTCGATCGCGTCCGGGATTTTTTTATTTACTTCTGCCATTTAACGTATCGTTATTATGGCAAAGCGAAAATCTGGGTCGGAGAAACTTCGATCGCTCTCGTTTTCGTTCCTCTCGTTCTTTTTTTTATCCCTACGTTTTTTTTTTCCTTTCCAGCTTTTATCTTTGTGCAGTTCGGGCGGAACATCTGGAACGTTGATAAACGAATAATCGGCGAATATGCAAATGAGCGGTCATGTTTTCTTTTCCGTGTGCCAAACAAATCGACAGTGATTTAACACAAACACTATTACAGTCGTAATGAAACAAAATTGACCACCTCTCGGTGTGTAAGCATTTTTCAGACACGCAAAGGAGTGGCAGATGGATTATTTTCACCTTTTCTCCATAAATTAATTGCAAAAACAACATAAATGAATTTTATATAATTACGAATTTTATAAAACATACTGAATGTTATTATAAAACCTTTGGTTTATTTTCGCATGTTTTTATTTGATGGAAAATGAAAAGCGAGCGGTTGATAAGAGCGAGCGGATTAGAGAATTTCTGCATTCAAGCATATCGCGGTATTCTTTTATTAATTTGCAAAGAAATGCGTATTATTCGCGATATTATAACAAGCACCATGGTCTCTTTCTCTCTCTGGTTTATCCTATCTGATTAAGAATGATTGGAATAAATTGAATCCAGTTAGGCCCCATCACCCGGCGTCGATCCTTATCACGGACTGCTGAGAAGTCCTTGCCCCGGTAGTCACGAATTGCAACAGTGTATTATTCGAGCTATGGTATAGTTTGTCCTCATAGTTTCACCTTCAGAGATCTGGTCTGATGGCGTCGTGTAAGCGCTTTAAATTTGATC
Source organism: Tetramorium bicarinatum (assembly GCA_928718305.1). Lineage (NCBI taxonomy): Eukaryota > Metazoa > Arthropoda > Insecta > Hymenoptera > Formicidae > Tetramorium > Tetramorium bicarinatum. Next base: position 14,423,121 of record OV788324.1, read on the forward strand.
TGCACTTTGTATTCCGAGCGAGTTACGACACAGTAGCAACGACCGTTTAGCATGATAAACTTAAAGGCAGATTGGTTTATGTGGCAGAAGAATTCATCGCTCTGTGTGAGAAATTAATGTATCTGTCTCACTTCAAGATCCGTGTTATCTAGGATGTATCCAGGATTCGCAGAAATAAATATCTTTAAAAATATGAATATACGACAAAATCTTTAAAAATATGAATAAACGACAATAATTGAGTCGTTAAACTTTGTCTTTTGAATTTCAGCATTTTTTGAAATAAATTAAAAAGTTGTTTTATTTTGTCTTTTTCCAAGATTCTCGTATATACGAAATTTGAGAGACGGAATGTTTTCAATTGTATTTGTAAATTGAGAAATACTTTGTCTTTTTTAGCTAGCAGATTTTCTACAGCGCGCAGAGATCTATGTACACATTCTCATTCTTACGAATCCTGAAATATATCGTGCAGGAATTTATAATGTCAGGGTAATCGATAGATCGTAGGTTTCTCGAACTTGATACTATTTCTTCCACGTGAGAAACGTTTCTTCGCGTGTAATTTTAAATATCCCACAGTGCCCCACAGCTAAAAGTATAGGCGAGGGCTAGTTACGGGATCAGGTGTCACGTAATCGCTGCGTAAGAGGGAAATGATTTTTGATCTGATCATAGCGTGAACGCGCTAACGGGTCAAATGCACAACAACAGTTTCCGTTGGAGAACGTGATTCACGATCCGCCGCGATCGAGGATCTACCACGTACAGCCGCCGCACAGTGGGAAATTTCGATGACTTTTTGGACAAAAATCTTGTTAGAGCTCAATTTTTTATGAAACTGAATGAATTTTTTTTTTAAATACTCGTAAAGACTTATACTTTAGACAGGAACTGCGATAATTTAGTTATTGTTAAACCTATATTAAAGAAAAATAATCAAATGCAAGTAAAAGTAAAACTCATGTATCAACCATATATATTCTTAAATATTTAAAGCATAGAAGCCATAAACTCTTAAACCCAAAATGCTTAAACCCTAAACTCTTAAACTTATACTATTCAACCCTAAAGTTTAAATTTTTAACTTAAAATCTTTAAACCTTAAATACTTAATCCTTTGAAGGGCACATTTTTCTTCTGAATAAAACATTGAAATTATAGATCATCTATAGGCTTCTGGAGTCGCTGATTACGATTCTGACGTAAGAATTACAAAATTCAAAATGGCGGATTCAATATGGCGACTATTTTTGGCTCAATTCACAGTTTTTTGTTCAATTTGCACGAAACTGAATATATGAGGGTTTTTTGGGTCGCTGATTACGATTCTGACATCAGAATTACAACATTTAAAAGTAAAATAAATAATAAATAAACTTATTTAAAAAAAGTTCAATTTTTCGAAATTTCAAAAATTTAATTCGAAAAAAATAGCATGCAGAAAATTCTGAAAAAAATTGTACATTATAGTTTTAAATATAGAATACATGTATAAAAATTTTCAGAGCTCTAGAAATTCACACTTGAGAATAACCAAATTTATGAAAAAGTTTTTTTACATTAATTATTTATTAACAAAAGTGCAAATAAATAATTAATGTGAAAAAACTTTTTCATAAATTTGGTTATTCTCAAGTGTTAATTATTTATTAACAAAAGTGCAAATAAATAAATTAATACGTTAATTTATTTGTTTGCACTTTTGTTAATAAATAATGTGAAAAAACTTTTTCATAAATTTGGTTATTCTCAAGTGTGAATTTCTAGAGCTCTGAAAATTTTTATACATGTATTCTATATTTAAAACTATAATGTACAATTTTTTTCAGAATTTTCTGCATGCTATTTTTTCCGAATTAAATTTTTGAAATTTCGAAAAATTGAACTTTTTTTAAATAAGTCTATTTATTATTTATTTTAATTTTAAATGTTGTAATTCTGATGTCAGAATCGTAATCAGCGACCCAAAAAACCCTCATATATTCAGTTTCGTGCAAATTGAACAAAAAACTGTGAATTGAGCCAAAAATAGTCGCCATATTGAATCCGCCATTTTGAATTTTGTAATTCTTACGTCAGAATCATAATCAGCGACTCCAGAAACCTATAGATGATCTATAATTTCAATGTTTTATTCAGAAGAAAAATGTGCCCTTCAAAGGGTTAAGTATTTAAGGTTTAAAGATTTTAAGTTAAAAATTTAAACTTTAGGGTTAAATAGTATAAGTTTAAGAGTTTAGGGTTTAAGCATTTTGGGTTTAAGAGTTTATGGCTTCTATGCTTTAAATATTTAAGAATATATGTGGTTGATACATGAGTTTTACTTTTACTTGCATTTGATTATTTTTCTTTAATGTAGGTTTAACAATAACTAAATTATCGCAGTTCCTGTCTAAAGTATAAGTCTTTACGAGTATTTAAAAAAAAAATTCATTTAGTTTCATAAAGAATTGAGCTCTAACAAGATTTTTGTCCAAAAAGTCATCGAAATTTCCCACTGTGCGCCGGCCAGTTTCTTGCTCAACTGTTACTCGCCGTTTCAGTGCGCTGATACGTGGGGAATCTCTGCGCTATTCTGCGGGGATATAGAAGAAGACGAAGAAGACGAGGATGAGGAAGAGTTCGCGAGTGAACGTGAGATTGTAGGAGCGAGCACCTGCGAAGACATTCACCGACGCGTACGTGCAGCACGCGATCTATCGATATCGGCGATAACATTCCTCGATGTTGAGGGGGAGACGAGGATCATTCCCCGGATGATTGTGGATGATTTGATGCTGGAAGCTCGTTGTGCAATCTTATCGTAATGTCGCTACTAAAACAGTTAGAAGGATACGATAATCGGTTCACGTGCGTGTGTGGACGCTCCAAAATCGGACGGTATTTCAAGAAATAAATCTTTCGCGATCGATACGAAGTACATAGATGTCTTAGATTTTGAGACCTTAGACTCTGATCCCGTTCGTGGATCAACTCCGTTTCGAGATCCCCATTATCGCGTACTGCATCACATTGTAGCGAAACCTTTCACGTCGTTTCTCCCCCTCTCTCGTTATATCTAGATTAAAGGCAGCACGACGAAGTCGACCAAAGCGTCACCGATTAATCAAAGTATTGGTTTACTTCTCCACTTACGTCCTTCAACGTCCAATTGCAACACATTGTATTACAGCCCGTTCCATCCTCGTCATCTTGCCGATCTGAAAAATTTCGCGAATCATCGCTCATGAAAGCGTTCGATAAAAGCGAAAAAATTCGCCCGATGACGGGAAAGAGAATTCTCGTCTGTTTTTGTACTATCGTTTCGGCTTTTCGCAAACTCCCTTCGTCATTGAGGTCCATCCCGACGACGTCTTTGCGCTTATGTTAATCAGGCTGAGAGATCTTTCGACGCTTGCCTGGCTGTTAATCGACACGCGGTCTGTTACTCAATCTCTGACGATCGACGAGCTACATTCCTGGACGATCTGCTTTTAGAAACGTTTCTCACTTTCGCTCTTGGTCGGAATCGCGACGATCGCGCGTTGATCAGACGTTAGATTTCGTTCTGATTGATCGATTGAAGTTTCGGGAAAGGCGTCGCGTGTCGGCCTGGCGCCGTTTACCTCGAATCGACCCTCGTAACTGTCAGCCATAAAAAGGCCAATGAGGACACGATTATCTATATTTACGCTCCTTTTTGCACTCTTCGTTTCTCTCCGCGTTTCACTCCGCCTATTTTATTTCTTATCTGGATAGATTGCGTCCTTTTTTTTCCTACCGGCGATCACAGTAGCGAGGCAAATTAGAGATTGCTCGATGCAAGATAGATCGCAGACATTTCGAGGTCGTAGTTGCAGAATGTTATCTTAAAACACATTCGATCTACTTATAAATATATTTTTAGGAAGGTATGCTCTAGTAAACATTCACTTGGCGCGTACAACACAAACAATCTGATGTTAGATTTATTAAGGAATTGATAGATAAGACGTGATTGAATATAGCTCGTAGGTACTTTATATAACATTGTATGAATATATATATTGACGTTTGAAACGTTCTATATCAACTTCTTCACTCTGACATACAGTTAAATTCACATCCGAATTTTCGCAATATCCAGTTTACGCGATTCTGACGAATTTGCGAGCACTCTTAAAGTATCCTTCCATTTATATTATTTTCAATTCAAATATCAATACATAATTTCTACATCGAATGTCTGCTAAAATAAACAGAGATATCGGAAGTGATATATCATGTATCGCTAATTTGTAATGACAACTCAATTTCTTTCAACGAGTTTCTTGCTCCACTCTCATTTTCGCATGTCAGGCGACGTCTATAAAAAATCGGTATCGAGAAAAGTTAATAAGCAGCGGTAGAGACAAGCTGTATATATGAAGAAATGAGAAAGGATTCTTAGACAGGCCGCTCGCGCTATTAGAAACTAGTTTCGCTGCTACGTTAATCCGGGGATTGCCAGATAGCTTTGCACGCCGTGCCGGTCGGTTACGCGTTCTCCTTTCAAGCTCGTCTTCCATAATCGCGCGCAAACGACTCGCGCGCGGCTTGCGATACCCCGGACGGCAATTAATATGAAATCGTTCCGCGCGCAACCCCGGCCTCGCTAATTACTCGGCGAATTTCTGCCGCCGCGCGTTCCGCGCGATTTCAGGGAAGCGTCCGTCCTTTTTCTCCGAAAGCTCCTGAAATCGCGCTCGAATCGATTGGGAAAGAGAGAAAGAGAAGAGGGTGCGCCGTTGCACCTGCGGTAATTGTCGGTAATTAGTAACGCGTTCGCGAACGTAATCTCCGGGTATTCCGTGTTCTAACAGCGCGGGGATAAATCATTCCTATTAATTGCCGGGTTGCGAAAAGAGAAGATCGTTCTCCTGGATTGCAACTTTGTACCGCGAAACGTGCATGATGCTGGAGCGTAATAATCAGGGCCCCAATATTACGGCGGAAACGTTGCACTCCGTATATTCGTCTGAATTCATGGAATTTTTTGTGCGATTGATTTTTACTCTACATCCCTGGATTCTGGGATCTTTAATTCCGCGAATTATCGGCATATTAACGCAAAAAAGTTGATTAATGAATTAATTAAGTGTGATTAATGTGAAGTAATTATTTTTAAAGCACTCCAGCCTAATGTTACGAACCTGTTTCGAAATTGCCAGATTGACGAGAGGTCGAGATCGTAATAACAATGCGTTCACGTGAAACTTTGCTTGCAAATAATCGCGAATGTCAAGAATCGGAAAATCAATCCTTTCTTTCGTTAAAATAAATTACTCGGCCGACGAATTACGTAATCATGCGGTATATCCGTTCGCAACTATTCAGCTGTCAAAAGCTGTTCTTTGTGCAAACTCTCGCGAAATGCTCGCGAGCTGCTCTTATTTCTCGCGATAACAGTCATTAAGCGGCGGGCGAAACGGTTAGGGAGTGAGCGGGTTAAATCATTACGATATTATTCAGTGACAGGGTGTAATCATCGAAGGCGAAGTCATTAAGATTCCAACTGCACGTCGGTCCCTCTGTTGTGTTCATTACTTCTTTATCTGCTCGTTGTCTCGTCAATCACGAGTTGTTTTATACGAAGTGTGGTAAAAGCGATCAGAATCACTTTGACTTGTTTAGACACGCACAATTTTATTAAATATAAATTTTATATGCGTATAAAATTTTTAATTTATAAAATAAGATAGTGATAATGTGAAAAATATTTATGGTTGAGTTAAGGAGCTTTAACGTCAGCAGTAAAATTGGAGAAATGCGAAATCCGTGCGTTGGAATTGCAAAACTAAGGAATAACGATGAAAATTTATAAATTTCAGAGACATATGTAATATTTCAATTTATTATTTTGAATGCGCATGATGAAGTAAAAAGTATATTTAATATAGCAGAAATTATAAATCTGTAACGTATTCGAAACACTATTAATTTATGAAGATTATAAATTTATATATTAGTGAAGATTTATTTCGATATTATTTTTCGTGATTGATTTTATTAAATTTGTATTGTTTCAATAACCTAACAATTTTGTAAACTTTTCCATGGATTCTTTTCTTTCTCATTCATGGACACTTTTCTCTCTCATCCTTTTCCTTGTGCTTTTTCTATTTTGCTCTCTCTCTCTCTCTCTCTCTCTCTCTCTCTCTCTCTCTCTCTCTCTCTCTCTCTCTCTCTCTCCCTCTCTCTCTCTCTCTCTCTCCCTTCCTCCCTCCCTCCCTCTCTGTCGTCAATATTTTTTTCAAACTTTTTTTTTCTCGCTCTCATATTCTCTCTTCTTACTGCCTTTCTTCACTTCTTTCTATTTCTTTCACACTCTATCCTTCTCTCTTCCGTTTTTTTCTACTTTTTGCTATTTATCTTATTATATTTTTTTTATAAATGCTATAACCGTGGTTCGAGCACGTCTACCGTAATCAATCGTTCTCGAAACTTCAATTGTCAATAACACTTTAACCAAGGGTGTGCAAACGAAAAATCGATCTGTCGTTTCGAAATTGCTCGTTTTTTCAAATTTGCTATTCTAGCTCCTTGAAAAGTTAAAGCGACTATGAATTCTTACAAGTGCATTGTCCAAGGAAAATTTTCAGACCACAAACGAATTTGTCGCTCGGTCCCTCGAGATGTTACATCTCAAAAGTTGACCGAGAGGTGTAACGTCTCAAGCATCGCGGAAAATCGGCAACAATTAAATTTCTACATCTCCTTTTTAAAAGAGGAAAAGACGTGCAATTGTGAAATCATAATACCGCGACATTCGTCATGATTGGATTAGATTTGAAAACTAGAATTCGTGTAAAATTGTTCTATATCTTACATTCACTTACCATCCTTTGCAACTAAACATGTTAGCAAGATGTTCCATTCCTTCGCTTCTTCTCCGTATTTTATCGTAAGGTTCGCAGTAATTGTGCAAGAATCTCACGAGGAATTACATTTTCTATTAATATTATTATTTAATACAATTAATGAATAACAAATACTCGATTAAGAGGACTCAATATTTTATACATATACAGTATATTTAAGAGAAAAAATCATTTAAAAAAATATGTATTTACTGTCGATTAAAATAAATGCATACATTTCTAAGATTGATACACCTAGATTATTTAATCTTTTCTTTAAATTACAAGTGTTTTACTCGTTTAGAAATGAACACATTCGAAACAGATGTGCCTACTTACTTCTTGTTGTGTCAGTTATTATGAATGGTCTAATGATCGAGTCTGCCTGACGGTAACGCATCTAAATTGTTCCTCAGCTTCGTATTGCACAACACGGTCCGTTTATCCGGTTGTTTGCACGTGCGAACTTCGCTCATGCTCTTCGAGTGGCTGCACGATATGGCCACTCGTGGATCACGTCGGGTCGCAACCCCGTTTCGTTTCGCACGCGATACCGCGCGATTACGGTGTACAGCAGATGGATAATCGACCACGCGGTGTCGTCACACGCGGTGGTAAGAGGCGAAGAAAAAAAAAAGAAAGGATTACCGGCGGTAACCGGTGAAAGTAAAGTATCGTTCACATAAGGATTAGCGCCGGGATGCAACTGGGAAGCTGGTCGGCCGACGCATCAATTCGCATAAGCGCACTAACGTAACTTCGGATGCTCTACTCCGTTCGCGGGCACTTTCTATAGACGTATCGTCCTTTTTTTCCGTGTCTTGTTGAAGCCACCTAGCTATCGTAATCATTTCGTTTTAACGCGTGGTGTAGAAAGCGCGTGTAATGCAAACAAATCTAGCGTTATCCTCGTGGCGTTAAAAGATGCAATGCGCCGCGTGAAAGTTTGAGCAAATTTCCAATGTACTTGCAAATACATTCTTGGCTTTAATATTGAATATAAAATTAATAAATCGAAAAACTGCGAATGTCCTTTCTTATTATAATGTATCCCTTAATTTTATATACATATACAAGTTTCGCATTTCTTTGATTTTACTGCTACTTGACGTTAGCTTCATTGGTCATAAATATGACCAATCTTTGATATTATCATCGTTTTATTTCACAAATAAGATGGTGATAATACTTTGTTTTAATGCAAGTATCATTTTATTTGTGAAATAAAATGGTAATAATGCATTGCTAATATACACATACACACACACATTAAATTCTATTTTACAAATATATATTTACAGAGATAAGAATTTTATTTCTCGCGCGTCATTTTCAATGATAGATTTTTTAATTACTTTAAGGGGATGCTGGAGATAGGTCTGTTTTATCGATTGAACGCTATAATTTTTGTCACAAGATTTCGTACATATTACTTTTATAGATTAGGAAATCCTTTTCCAAAATTAAAGTATTTGTATTAATACCAGTCTGCAAGGTGGAATTTATGTCTAAAACGAAACAAATTTTTAATTCACATTTTCTTTACCATTTATTAGTCCAATAATGGCGTCTGGAGCTGTCACGTTGTAACAATATTTGCTTGATATAAAATCTGTACCATGTATACTCATGAAATTCTAGTTTACAGACATATAGATGACACAAACAAACACTATCAAGCTCCTAAAACTTAACTTTGATACCTAATTCGATACGAAATCTTGTGACGAAAATTTGTGTACATTATAACCTTACATTAGTTATTTTTCCACAATATTCTGTTAAAGAAGCTGTCTTCATGGTTTATTTTTGCGTGTACTTTAATCCTGCAAAAGGATTTTGTTTTCTGTAAAGCTAATTTGATAGTTTATAATATTATAGCTTAGAATTCCGGCCTACATTATCGATCTCGATCAAGTTCGAGCGTCACTCCAGCATCCCCTTAAAGATGATTTTTTTCTGAAAAAATATTGAAATATCAATAATTTCCATGATTATAAATGAATGAAGAAGAAGAGCTCTTAAAAAATTAAAATTTAGGAAACTAAATGAATGGCAAAATTACACTTATTATTTTTTTAAAATCAATTTTATTTTAATAAAATTCTGAGTTTAGAAGATATCTGGAAATAAAAAATTGTAGTAAATGACGATTTATTGTCAAAAATACTTGAAAAATAATTCACGAAAATTGAGACGGTCTATGTATTTTTTACATATGTATACTAATGGTGGTGGACTCGCGCTTTGAATTATCATAACTAATTTTTTGCTTTAGTTTTTAAAAAATTACAAGAGGCTCGATAGCTCAATATTAAGGAACTTTTTAAAAAGTTATGCAAAAAAATTATTTTTAAACATAAAAAATAGCAAAATTTAGCAAATTATTTTCACGCCTTATTGATTATCGTTTTATTGATCTCGCAATACGAAGTGCCCCAAGCGAGAAAACCAATTAGCATCGTGGAAAAGAGACAACAATACTTCGAGACTTTTGAGTTTCGATTTGATACGTCTTTTTAAAAGTGGATTTGATTCTACATATTTCTCTGCGAACGTTTGCTCCCATATTTCCATGGTTTTAGTTCTCTGCCCCTGCGGATTCCTAGCTCGGTAGATCTGTATCGTGATTCCAAGAATTTTTGAGTGCACTAATAATTTATGACCAGAATTATGGAACATATCCAATCTGTGTGTACAGTTTCTGTGCGTGAAAATAGATTTCTCGACAGCGTGCAACAACGGACGGTTACTAATCCCGTAATTTGCACGCAATTCTGTCGCGCGGCGAATAAGTTTACGCGGCATGAAATTAACCTTTGATACAATAAGAAAAAAGAGCAACCGATATTCTACGGATATCTACGGATATCCAAGTTTCATGAATTATGAATTCCCTGACTTTCGATCGGCGACTTTCACTGATCCTTACGCAGGACGAGCAGTCTTAGTCAGCGGCTGCACGTTCACTTCGCGAATGAAGTCCGTTGCCAGCATTTGCATACAGCTATTGTGTGAATTAATTACGTTACAGTGATTCCTTACGATTAGCATGGAATATTGTGATAATTACTTTTAATTTTAATCGCACTTTAATTTAATCAACATCGCACGGATTATTAGCTGTTACGAATCTCGCATATAAACTAATCTGATTGAAAATATGAATTATAAAATATACCGTTTTAATACCGACGAATAATAAATTAGAATAATAATAGATAATAATGGAACACTTATTCTGTGATTTTAGTCACACTCAACTCCGGCGAGTACTGAAGTACGTTAATTGAAGTAAGTTTGCTACAATTAGAAAGTTAACTTCACATAATTTCCATTTTAACAATTACATAATGCACCTGCGCTACCAGAAACCACAAATTTCATCGTTCACGTAATACTCGAAAGGGCAACGCGTTCCTCTATCGAATCACGTGTAATCCGATGTAATCGATATAACCGACTCATTTATGACAGGCGTAGGCAGCTAAAAAAATGGCCCAGTACACGACGTAACATTAAGGTCCGAGCAACTTATGGGGCCCGATTTCTAATTCGTTTAGGGTGTGAATCTAATATCTGGCCTCGCCTCTAGCGATATAATCTTTCGAGGTAGACGGGCAAATGAAGCGCTTTCATATTACTGCTGTATTGACACATAGATAGGACGATCAGAAAATTAACTCGTTTAGACTGACATCACTCCGCCCAAGGGACAATCGACTTTCGTGTTTCAATTTATCGCACGTATCATGGAGAGAATATATAAAATCATTAAAACAAACGATCGTTTCGTATCCTTGAACAGTCCATTATTCTTACAATATTGTTCTCAATTTATTTTTAATATCTGTACATTTACATATCTATTTCGCTGCTCTTAATCAAAACATTATTCTATGACGTGTCCATTTTTCTATGCCGAGAAAATGTTTTATAAATTACAAAAATATATTTCTTTTTGAAATAAAATGTAAAGCTGGAATATAACATTATTTATTATTTTTGGAAAATTGATAATTATTTATGTTTGATTAATTAGTAAAGATTACAACGCAACTTTGTAAAAAATGATATAAATTCATTTAAAATTATTCTACAGATACATAAAAATTTCTTATTCGGTTTGTACATTTTCTTTTATAGTCTGTTATATTTTATTTTTTTCGTAGTATTAACTTTCATAAATAAAGGCATTTGCTTTAACAAGCCGTGTAATTGCGGGCTTAGATCGATTCGCCTGAGGTGTTCAATAGCATCAATTCATCATCGCGCTCTTTCGGATCCGCAGGGAGACTTGGTTCGATTCCCATCGAGAAGCATCGGTTGACAACGAATTAATAGAACACAGTTACGCTGTTTCGCATCGCTTATTTTGTGGCTCTCGGCTTTTTCGTTCCGGATCGGCGGAACAAATCACTCGACAAAGATTACAAATGAAGGCGACCGGCCTCCCACGATGCGTTTATAAGAGTTCAGCATTATTGCTCTTCACGTTTATCCTTTGATGAGAACTGATCGTTTCTGTGAAAACTACAAGAGAAAAATTTATTTTAATGTAATCCTCAATGTAAATTGGAAATTATTTTATGAGAGCAACTATGTCTTTAATTATCTCTGTTTATAATTATATACATTCTATCGTATATTTTTAAATTATACACTTATTCTTTTTATACTTTAATATGCAAAGCTTTTAACAATGGCACTTTGATAATTTATAATACGTCCTATATTATATATTATTTATTTTCATTTTTTAATTGATTGTCGCCGAAATTTGGATCATACTTTATAATTGTTCATCAAATAATTATGGAATCATTACAGCTTACCTTCAATTAATCATAGTATCATGATACTTTATATGATAGTTAATTTACTACATTTTCAACGACATTACTTTAATGCACAATCATCATTACTCTCGATGTAATTGCTTGATGTAATTTCTATAAGAGTAGGTCATTCCGATTGCAATTCTTTTTAAGAGAACTCGCGACACAAATTGCCTTTCATTCTTTGCGATTTGATCGTTAAGCCTTTCCACGGTAATAGTTTAATTGTACAAACGACTTGCAATTGCAACTCAGTTGCAATTTTCTCCTCAGGGGTTCGACGTTTTGTCTCGCGGAAGAAATCACATTGTAGAGAAGCGCGATGCGCGTGTACCAACGCGAATTCGCGATGATATACTTGCTGCGCAATCCAAACGTAATTCCGCGCGTTACATTCCACGATGGATGTATTCTTCGCACGCGGAATGTTTCCGAACGTTAATTCCGCGGAGTCTCGCGGAGAGAAGTCTCGATAGAAGAATCTTGGGTTCGCCAATAATCATTGTAAAGTAAATAATGATCCTCTGACGAAAGATAAATTAGGCGAAATGAGATATTTTATTTTTGTTCAAGGATCATTGTTCATTAAAAGCATTAGTTAATCTCTATAACCGTTATAATTATCAAGACACAATAGAATTGTATGTTAGCAATTAATTTCTTTTTGAAACAATTAAATTTCTCATATGTCACAATTTAATTAAAAAATAACAAATCGCGGATAACATTTTTCTCGACGTTTATTTTCAACATTTTACCTCATTAATCGTTTCTACTTTTTTGTATTTATCTTTACCGAGTCTATTCTCTGCATTATTGAGATTTAGCGCGTAAAATTCCAAGTTTCCCGTTTAACGTTTTAATGCATTGCATTAAAAGATAAAGAAGTAAAGGGTTAAAACGCGGTAATCTTCAATTCGCACGGAAAACCATGGGGTGTATCACGAAAGGGCAATCCCCCCCGCAGAAACACAGTGGCCGTATCTCCGCCGGCTGGCAGGTCGAGGGCGAGGCTAATGCTGGAGTAAAGGTTATCTAACTAACGAATGAGACGCTCGCCTTCTCTTCTATATCCCGAAGGGAATACGTCGCACGCCCCTCATAGATGCGATCCTTACGCTCGCGGACGCATCAGGCCGTCGGCGTTATCGTAATCTCGCTGCCGAGATTCTCACGAGCTCACCGTCATTCCGTCAGTTCTTCGTTGCCGCGTCATTTCCGTCATAAAAACCGCCACGAGCGTGGGTGTCTGAAGATTAAGCCCGTAAGCAAGTTGATTTGCAAATCGAGGAGAAACCTCTCGTTTAAAAATAGGTGCTGTTTGCTTCTTTACATGTATATTTGCAGTGTTACGACGCGTTGCAAACAAATGTGCGAGCGCTGATTTCTTCAATGAAGCTAATCGCATCCTTTTCTTAAAGGGAATTTATCGATGTCTCACGAATTCCTCTGCTTTTAATATTGTACTATTAATTTGAATATATCGGTATTTCTTCTAATACGCTAAAAAATAAAAGAGAGCTCTATATAAATTACGAAATTTCTAATTCTTATTAAAAAAAATATCCATCAATCTTACGAAGCTTTCTTTTTCTGTTCGACTTTCTCATCATCATAATCGTTAGATTGTTTCTTGGCATTCTCCCTCGTGAACGAATTCTCGACTTGTGTAACGGAATTCGCGATCGAAGGATGCGTGCGTAGAGACGCGAAGCAAGTTGACGACTTTCCATCCTCGTGGTCGCGTGCGGACACGTTGTTACAGGCCACGAAATGTCAAGGCATCCTCGTGCCAAGTGAAAGGACGCGTCACGTCGAGTCCTGCTGCGTCGCGCCGGGTAGGCCCGCTTTCCGTTTTCCATACTCGGAATAATTAACAAATTAATAACCGTCGCGATTCTAATCGGCCGCCGTGATACTAATGAAGTCAAAAAAGTATGATTTAAAATATTATCTGCGAGGACAACTAAAAGGTACGGATATTGATTCCTTGCAATGTAAACATCATAAATAACTTCTATAATGAGTAAACAGTATATGTATACACATAAATAAATAAATTACGGAAGTCTTTGACAGCTTTTGATAACATTCAATAAACCAGAAGGAAAAATTGTTATATTCAGATTAATAAGAAATGTTTTCCTTTACTTCATACTGCAAATTTTTTATGCAATAAACAATTATGATTTTTTTAAAAAGTAATATATGTATAATTTTACGAAATCGGTAGATATATTTCTATGTATTATAAAAAATTATTGTGCTGTTCTCATTGTTAAAGCTTTCATTAAGTGCAATTAGTTTCCGTGTTAATCCGTTTATATAGACGAGATATTTATTCAGCAGACTGCGGTAATTAGACATTTATAGTCGTTTAATTTATACCATTTCTTCGATCGACACTATCGATTGGCATTCGATACGTCGTAGTTGAATGAGAGAGAAAAATCAAAATACATTATGCTCGGCAAGGAATTAATTATATAATATTAATTAAAATTAAGTGTCGATGCATATAATCGTGGCTATTTCTGCAATGATTTAATAATAATCGAGTCAAGATGAAACGTGCTACGACTGGCGCATAAATTTATCATGCGCAATTATAATAGATTTATAAATATTTATCGATAATAAAATGTTAACAGCGGTAATTCTGTATCCAACTTTTAGATTTTTATGAAGGATGTATTAGAACAGAAGATATATTCTTTTTTTATTGTTACTTTTTTATACAAGAAGTATGTGTGTGTGTGTTTATCTTTTTATATTTTTAATATTTATTATTTTTCATCGAATCAACAATATATATTTCAAAAAATTATATTATGGAGAAGAGATTTTTAAATCTTGTGCGTCATATTTTTTATACGATTTTTATATTACAATTTTATATGTATGATATTTATTAGGCAGGCAAGTCAGTAATATTTTTAAACTCATTTTAGAGATTTGATTTAAACAACGTGAGCGCGCAGTTACAATGAATCTAACATGTATTCAGTACCGGTTATAACGCGGTGGTAAAGGCGTTACATGTAGGTACTCGAAAGAAGTGGAATGCAGGAGTTGGCGCCGAGAGTTGTCTACTTGCAAGTAGGCAACCTTGTATCGACAGTAATATATATATATATCCCGAGAGAGGTCAAAGATTATGTAGCGCAGTATCGATAAAGGCGGCCACACGTGTATCATAACTGATACTTATGATCCATCTACGTCAGTTGATATATCTCAGTACAGTACAGTACCGAATAGGCCGGAGTAGAGTTAGTTACAGATATAATAAATTCGTAGTAGAATTGAAAAATGATTTTCGAGAGAAAACACGCGAAAAGTTATTTTGAGAAAATGCGATTGAAAATTCTTTCTTCTTTTTCGCAGAGGCACTTTATCTTTGAGAAAAACCAATTTTGAAAGATTTCGCTGCTTTATTTGTGTTCCAAAGGAAGATGCTTTTAATTGACCCAGGTGACCTTAAAAATACATGATTTATAGAGTACGGTGTACGTATACTAGATAAATAGCACTGTAGAAATTGCTTTCCAAAGAAACAAGGTTTCTTGGAACGATCTGTGCCATAGATTGCCTCCTCGCTAAACACGATTTACACGAGATTACCTCATTTTCTTTACAGGACAACGACACTTGCAAAATTGATTTACGTCAGTTTCAGGATGGCCGAGCCATCGGATTCTCCACAGAGTTGCCTCGCCGCTCTTCCGCGTTAGCTTCACGCGCCACGACATACTCTTCGTCGCGATCCCCGAGGATGACACGTATCCTCCACATTGCTGGCGCAGACAGCATAGCTGCTGCTGCTGCTGCCTGGCTCTTGTCCCACGGATAGAAAACGTTAACGGTGCCCCCGTGAGCGAGGTGGACACCCATTAAAACTAGGATCCAAGCATTTAGTTTAGCGCTGACAAATGTGACGATCCGTGCGGCGGCGCACCGCGCGCGCATCCGAGCGTCTTCAGCGTCGCCGCGGCTGAGTTAATTGTCGGCCGCAATTAAGAGCCGTGCTTTATTGAACACGAGCACGCACGCGGGATCATGGGAAAGGGTTATATTAACGTCCGGCCCGAAAAGCGTAACGCCGCGTAAATCATGACGTTAATTAAGTCCGTCGCGAACGGCGTCAGATTCACTTCTCCTCGTCACGCCTCCGAGATCCACTCGGTGATCCTCTCGTCTGAACCCCGCGGACGATGCCTCAGCCGGTGGCGATCGCAGATGACACGCGGAAGGGAGATGCCGAGATAAGGAGATGGCTAAACTCGGAACTTCCTCGTATACTTTCCATATACCTGTAAGATCTCGCTGATTATGTCCCACGTTGAGTATATAATGATGCGGTAATTGTGCGATGAAGACATTGCGATATAGTATTGCAATATAATCTGGGCGTAAAATCGTCGACATACTTAAACGAGAAACATTTATAGAAGAAAGCTTTGAAATATTTTCCTAAATGTTTGAATAACTGTTACGAGATGTATTTTTTGCTAATCAATTTCTCACTTTAACGTTTCAAGGATATAATTTACTGTCGTGTTTTTCGCTAATTAATTTTTCACGTTTCAACGTTTCAAGGATATAATTTACTGTCGAAGGTAAATGAGTTTTATATTAGAATAACGGGAAGACAATCTTCCTTTTTTTTTTTGAACTCACGACAATTTAAAGATGTGGTTTTTCGAAAGCGTTTATCTTCGATGTACTTCAGAATGATCTTTATGCTCGCCTCATCTACACAATGTGCTCTTGACATTGCATACCGCACGAGATGAGAATTTCTAACGAATGCATCGCGCGCGGCGTATTTCACGTGGGAAAAGTAAATACACCGGCATCCTGTTGTAACCGATTCAACGTGTTCCATATTAATCTTTTTTTATCAATCACAGTACTTCAGAATTCTTCCATCGCACTTGAATAAACAGCTTCGATTGATTGGCACATTACTTTTGATCGTGAGACAACTCTAAACTAATTCTGAAGAGACTAAAACATCGACAGCTTTTTCTTAAGATGTGTAACGCACAATATACAAGAATAATTTATAGTTATACGCAATAAACGGAAAAATAAAATAACTACGCTACTATTCAATTATTTCAATTATATTATTTCAATTGAGTAAAATATATTTGTATAATTACGATAATAATTTTCTAAAGTATGGAAGTATGGAATATTTTAAAATAAAATGTAAGATAATTTCTGACATATTCGGCATATTGCAGACTAACAAAAAGTTAATTGTAGCTTTTATTACTATTCTCTTCGTGTAATTTAACACGTCGCATATATCACTACACTTATTACTTCGTTAGAGAATCACATTACTATGTTGGTACTTTTTGTTTAATTAGGACGCACCGCAAGAATTCCCTTTTACTTTGCCGTTGTAATTATGTTGAAGACACAATCTGCACGGATAAAATTAGGTAAAATGTTGGATTATTAAATAAAATTTAGTACCCACACTGCTCGTGTCAAATTTTTACGTGTACGGTAAATTGTCATTGTGACCGGTAAGAGATGGTCCGGTAAGATGGGACTAGCCAGATAGGACGAAGACCTTTGCACGCAAGAAATAGATGGCTGTATACTTTAACATATAAGCACGTTTTCAAGTGCATCTTAGACGAGCGGGTGATTATCCTCATGGAGCATGAGAAAGGCACTAAGATGCGAGTATCTTCAAATGCCTCTGCTTAGCAGCTTCTACGAATATAATCGCGTGCTCGGTATTCCTTAGATTGTGATATATCAATTGACTCACCTAAAGTTAATTTTGTATAGTTAACATATTTAACCCTGAGAGTAATTTCGATAAAGCTTTGAAGAGATTGAGATACTTTTGTAAATTTAATGCTTCAGACTTCAAAATCTTTTCATGTGTGTGCGTGTAATTTTTGATATTTATATCTCCACCGTTCTTATAAATAACGCAATCATGGCAGGTTACTGTATATGAACGGTTGCATGGAAGGCTACTATAAATAATAATACCGTAAATAAGGATATTGTATATAATAATCCCGTAAGCGAAGAATTCAATCTTGAAGTTATTTTTAGTAGAAGGATTCCGATGGGAAATCACGGTTTTCGATCGTCGAGAGCACACGTATAATTTAATTTTTTTATTTCATCAAAGTGCAGTGATAGTCGCGCTGTCAAATAAAATTGCTGATTTAACATCTTCGATCGTTACAGTGCGCGATAAATATTCACCGACCGAAAGTTTCGTTAAACCAAGCGCCGTTAATTATGTCCGATTTTCTGGATCTGCATGCACACACGAAAAAGAAGGATCCGGCGAACCACGCGTAAATCGCGCGTTTAATTGCGCGATGCATGCGTAACTTGGTCATGCTGTAATTTAATTGCTGTAATTTAAAGCGATATATCTCGTATTGCGCGCAAAAGAACGGCCCGTTTCATCCAACTATTTGCTGTGTCGTTCATCGCAGGTGCCGAAAGAAATCCTGGAGATTAAGAAACTAGTTTTCCAAAACTGACCAAATACGCGGGAATAACTGGTTATAATAAAAAGATGAAATTGAATTAGATAGCAATTTAAACAACTGCAAGTTGAGAAATATAATTTTTTGAAATAAATTATATACATAGATGTATACACATAATTTTTCATAATTTTAAATTATTATTTTAAATCGAGGCCATAAGTATTAATATAACTATTTTGAAATAAAAGCAGTGACAAGAATAGAAACAATTTTGTGACACTTTAACCTACTGTAGCGGGAAAATCGTAAGAAAGATTGTCTTAATGAGTATGTTTGTGCTACTGAGAACTCCCTTGCCTTCGAGCACGAAAACAATTTACATCGTTACACATGCACACGCGCTTTACGCACGCAAATAACAAGCTACGGCGCTTTAATAAGCGTCGAAGTGCAGATAAAACGACGAGATACAAGCGAAACGATCGGCCGGAAAGGCTCGAAACCGCCACCGCCGCCGCCACCGCTACCGCTGCTCCGCGAAAGGTTAAACAGGAGGAAAGAAGGAAGGAAAGAAAATAAAACGTCCGAGAGATCGTTCCTCTCCGGCTGCATAATCTGATGCCGTTCGCGCGCGATTACGCCATTCCGAGAGCTGCGTTTAATATCGGAGGACGTGGCTCGAGATCTCGCGTATCCACCGCGAATTTCCCTCGAACGTAGATACGTGCTTCATTGGCCCGCTGTACCGTTGCGTAAGTCTGTCTTCGATTAATATTGAACTGAAATTACAAGCTATAAAGTCAATCAAACTAACCCCGTTATTTTCAAAAATCAAACAGAACGTTTTTCTCCTTTAGCCTTCTTGTTTTCTCTTGTGATTTTAATTTAAATTCTTAAAAGGTTTCGACATTTATCATTGATTTATTGTCATTTCATTAAATTTTTATTTTTTATTTACATTGATATTGCGGGACATGTATCTTTATGCTTTATGCTTTATTTAATTTAATTTTAAAATATCAATTATATGATATTTCAATATAATAGAAAAAATACAATATAATATATATTTTTGAGATACATAATACTTCTGTAATTTTTATTTAATAATTTTTTAAAATTAGAATTTCTAGAATCTTGGAACGTATTAAAATATTTATAAAATAAGGAACACAGTTTAATATTAATTTTCTCAGATAATCAAATGTCACTTGTTCAGATCATAGTTTGATACTCAATTTTTATAGAATTTTGTGTTCAAGGAGATTTTAATACTAGTTTACGGATAAAATCGTAACGCTTCAAATGCGTTCTTGAATGTAGCGCAAGTAGCACAAATACCTCCACTGTAGTAGTAGTAGTAGTAGTTTTTTTTTTTTTTTTTTTTTAAATACCTCCACTGTGTAAGACGATTTTCTGGAATTTTCCGCTGTAATGAGATTAAAATGTTACAGAATTTTTCTTTATTTACTTAAAAATACTTGATACATGTTGCCGTAAAGTGTACTGTCAAGTTCCCACGTAAATTCGATATAAGGTCAAGAATTTTTTCAATATTTCTCTCTAATGAAGACAAGACAACTCATGAATGTCTCAAAATTATCTGGGAAACTTTTCTTATCGCCCCGGGGAAAAAATCGTTATCACTTTTAATCACATAAAAATCATTATTATCCTAAGTGCGGTGAAAGTCGCCGTCTCGCGTAAAAGGTGTCCGGGAGCCGTCGGCCGATGATCTTGCGTAGGTACGCGACGCAAGTGAATGCGAAAGCACAGGATGAGTGATTATCGCCCGCGCACGTTGAGTATGTTAAATACTCTCTTCAGCACGGATTTATATGCTCCGCTTCTAAACGGCGAGCATGAATGTCGCTTGCGGCATAGCAATAAGACGTACAAGGTGTACATACATAGCAATCTCTTGAGGATGCACTCTAGTAAACTCCGTACAAATATGGAACTAGGATGAGTTTCTTCATTATGGTCACGAGGGATATTTCTGTTTGCAAAAATAAAATAAGTGTCTAAGAAGTATTATGTGTTCGACATTGGGGATTTTGTTTATAAATTGTCCTCCTTTCTATATATAATAAAAAGAATTCATTATTAAAGTGTACGGTAAATGCAGAAGACATTATATATAAATCTTACAAAGTTATTTTAAAATCTGAAACTATATTGAGATTAAAATTTTGCCATTTCTTTCAGGCACGCCTAATATTTGTTACATTGTTCTGCAATTTTCTTGTCTTATCAAGTGTCACGCGAATATGATTGTGAAGGTAATAAACTTGGCGATAACGTCTCGTAATATAATTTACAGCGTTGTAAAATCTGTCAAGTGTATGTATGTATGTGCAATTAAATAGACAGAGTATAACCAATAAAATGTGACAATTACAGAATGTGAGAAGAGAAGAGTCGTATGTATTAATATTACGCGTAATTACAATGATAGAGATAATATAATTGTAATACAGAATTAATTACACATATGTATACATCTTAAACGCAAGTCAATTAATAGACATGTACATACATACTACGCTGAAAATTTCTAAGCCATAATTATTTGTCTATCGATCATCGATATGATAAACTATGTTTATTTATTATATATGATCTACTTTACATACATGTATAAAATATATCGGAATTGTCGTCACTATCTTTTACTTAAAGAGTCTTTAAGTAAGTAAATCGAAATTTAATCGTTTTTATTTTAAAATACTGATAATAAATATTACTTTTTACCGCAATTACAGTATTGAGAAACCATAAAATATTTTCAATCTTTTTAAATAATTCCAATTTTTTTAGATAAAAGTAATTCATTGAAGAATAAAATTTCATGTATTTATAATAATAAAATATAATAGCATAATAAAAAATACAAAAAAATATAATATAATATAAAATAAGATATTTTTATAATTTAGCTCAGTTCAACGTTCTCATTTTCTTAGAATTTTAATTTTAATAATTACTAATTTAATTTTGATAAAATATTTAAAATTAAGATATAAATTATATATAAAATTAAGAATATTAAAAAGGTATATAAAATAACGGTCGGTTTTGTAATTTTTATATTGATTTCAAATTTGCTGGCAAATTTATCATTAAATTAGTGGCTAAGATTAGGAGTTAAATAGGTATTAAAATTGGAACGTCCTGTATAAGTGCAGCAATCCTGTTTTCAACCACCGTAGACTAAATTGTAAAGCATGGTGACGCGGAGAAATGTAATATATACGCAAAAGTCGGATTTTTTAAAAATAGTAGCAATTACCTGACTTTCTATACTTCATCATATTGCATCGATTATACGCAATAATATATCCCAGCGTGTAGTATAAAACCGTTTAATACGTATATGATGAAGCGGAAACCAAAGCGACGATCGCAAGGTTTACATTTGCTATGTAGGCAAACATGCGGTCACTTCACTCCATCCATTATCCTCGAGGAGGAAAAAAAGGATACGTTCAAGTAACGACGCAGCAGGCTCACGCGAGAAGATTAGGCTTTTTGCTGTCGACCTCTCCCCTTTATTCCTCGATACTTTTGTTTTACATTCGAGGGAATCCCGATTAAAGGAGTACGATCCGTGAACCGTTAACGCTCGATGAAAGTATAGCGTTAAATTATCTTGTATGCACTGTTAGAATGTCGGAACTGTTATCGCCAAGTACATGCATTGCTGCACTCGAAATCTCGTTGCAATTTAATAATTATTCGCATGCATTTCTGATAGAATATAGGAAAAATAGCGATTATCGCTGTTCTGCTACTATTTAATTGTCATTTATAAGTATTTCCGTCGGAGATATAGCTAATTGACATTAATTTGAAGACATTAACCTGTAGCTTGCGAAGAATAAAATATAAAATATGTATAATATTGTGAAAATATTGAAAATAAATTTTATTAGAAAGATCGTTATGCAGCTTTAAAATAGTTAATATATGTAAGTGACATGGCAAGAAAAAAACACACACACACACACACACATATCCTTGAATTTAAATTAGAATTATTATACGATAAATAAATTATATTTCTATCTCACTTAATTTAAACTGATTTTTAATTTATTATTTTTTTCAATAATATAGAAACGATGCAATTTTCTCGATACTCGTGAACTTAATAATTATTTTTGCTAAATTTTCCTTGATATCTCGTCTTAATATCCTGGAATATTATATTCTTTGAAATTATGAAGCCTTTATTTTTCAGTTAATTCCTTTTAAAGATGGGATATCATATAGGAAAGATATATCGACACGATATAACGTTATCGACAGGCATTAAAAAAAAGTAGCTACTCAATCTTGATAAAAAATAGAGCGCTCTTTTTTGCATTGTACCTTTAGGCGACAAGAAGAAAATTTCGCAAGTGCGATTTAATTTTACATACTGTTATATGATACACGTTAAAACATGGAGAAAATGAAGTCTATAGTATAGAATGTCTATAGTAAGTTTTGTTTTACTTATAGATATTTTGTAGGAGGAGTAGGTATAGTTTATCAATTAATATGATTATTTGCGGATGATTGTGAATGCTTGACCAGAAAAAAAATGAAGTAAAGGAGAACATTTCTTTTGTTACAATTATTATTAATAAAAATATAAAGTATGCTTATCTAATAATTTTTAATTTAAATTAAATTAAAAATTAATATTTATATAACAATGGAATAATTAACAGAAATCTTTTTATCACAATTTTATGGTATACAAACGCTTTTTTCATATAATTATTTAGTCAATATGGTTATATAAGTTTAATTATTTCAATGCATTACATTTCTTACAACTGACTTGTGATTGACGCTGTCAATTATCTAAAAATAAAGTAGTCGCTTAAGAAGCAAAATGTTCCCTTTCGTAGCTTGAAGCGATCAAGGATTTCGTAAGCGTGATTTATTTTTGTACTCCGTCAGAAACGAGAAACGAATCTTGCGACGCGCTGCGACACTGATTAATAATGCGTCCTGAAGCGGTTGTCCTTCAATTGCATGTGCGACTTTTCGATTACATGCTCCGTTTGTTTCGAAGAGCAAACTTTTATCTTAAGAAAAGAAACTCGTCGTAATTTTGCATTTTACGACTCCTTATTTTGTTGTCATTATATTCTCTGCAATATATCATTGCGGAATTAAACTTTCCACTTTAAATCAGATTTTTATATGTGCAAAATAATGTTCCATTTTAATATCTAAATTGCGTAATCGTTACATCGAAAAGAGTGATTTCTAATCGATGCGTGAAAAATCGGCTCAAATAATCCTTATAGCAAAACAATTTTTAAATCGATGATTTGATAATAACATGATTGTTAAAAATTATTCAAGCTTAAATATTATTAATATTATTAATTTTCCAATTTTTAGTTCTTTTCTGAGTAGCTTTACATGAAACGATTTTATTCTAAATTTTTTACTTTTTCACGAGGAATTACGTCTTTCTTGGTCATATTGCCGGTTCGAAGACATCTTGTATATGTTTAGTCATTTATTTTTGCCAATTAATCAACAGTTAATATTTTACAGTCAAATATTATTTGGTTCACAGAATCAATATTTCTTGCCTCTTACTTACTTGATATCGATATTTCTTGCCGCTTAATTTGCGTTTGCTGATTTAAACGCCACTTTTTTTTCATCATTTTATTTATGAACATTATATTTATGAGGGAAACTTAGAGGTACATTTCTCACCTAATTTTATAGATTAGTCGTGTAATCGCGGAGAAGAATAATGACGGAGGTCGTGTTCCGTAATTCTACCCGCTACAATTTGGCGGGTATTTCTCATCTCGCCGATTGATTAATCACCGAGTCAGGTTGCTCTTTAGACGCGCGCGCATTTTCGCGGCGCGCCTCACTTCGTCTGAAATTTATTTGTTTCACACTCGAGCGGGCGGGTGTGCCGTTCCGTGGAATGACACATAAATCAAGCCTTCGCCGAGCCGGCCGCGCCGTCGCTCTTCTTTTACCCTCTTTCCCTCGTTCTTTCGAGAGAACTCGCGGCTCTCACGGCGTGGATCACTCTCGGTCACGCATGCGGAAACAGGCGAAAGTTGTCACGGACATTTCGGGAGATGGCATTTCGTAATCCGTGGAACGTAAAAAGTAAAGAGGTGCGAAAAGACACGTGCATTCATCGAGTTTCTCGAGAAACTGTGACAATGTCTTTTTCTTTTTGTCTCCGTCGGCATCTCGCGAAACGTATGCTATCTTTGATCTCAGTGAGGTAATTCTGAATAAAAGAATTAAAATTTTACAGAACGCTCCATTAACTTATAAATGCATTAAAAAGATTAACGTTTGTAAATAGAAAAAAATTTATATATATATATATATATATATATATATATATATATATATATATATGAGTCGATATGTGAAATAATAGTTTTGTGTATAAAT
This sequence comes from Tetramorium bicarinatum, assembly GCA_928718305.1. Lineage (NCBI taxonomy): Eukaryota > Metazoa > Arthropoda > Insecta > Hymenoptera > Formicidae > Tetramorium > Tetramorium bicarinatum. The sequence goes on from OV788324.1 coordinate 14,447,742, forward strand.
CGATGGCCATGTATCACATTTACTTCACAAAAAAGTTAGTTCAAGTGCAAAATAGTTAAATATTTTTTTATATTATTATAATGGCAATTTAAAATAATTTGGAATGAAAGAGTCTCTTATGCTATTAAAGACCATGACATCATTATTATAATAATTGCTACTATAATGATAAAAGGTTGGGAAATTTTATTTTAGAAAATATATGTATATAACGGTACAATTGATAAAGCATTATCCGAAAAATAATCTCGGAAGACATAATAACAAGGTATGAATAAATTCATAATAAGTAATGATTAGATCTTGAATCAGAAATACGCATACTTAACTTTAGAATGTTACTGGACCGATCGGTTGGGCTCCACACTCTGTAATTAATCGGTGCCGCGGTTCGATGTTATACACATTCTTTCTTCCTTTTTTCGAATTGATTTATGCCTTGATCGTGAATTTTTATTAATTGATTGACGTGACACTGATTGATTCGCGTCTTTGATTAGCTAAAGAAGAAACAGGCGAATCAAAGTCAAAACGAATTAAAAACTCAAATTTGAATCAGAAAAAGGAAAAGAGAAAGAAAGAGAGAGAGAAAAAGACAAAGATTTCTCCGATATTGAATTATGCGTTGATAGTGTGCTTTTATTGATTTGTTGAGCGATGTTTGCTCAGTTAGTTTATCTTTTTCGTTGGTAACCAATAATTAAATCGATACTGCGTTTATGTATGCATTGACATAAATTGATGAAGTAATATGGTATAGCAAGTCAGGGAATAAGTTCCGTGTAAAATATTTAGTACCTCCATGGGTGATATCAATCAGAACATCATATATAATTATTAAAAAATCACATTTATGCTTGCTGCAAAATGATATAAATATCACTACAAATGAAACAAATCGTCGTACAAAGAGAGGATTTAATAATCCTTTTAGAATTTTAATCCTAATGGACATTGAAATTTGATATGCATTACATTCATGCTTATCGTCCACTTCTCGGTGTTTATGTCAAAATTTCTGTCGAATTGCATGACAAGTGGTCCGCTCGGCCTTTCGTGTTTGCGAATGCATACAAAGTTGCACCGTGACATTTCATTAGCAGGCACGTTTTCTCGCGACGACGTGTCGGACTTGTTTTATCCGCACGGTCAATAATTACCGGGCACCGGCACCGACGTTTACTGCCGGCCAATACCTGTTGCTCTGTTCCAGAGCTATATCTCAACATTGAACGACGCTAATAGACCTCTAATACTGGTCTGGGACACGCTTCTCGCGCGAAACGTAAATCTTCTCGCGCGTCTCTTTCTCCTGTGTTTTGTTTGTAAAGGCCGCGTTACGAGTAGTGATTAGACTATTCTGACCGGTTACTGTTTATCAGACCGGTAACATTTAACTGGTGTTTTCAAGTTTAATGGGGCGATTCATGTCTGTTGATGAATCTGTTCAGACAGATAATTTGTAACCGTAAGAAGTCAGTTAATTTATCGTGATTCTTCCTCTCTCTCTCTCTCTCTCTCTCTTTTTCGAATATTATCAAATACCCAAATATAATTTTCATTTGAAAGAGACAAAAAGTTTTTTTATAAAATTGTTTACACGGTTTAATTAATGTGGTTATATTAAAATAACTTAGAAATATAATTAACGCAATATGATAAATTAAATAAATATACTATATAAAATGTAAACACTACATATACATATTATTATACATATTATACAAGTATTGTACACATACATTGCTTTTTATGTTTTTATTGCTTCATGGATTTTTGTCATAAATTCTTGATTAAAGTATACGACGTTTAATTCGTAAAAGAATAATTACGTGAAGATTATATGTCTCTCCTTGATAATTTCATCTTTATGAAAAAGATAATTCGTGAGAACCAGAGCTTCTAGTTATGAACCAGCGTTGGGCAATATCTTCGCGAACTGGTTTATTCGGTCCGGCGTATTACGTGCTGCGATATTTATTACGCCTGATCGGTGAAATTGTCGACTGCGAGCATACGATCGCCCCTGGCTCTCCAAGGACGCATATACTCATACGTGTAATAAAAAAAAAACAGTGATTTACTTATTCCCTGCAATCTCCCGATATCGCGTTGCCCGTTTTTAATCCTGTTATTGCTGAGATTCCTGACAACCGACGACTTGCACCTGTTCCAGATTACATTCCACTTACCATGTAACGTCACGAAGGAAATTCTCCATTGATATTACATTAACTGATGTAAAGCATTAACGTTATCTGTTTATTAGATAGAGAATAATATAACATTTTACACACTGGAAATTTATTTCTGAAAATATATAAGAAAAGTAACTTTGCGTTTTTATATACACTTTTTAATATACGTTTGCGTTTTAATATACACTTAAAATGTACATATGATGTTATCATGTGTTCCACTCTTTCAAAAAAAGCGTATTAAATCGATACTGAAAAGTCTCGAAATATTGTTGTCTCTTTTCCGCAATACTGATTGGTTCTATCTCTTGGCTCATTTCGTATTGCGAGAGTAGCTATCAGCGTTGAGATGTGTGACAGTTATTGTGACAGTTTTGACAGTTTGTTAGATTATCGAAATTTTAAAGAATAAAAAATTTTTTAATCTTAAATCTTTACAAAAATTATGTTTCATTATGTAATAATGAGAAATTTCGCGCGCAAAGAGCACGTCCATCACTACTAATCATTTATAAATGTAAAGTACTTGTTCATATCATTCTGTAAATGCTCGAAAATGAAATGCATTAAATTCGATGTGTATTAATTATTAATAATGACAGCTATCGTAAGCAATAAATCACGTATAATTAAATATACTGAAATACGATGGATGGAATATCGAATAATTGCTTCCGTCTTGCCGCTAGGTTATTTATCGCTTCGCAAATATCTCTGTCTTGACGTTTGTCTGATAGACAAATTATTCGAGCGATCTGTTACAATAATTGATTGCGGTTTTAATATCGACGCAATTGTGCAAGTGATCGAATGTGATATCTTACTCGATGCATGCGAAATTAATTAGCAATTATTTTCGACAATCTTTGTAAGGATTGGATAACGCGATGTTGTTTCAAAGAAGAATAATTTAAAATTTAAATTTTCTTCGAATTTAACACTTTTCAATAAAATTTTTTAGATACTAGGAATATAAAAAGAACGTTAAATTTTTAATCTTTAAAATTTATGAGAACTTTGAAAATTTTCTAAAAAATTAAAATCGCCCGAACTGGTTTATTTCTGCTCTTATTATCTTATTTATTTTTTTTGAATATTAAAAATGAATATTAAATCAGAACTTAAAACATTAGGAATTAAAAAAATTTTTTAGAAATTTGATTAAAATTTTATTCTGAAAACTGATGTTAAATCTTCTAGAAATCCATATCTGTTTGTTTCCCACGTCAAAATATGTCACTGCTGGCAGTAACTATTACTCATTGACAGTAACGACCATCAATAATTTAATTATCGACGATGCTTTCCAAGGCCACGCCTTGCAATTTTGTTCGACGAAGTGAAATTTAATTGATCGTAAACGCACAGGGGCGTTGTGTGCAACACGAATACATCGATCATATTATACAATATGTTTTTCAAAACTATCATTTCTTTAGCTTTAAATTCTTTATTCAATCTGAATTTTCTTTCTATAAAGTATTTTTTGTCTTTTTTAAGTTTTAATTATTTACAAATTTATTCAAAAAATAAAATAGATCGAATGTTGTTACAAAATGAAAATAGTTCGTTTTTCTGCTAATCGAACAGAAATGTTCGAGGCGATTATTTTTCAATGTGTATTAGAAGCATTTTGGAATTCTACTTTGTGTGTCTCATGAATAACCATATAATTCTATATACTAATGAATTTAATGAGTTTAATGAAGTCGCATTGGTATCGTATCCCGTTTTGACCTGTATTTTCTGACAGAAGGGAGTTTTAAAACATATGAACAATGCTTTCGCCTTCAGCAGTCCGATTGTGCACATAAATCATACATGTATGCACCTACCATATATTTCTATACCGTTAACTTCATGTAGGTGGTGCTCGAAACGTAATCACCGTTCCCATTGAGAGACAGCATGCCGGGTATTTAGAACCCATTTGTGTCATTGGCATCATAGATTGAAGTCTCGTAAAACAAGTAGTCCACACGCACACCAACAACGCATTGCGCAATGCTAATGGATCAAGTCTATTCATGCGCTCGCTGAATGACTTCGATCGCTCGAGTTCCACGTGGCTTTCGTCATGGCTTTGTTATACGGAGAAAGTCGTCTCGTCATTCGGGTAACGTCCCGGCGACAACGGGCTAATACTTTAAACAAGTCAATAAAATAATTTGTATCATGTGATACATGAATAATAGGATAGAATACATTTTACTGTGACGAGCGCGTTAACTTTTTAAGTCCGTTTTGCGCAATTTAGAATCTACATGGAATTGGAACACGCATTTCTTTGCAATGCAGTGAGAATTAATGGTCGAGAAGACGTCGAGTGCGTAGAATAGATGACTGGAGAGAAATCGAATATTGCAAATCTGCTTTTTATTGCTCGGGAAATATTTCGGGAAAAACATGTCGGCTGGTATGCGGCTTTGATACTTGCGTACAGTATACTGTGTTTGCAAAAGGTCGCATTATCATTTACACATCGATACTCGTACGAGCAGGTAACGAGTCGAGACGCTTCATATATTATTGAATAGTGATCGTATTGATAATTACAATAAGCAATTGTCCATCTTATCTGGTATGTTTCATCTACTTTAACCATGTTAGACATAAATGGGAGTGTCACGTACTTAAGTGTCGCACAGAGGATTTGTATCCGCGCGTGATTGTAATCGCTTGCGAATCTTTATGAGGATGCATATGAAGATTACTTTTGAAAATCGTATAATTATTATTTTAATGAATATCTAAAAAACAAAATAAAAAATATTCGATAATTTATGCGTACGAATTATTTTTGAAATATTGATTATTTTGAACCCTGGTTTAATTCGGATAGAGTCGATATAATGCTGCCGATTTAAATCCCCGTCACTCTAACAATAAGATTATAACCTTAATTTGTGCAGTCTTTATATCTCGGGATCATATTCGCGGATTATAGATCTTGCTGAATGCTGCTGTGCCGTAGTTGCCGCTTAGTTTGTAATAAGTGGACCGAATGAAATGATTTAAACACTATTGTAAAAAGTCATTTTTATTAGCAAATAATACAAAAAGAATATATATGATTTTAAAATAAATATTATGAAAAGATCTAGTCCAATTAGGTTGATTGCTTGGCTCAGTGATTCCTTTCGGATAGCCTTTCGAAATAATGATTATCTGTATTTGCACAACAATCGAGGCGTTTATTAGATACTCTTTCTATCATTAATAATTACAACAGTACTTTCGAAGAATTTCAGATAAATTCCTCCCATGGAAATGTATGCGGATATTCTGAATGTATCACTGAATATATCAGATCGCGGAGAATTATGTGCAATCATTCATATTTTTAGCTAGTTTATAATATTTATTTTACAAGTTCATAAATGTGTATTTTTTTGCACTCTATATGTTGTGAAAAATGACAGATTTCTTTTGAAGATTAGTACATTTAATTTAATGATGTACAGACTAAACGTATTACTTACTAGAATATTTACTTTTACAATTGTATCCATCGTTGTTTGTCACGAACCAATTGATTTTCTCGATGCTATTTCGCTATTCCTTATCGATAATTTTGATCTGTGCCACCTACATAGAGGCCGACTGGTTCAACCGGTCTTGTTACGATCTAGCCTTCGTGACACCGAATGTGCCGATTTACCTGTAGGGTTATTAGCGCTACCGTGGTGTAAGATCATCGATTGCTCCGACAATCTTAATTTCGTTTCCATTTCTCCATTTTGAAAGTAAGTACAATCGTACAATTTTGTATCCTAATAATTTCAAACCCCGCTTGCGCTGGAGGGTTTTCTATATAACAAATTTAGATGTACCGACATGTACCTAAATAATGGCCGTTGAAACTCCCATTTCCTTGCGTGGGTGTCTCGATCTACTTGTAGAGACGATGTTTCTTTAATGATAACTTCACCGTGTTGTATAACAGATTTTTAAATTCCAAATTTCCAAATTTAGAGGTAGTTAATTAATCAACACCAGTAATCCAGTTAATTAATAACAATATACAATAATTTAAGGAACAATAGTTTATTTAATAACAAACGATGTAAAGTGCTTCTTAGACCGCATTAAATCTAGTTACAGAAATTAACAGAACGCAATATCCCGATAATTTACCGTAAAATAAACGACTTGATCTTGTCATAATTTTAATTAAAACGATAATAATATTACATACGATACATATTCCATTTTGAAGGAGATTTCACACAGAAAGCTCTCGGCATCGAATCGGCCGAGGAATCCGCGGTTAAAAGGGCACCCGATTCCGGGATATCCCGTACAAATCATCTGGTAGGCATTAATCGAAAAGCATTTAACGCTCCGCGGGGGGAACAATACCGTTCGCTCGTGACGCAAACTCAAATAGACGGCGAGCAAACTCTCCGGCGAGATGCAATTCCGTCTCTCGATAGCGCGTTTACACGCTCCGCTCCGATGAGTTTACGTAACGTTCACAATTTAACTGGCCGCGCGCGAGAAAAATCGTTTTCGCGCATGGGAATCCGTTTTTCCTCGCCGTCCGTCGCTCGCGAGCTCGCAAGGAGGAAGTCGGACTCGATTCCGACTCGGAATCGCTCGGGGTTAAGTGCGGTGTCGTCTAGATACGTTACCTCGCCAATTAAGCGTATTTAGCAACCGCGATTGCGGTCGGTGTCGTTATCGCGGTTACAACGCGACTGTCAATTGGCTTCAATTATATGATTATGCGGACGTTACACGCAGGTAGGCACCCCCCGTGCCACTGATTCTACTAAAACGGCACGTAGTCGCAACTATTAGGGTTTTTCTCGGTCGTAATTTTATCTCGAATGACTCAATTATGAATATGTAAATTTGATAGTGAACCATAAATCTTACATGAATATGCAAATTGATGATTAGAGCGCGACGATGGCTAATCTTTTCACGTAGATATATCTTTTTTGCTCGTAAACAATTATCTTTAGCATTCTCTTCCTCTTTTCAAAATTAAATAAATGGCATTAATTAAAATTTTTAATTAGAACTAGACATTTCAGTAATAAATTATAAATTTTTTAGAAATATTATTTGAAAACATATTTTTTAAATTTATTGATGAATAATAAATCTGATCAAAAATTAAATAATTGAACGAGTTTCATTGAATATCTTATTTACTATAACAAATTTACTATAGCAAATTCGAAGCACGAAATATTTTTAAATGTCTTATGTAATTTCTGTATTTTTAATAAGTGGTACAATCGGAAAGTTAATGATAATGAAAAAGTAAATAGAAACAATAAAAACTCGCCTGACATACGCGTATTTGATTTAACATGGATCTTATCTTACACATATATGTACACTTTTACAATATATACTCTTTATTATCACGAATTAATTGATGTTATATCAAAATGGTTCCATTTTTTCCTCCACGCGTTCCACATTCACTTATACTTTACACCGAAAACTCCGTGAATCTTCCGTGAGTATTGCTAATTAGTGGAACGGACGATAAAAAAAAGAAATAATGTGGAAGCGGTTGGTCGGGTATATTTTCTCCTTCTCGGCCATCGAGTTCAGGAGGTCAGTCGCCATACCCGAAGGCGCGATGGACCTCTATCCGGTGTTTATCTTCCGTATCGCGCCGCAGGATCGTAACGCACCGTGTCGGTATAACCAGTTCTAACGGATGTTATCTGATGCTTCGTTCGCGGTCCAAACAGGTAGTCTTGAAATGCCAGTGCCGATTTGCGAACTCGCATAGGTCATGGACACACGAGGTCGGAAATATAATTTGTCGTTGACAGTTATATAAATCAAAATAAACCGATAAATTATTTGTCACAGTCGTTGAAGAATGAGTGATGCGACGTGGAAACTCGAATGAGTGATAAAAATGGCAACGTAAATTAATGGACAGTTAAAGTATGTATGATTTATAAAACTATTGAAATATTAGGAAAAGTTAAAAAAATGTCTAGAGGCATTTAAGATATGAAAATAAATTTGATATTTATGATTTATCTTTATTCTTATAATTTTTGCTTATGTTAGTGCTGGAACAATGTGATTTTTATAACAATGTGATATTTATAAAAAATATATCTACGCATAAGTGTAAATATATTAAAAGATAAACATTTTTAAATTCTCAAAGAAAATTCTATTAAATATATATATAAAATAACTAATATTGTATATTAATTTATTTATAATTTATGATATTAAATTTACATATACATATACATCTCTAGAAATTAGATAATTTTACTAAAGCACCCTTATTTCAAGTTATAGTTACTAAAGGGTTGTAGAACCAACATAACTTTGTTATATAACATATCTTTTTTTTGTCGTGGCAACTTTGTATTCTTTTATTACTTAATCGCGGAAGCAGATTCTTGGACGTTATTGGTACTTTCGCGCAAGTGCATATAATTGGAATGGAGCCAGTTATTTCCGGAAAGTAACAATTCCCATGTTTTCCATTAGACCAAGCTGGGCAAGAGAAAGCTCCCGCGGATTCGCATGTATGTGGATCACCGTTCGGATTTCTTTCTTGAAGTTTCGTAAAAAGAACACTTTCATCTCGAATATATTGCAATAATATTTCAAATTAATACACTTAATATACTTCCCAAACATTACGTGCATTTTAGCATCGCATTTTCTATATATCTTTATTGCAATGCGCGGTATTCAATAGAATAATGATGCAGAGAGAATGAATTATGTCTGTTATTAAGAAAATTGGATGTTTTTCGTTTCTTTGAAGCAAAAGATATGTTTTATCACAGAAAAGTATGTTTATTAATGAGAGTTTATTTCCGTGTTTTACATTCAATTGTGTATTTATAAGTGCGAATTAAAAATTTACGAATATTCAAATTATCGCACACATTTATTAAATGCAGGGTATTACAATTGAAATTACATAGATTTCTAGGAATATTTTAGATAATATTTAATTTATAAAAATTAGTTTTTATTACATTTTTAGCATATTTTCTACAAAAAAAGATCACAAATTGTAAAGTTTTTGTTCTCAACTTTAATTTCGGGATATTAATATAACATTAGCATAAAGTAGCATAATATGAATGAGAAATTACATCAAATCGTAAATTTGTCTATGTCGGGGATTGCCGATAAACGCGTTTCCCAAATGATTTTATGTAACTGTTAAGGCAACTTTCGACCCGGGGTCAGCAGTCTGTCAAGTTGAAGCTCGTACACGATAAAATGTCTAATGAGCCATGAGCCTAATTAACGATGCGCTGACGATGACTCGGCGTTAAGAACCCACTTGGAACTAAGCATAATGCCTTGATAGCTTTGTCGTGTCTTTGCTAAGCGAGCAGGTTCAAGATCTTCTTTACGACTACAAATGTTCTTTGAAGATGCCATTTCTACCGATCAGATTAGGTGAATGGGAAGCGAAGAGAATCGCGGCTGATATAATAGCTCATAGTGATAGAAAGAGAGACGGCGGGTATAAGGAATAGGGAGACTATTGTCGAACGAACAGAGGACATTCGTATATGACATCCGTAATTGCTGAGTAGCAATTGATCAATTTTTGCGTGAAGGGCGATATTTCTTGTCTTTCGCTAGAATGAAAAACAACAATATTTCAATGAGAACCTAATCAAGGAACTTTCACAGAGATTTCTTTGTTAAAAAATATCTGTATCAGATTCGATGATTACGAATTTATAAAATAACATTTAATTATAACATTGTTATTTTATATGAGAATTATATATATATTTTTATAAATATTCAAAAGTTTTCTTCGTTGCTTTTTTTCATACAGAAAATGTTCTTAATTTCAATATATCGAATAATCTTAATTTTTAATATAAAATATTCTATCAATTCTATAAAATGTTATTAATGTTCTATTCATCGAAAGTCATTTCACTGTTATAACATTCAATTTGCGATTTGTATTTTTTCTTTCTTTAACGTTATTTTTAATGGATTGGAAACACTTACCTCGCATTGCTTCTTCTCATTTCCATTGATCCTTCGATTCGATTATGGTGTTCATGATCTATTACAGGCATATGCTTGACCTTGTACGTGCTGTACGCGCGCGATTCTGTGAATCTGTTATTTCGCATCTCGCGCATCATCCGCTCGCAGCTTCTCCGGGATTATTTCCGTAATCTGATATGCTCCGAGAGTTACAAACCATCACGTGCCGGCGATTTGCCATTATTGTGCGCATACCCTAGTCCGCAAGGTCCAGTCCAACGAGCAAACAGCCGGTCCGTTTCTACGCGTTTCGCAGCGTAAGCGAGGAAGTATTATCTGAATCGCAATAGTCGAATGAATGTAATTTTAATAAGTTTTAAAAAATCACGAATCGCATAAAGTTTCAAATGATTTCAAATGATTGTTGGAAACGCAAATTGGAAATCCGTTGTTTCGCGAGAAAAAATTACAAGTACTGCGTACCGTAGGCTCTTAGAAATTTCGTAGAAGCGCGCGCGTGTGAAATTGCAAATTGATACTTTGATAACGTTTGTTACAGGAGGTAATATTTCATACGTGAGCGCGCAAGTGTACACGACTTAATAAGCACTACACGTATTAATGGCAAAAGTCGCCGATGCATCCCACCGCGGTAACTCGTGAAAAATATGACGTATTGCCGCGAGAGAGTCATTCACTCGTGCTTGAATATTAACGAGCGATTTGTGTCGCGCGGCAGGATTTACGATAATTCCCCCGGTACCGAGAGAGCTACACCGTCGCGCTGGCGATTTATCGTCATTGTCCGCATGTTCTGCCCGCGATGCACCGTTATATTTCGTACGTGCGTCGCGCGATTGCTCCTTACCCTAAACACAAAGTAGGTAGGTGTACCGCAGCTGCACCTAGATGCAAATTATTACCGAAGCAGCACCGCATACTTTCAGAGGAAAATCTGGTTTCTCGATCAAAATTAATGAAACGCTGATCTTTCGACTTAGAAAATATCGAAGCGTTCTTTATTATTTATTGTAACAGATGACTCGATCTGTCCAATTAATTATAACTGTACAATATATGAATGCTTATTCGTATTTCGTGTATTTAATTATGTTTCGCATACACAGTCAACATACGCATATACTAAATGTATTTTTCTATTAACATGCAATAATTTTGTAAATTGTTATAAATATATTACTATATATCAAATATATACATACAAAGGCATTAATACCTTGATTTTATACATATAAAAAAATATCTTAAAGTACATATAGAGAAATGCATAAAAATATTTCCGACAAACAATTTTATTTTACTTGTTTTCTTAATGATATCTTAACTCGCGACTTATTGTCTTGCATAATATATTCGATAAATTCTCTTCTTTAATCTTTTTGTATATTTTTTTCAATTAGACCTCAGATTACTTATCAAAGCTCGTATTTTCGATTTTATTAACACAATTATTTTTTTTTAATTGGAAAAGATAATTTTTAAATTCGAAGTATCTCTTTCCAACAAGATCTCAAATCACTCGTATGATGTTTAATGCAAGAACACACCATAATAGTTTTTACCTTTGGAGAAAACTTAGCCTTAGCCGCTGACAAAGTTGCTCCAGAAATAGATCCTTAAACGTTGTCATAGGGATATTTCCTAGAAAAGATTGTTACAAAACTATTTGCGCTGATATGGAAGCTCGATTACTCTCCGCAGCCCAACGAGTTACTTTTAAATACGAGGAGATACTTCCTACAAATGGCTGCAGACTTTTCGATTGTATTTGCAATTACCGTGTTGTAACCGACAATTGGACTTGCCGTGTTGCAATCACATGTTGCAGTTTCGGCGAAGGAGCTATTAACCGTAGGATACGCAATAAAGAAACGATGTATCCCTTGAATCCTTTTTGGTATAAGAGTACATAAATCCGTCATAATTACTGAACATCTGCCGAGAACAAAAAAAGATTTATAAAATAAAATTTACAAATTTTTAATCAAATTAAAGATTTTATAAATCTATTTTAATTGTGGATATTTTTCAAGTCGTAAATTTGTGCGAAAAATAATATTTATGCAGAAATTACTAAGATAAAGACGGATAAAATGTGATAGTTTTGTCAAATTGAGAAATAATTTTTCTATGGAAAATTTAGCAATATTATTCTGTTAAATTGAAAATTGTTCAGTATTAGATTATAGAACATGAAGTTTCGTGTGTAACAAGGTTAGTAATAAATACAGGAACTGGGAAGCATAATGCAATAACTATCGTATCATATCGAGATACATAATCTTGCTTCAATTAACTAACATTAGGATGTTCGAAAATAAGTTACGTATTTTTTTAATACTAACTGGAAGTAAATTTTACTGATAATTTTGTAACGTTACGTTAATATAGACATAAATGATTCTATTTGTGCTAGAAATTTATAAACGCGCGTAAAGTCTGCAATGTGTTTCCAGTCAATTTATTATCAACGAATGTATCTATCATATACACTATCTACTATCAAACATCTATCATCACCATCATAAAGATGGTAATTGATTGGCCACAACAATAGTTTTTTAAGTTATTCCTAACTGACTCGGTCCATTCTCAAGATTCTGTCCTTCGAGGAACCGCTATGTTGTGCTTTCTATCGCGACGGCGTTCTTCGAGATTGGTGTCAGGATGCTGGACTCCTGATCGGAATTGGGCGGGGTCAAGACCACCTGCGGCGCAATGCCGCTCTCGGCGTCGGGGCGATCGGTGCCGTCTTCATCGCCGGACTTGGCCGTCATTCCGGAAGTATTGTTGACGATGCACTTTTTGAAGTGGGTTCTCATGTTGCTGCTCTGTGAGAACCTGCCGCCGCAATTGGTGCAGGAGTAGGGCTTGGTACCGGTATGGTAGTTGAGGTGGGTCTTGAGGTGATGCTTCTTGGTGAAAGCCTTGGAGCATAGGGTGCACTGGTAGGGTTTCAAGCCGGAGTGCAGTCTAGTGTGTAGGGTCATGTTGGAGCGGTCGGCGAATGCCTTCTGGCAGACCTGGCACTGATACGGCCGCTCGCCGGAATGAGTTCTTAGGTGCTGCTTGAGCAGCATCTTCCGCGAGAACGCCTTTCCGCACTGATCGCATTGGTGCGGCTTCACGCCCGTGTGTATGCGCACGTGCATGTTATAGGCCACACGCTGATTGAAGCTCTTCCCGCATTCCGCGCAGCCGTACTCCTTGCGGTTCCGATGGATCTTCATGTGCGAGCTCAGGTAGCCGCGGTCGTTGAAGTACTTGCCGCATTCCGGACAAGTGGCGGCGAACTCCCGCGTGCCCTCATGTACGCTGCGATGGTACTTGTAATTGCGCAGCTGCGAAAACTGCTTGCCGCAGTCGGCGCAGCGGAACGGCTTTTCACCGGAGTGCGTTCGGCTGTGCACCTGTGACGATCAACACAGACACATGCGAGGTGTAGCTGGGCTATTTACGAGGCTTACGGGGCCGAAAGGGCGGAAAGGAGAAAATTTAGCGTAGGCCGCGTCTTTCATTCTCGCGATATGTCCGTTTCTCCTTCCCTAATTGGCACAAACGCGTCGATGTAACAGAACAGAATTGCCATTTAAGAGTAAACAGATCCAAAATGACGAAGGTGGGAAAAGTAGACATATGGAACGACTTAGAGACATCAGTATCTTACTCTTCATAATCGATATAGACACGAGAGTGTGCACACGATCAAGTATGAATTGTCGGTTTGCGCCAAGCATGTAATGTCGTAAAGAAGGACGGTAGTAATCTAACTGACATTAATTCCAACGTAACTGACACTTAAGCTCTGCATAATTAGAGACTCGCAGTATCTAAGCATTAATAAAAAAAAATGAGGAAAAAAAAGAAAAACAGACGAGGAGGTTGTAATTTGCGTAGCGACTTATGGAACATCATGCGTGAGGAATATCATCAGTGAGAAATACTCGGGTGTTTGATAGTTTAAGACTTGTGCAACCCAGTGATCAGGGATCTATGTTAGATCTATCATACTAAATCTCTGGCTAATCTGTGAGAAAGTGAACATGTGAGCTATGTGAGATAACGTCTACGTTTCTGCCTGGGGATCTAAATGCGCAGCCTTTAGAGCATTAATGTCCGATTTAAATGATTAAGAAGCATACCTTGAGCGACGCTCTCGTGACGAAAGTCTTTCCGCATTGATCGCACCGGTGATCGTCCGTCGATCGTCCGCGCTGCGTCACTTCCGTGCTCACAATCGTCTCGTTGTTATTGTTACTGTCGCTGTTAACCAAAATTCTCGCGATCCTCTCCTCTCCGCTCTTCTCCACGTTCGCAGGCGGCACTTCCGTCTTCGACGTCTCCTTCCTCTCGTCGGCCTCGATCGTGTCGCAGAGCCTGCTGATCGGATGAGACAGTTCGGGCTTCGTCTGCGGTATCTGTGGAATCGCCTGCGTCGATCCGTATCCGCTTTTGCCGGCATTCGTGATAACGCTGTCGTTGCCCAAGGACAGTGATTGCGTGGCCACGCTGCCGACATTCTGAAAGAGGGGTTGTTCGTTGCTTCTCGGCGAGGAGTTGCGCCGTACGCTCGCGGGCGGCGTCATCTGATCAGAGGGCGTGAATGGGATCGGCGATCGATAAATCTCTTGGATTTTCGCTTCCGGACCACCGATTATCTCGCGCGATAATCTCAAGTCATTGTTAAAACTCGTCTCGCAACTGATAGGAACTTCGAAGGCCGTAGAACAAATCCCGTCATTTCGCGGTGCGCTTTTCGAGGAATGAATGAGATTCTTCGGGCTCATTGATATTACCGTGGATCGGATTGGTTCTGCAGCAAGAGGCTTTTTCTGGATTTCCTGTAACAGTCGTTGAATTGCTTTGTTACATAGAATTAATCTTCCTTCTTGGAAATAATTTTAAATAACAGATTAAAGAAATATTAAAGTCTTTTGTTTTAGTTGCCAGAAATTAATTTGTATACGTCTCCCTTGATCATAAAACATAATTATACATATTATTTTTAGCTATTCTTTTATTATTCTATTTTTATAAATATATGTTTGTATTACGTTATTGTATTTATACTTTTAAATATTGCCTATTTGTCATTAAAAAAATTTATTTAGAAAAAGTAATTTTTCTAAAGTTGCATTTCTCAACATAAAATATACTCATTGATAAAAAAATACAATCGGTCAAGTCAAATTTATTCGCATTCATTAATCTTGAAGAACAGCGTGGCGTATTCGCGTGAAGAATCGAAATCGTCATGGTGAATCCGTCGACGCGTTTCAATGAGGTAGAAAGTGACGTCTAAATTTCAGCTCCGTTTACTGTACTGTACAATACTTTTAGTCACGCTCGGTTTTAAGCAGTCAAGTCCGTATGCTTGTTAACTTAGAACGACATCAAAATGTCAAGGTATCGCGAGTTGCGTGCAGAATTGTCCGTTCCTCTCTACCACTCGTAATTTGCAATAACAGCAAATTCTTCGCGAATTTACAAAGTATTTTATAGAAAAAAAATCTGACACTCAAAAGACAACGTATCTGTAACGCTAGTGTATTATTAATTTCTTTAATTAATTTTTTATTAAATTTTTGTTTAATTATGCAGAAGTTGCAATAGAAAAAAGTATTTGAAAAATTTATGCTTTCTTCTTTTTTTAGAAAAATAATTTTAATTTTTTCTAATTTTAATTACAGAAGGATATAATTACCGAATTTAACGGTAAAAAAAATTTATGTGTATGTTCAGTAAATTTATTCTACCATTGGAAAATAATTTCTAAACGGCACGTTCAGCCAACACGGCATAATCCAACAATCGGTAGTTTTCCATCTTTAATGCTAGATGAAACGTTTATAGCGCAACAATAGTCGCGTCCAGGAATGCATCCACATAATGAGCAGTTGGAAGAAGTAGAAGAAAGCAGCAATTAGAAAGTAGCTAGATTGTAAAACAATTTAGTGCTATCGATTGTTTGAATGTAGTAGTAATAGCCTAATCGTTCTCGACACGATAAAAAAGGTGAATTGTTAGGATGCATTATTCGCGTCTTAATAATCATATTTGCGTTCAATTGAATATAAATCTTTGAGATTACATTCATGGGATAAGATATGTGTTCGAAAGTATTTTGCTGAGTATTGTAATATTTTTGCGTGTTCTCGAGATTTTAAGTAACGGCAGACAAAATCAGGACATGCATGGAATTCATAGCTTTGGATCACAACTTTCACACTTTCATATCGACTTTTATTGCCGATTATTATTTTGTTAGCTGCTCTTTCCAAATTTTGTTCTCGACGATGTCGATATTTTTTTCGCACATGTTTGTGAGAAACATTTGATTCTGAAAGGATTAATCACTAAATCACAGCATTAACTTATGAAATAATAATTAGTTAATTGAAATTTATATAATTATAATTTTTAGAAATTTTCTATAGATTATATTATTGTCTGTAGATAATAGTTTGATGATCCAGAATAATTGCTTAATATGACCTATCGAGCCTCTCGTAATTTTTTAAAAACTAAAGCAAAAAGCAAAAAAATTATATTAGAAGCAAAAACTTAGCAAATAATTTTCTATATCTTATTCGTAGCATTGTGACAGTTTGGCTCAGATAGCTTAATATGTAGGTAGAGATATTAAGCCATCTGAGCCAAATTATCAGAACGTAATCAGTAAGACATAAGAATTATTTGCTAATTTTTTGCTATTTTTGCTTCTAAATTTTTGCATTACCTTTTAAAAAGTTACGAGAGGCTCGATAGCCCAATATTAAGTAACTTTTTAAAAAGTGAAGCAAAAGCATTATTTTTAAAACTGGACTTTAGATACAGTCAGTTTTGTCGCACCGCGTAAAGGAAAATCACAAAACGACAAAAATCGCGAGCGCGTTCTTATCCGGTTGAAATCTCGCCGATCTCGACGCAAGCTGCAGAAATCGTTGCTTGCGCAAGCAGACAGTCGTCGCGACAGCATGACGGTCCACGAAATCTGGCACGCATCTCCCGTCGTCGAAAGAGAAAACGTTCCCAGATCAGACGCGTAATAATAATGCGATGGACACGCGCGCAGCTGGCATTGCCAGCTGGCAATGCGCAATCACGGCGCGGTGGTCTGATAAACAGCCGGAGCGAGCTGACTGATAGCCGCATTAAGCGGAAACAGCATCGAACCCGAGTGAAGGGCGACTGCGCAGCTGGAAGCGGCGACCTGTCACTTCTAAAGATGCGTAATGTACATACGTGTGTACGGGGAGCGAATGAACAACCAACAAATGGTGAACACGAATCTTCCGGTCTTCGTATTCGTATATGTTCAGCGTTTACAGATTTCAATTAACTCCTTTAACGCATGATATCACATGTAACAGATAATCTCCGTTGGCAATAGCAAATCTAGCAAATGTGAGTTTTTTTATCATGAAACCTGGTAGCCGATGCTAAAAACAGTCGTCCGTCAATTAATTTCGAAACGTACAATTTTATACCGTTTCCGTGATTGAAGCTGGTAGAAGCAAACTATGAAAACGGAAAGAATTTATCACGATGACAGAAATGATTAACATTATGCAAATCGTAATTAGTTTTCATATTTTCTGCGATTCACGCATCTTCGTTTATTCATGAGATTACACGTTTTATCTGACACTAAACTTCTAGGAGTGGTCGAAAGTAGGCAATTTTTAATAATCAAGTTAATTTGGCTTATTCATCATCATGATTGATCTGCCAACGAATCACATCAATTTAAATAGGAAATCCACGATGGGAAAAATAACATTATACAGATTTTATGATCGTATACACCCCAAAAAAAGTATTTTAAAGTGATTTTTCCTATAATCTCATATTCTAAGCTCACTGTTTTACAGCAAACATATTCCTCTTACAATAAAGTGAAAAATACTTTTTTCTATTTTAAATACTCTTTTAAATTTTAAATACTCTTATTTATAGTATTTTTCTTTTGATTTCAGAGGAATTTTCTTGAGGTCAAAATAAGAGTAAAATCCTCTAGATTTAAAGGATTCCACGTATATCAAAATTATTTTTTTTTTGGGTGTAACACTGATAAAGATCAACTATGACTAAATAAAACAATCGTTATACAATAAAATGACATTTGATTCTTAGATTTTTACAATTGTTAATATTAAAAATTCTTGATAAATGTAAATAAATTATTATTTTGCCGCTATTAAATATAATTAGATGAGCATATTTACATATGTTTTAAAATTGCTAACTTTTAGAGTTTTTATAATCTCTTTTAATCTCTTTATTTTTGCATACATTTTATATTATAATGTATGTATAAAAGTTACATAATAAAATAAACGCTTATTTTCGATAATTATTGCTGTTTGAGGTGCTGATGTATTAAAAATGATGATAGAGATAAATCGTTATTTTGTTTATAAATCGTTTTATTTTCTAAGCTGGAAGTGAAATTAATAAACAGATATAAAAATGAAATCAGAGCCAAACACTACTATTCTGTTAATTAAATGGCAAAAACTGTCAATGCCGTTGGATTCGTGACACGAGGAGTGCGGTTTCTATTTAATTAACTCCGCTTTTACCGCGATTTATGGAGACAGGTCGGGATATTGAAACCATTTTCTCTCGTTAATCTCACGTGCTATGACGATGACATATCGAGTGCATCCGCTTGTTCGTGTTAACTTAAAGAGCTTTCCGTTGCAGTAATTAAGGGTTTAACGGTTTATCCTCGTCTCACCATTTTGTGGAAATTGGCTGATTCAGCGCAGGCCAATCAATCGCGATTAATGATTTTCGATAAATTTACAGTTTAAAAATTGAAAATTACTCAAAGTCATGCGGATACTATAAATATACATACGTTTAAAACTCTGTATATAAATGCAATTAGGAAAGAGATATAAGTTTTATCTCTTTCCTAATTGCATTTATATACAGAGTTTTTGTATTAATTTTTAAAAAATATGTATACATATTAAGTGTCATATTTTATAGGTCTCATTGAGAAGCGCTTTTATTATAAATCACGTCGAGGCATGTAAATGATACTCGCGAACTTGTTGATCGTTTACATTTATGATAACATAAGGATAAATCATCGTACATAAATTATATTCTTCATGAATGCTTAATGAGGTCTTCTTAAATTATTCACGAAACAGTGGTCGGTTTTTTCATCGCTTGACACGTACCAGTTTTTGTCACTGATCGGACGAAAACGCGTTTGTTCGACCGTGCCGTTCAGTGTTATTCACCTTGGCATAGTTCCCATAATGGGTGATTCTTTTCGTGCATACGTGGGAATACGGATCCCCTGGCAACGGGATTTCGACAGATACAACGAAATCGTATCTGGCATCGTAATCGAGTATGCACAGCCTACATCCTTCTCTGTTTTCAGTGGTCGTAAGTTCGTGATTGGAAGAATCGATTGGAATAAAATAGCTGTCGTAGCATCATAATACTTTTCAGAAATAACGGATCAATTCCAAGAGGATTGTCAAATATGTGCTCTAAGAAACAAGCATCTCTATATTGCATATTCATCATTTTTTTAATCTTTAGCAAATTGTTAGAATGAGAGCTTAATAATGTGAAACGAATACGAAGTGTTAATAAAATTTAAAATTTTAAATAAAAATTATGTAGAGAGAATTTTGGAAGAGTCTTTGAAGAATATGCTTCTATTTTTGAGACTCTTGACACAATATTCATCGTCTAATATTACCTATATTTTCAAGATTCGTAGTTAAATAAAAAAATACGCAACTCAACACTTGCCTCTCGCAACTTCCGTCCTCGGATGAAAAAAATACATATAAATTCGGGTAAACAAAATTTGAAATTAAAATTGTTCTAAATCAGTCGAATCGGCCGATTTCGTATCGATCGACGATTTCGAGGCGAGCACGTGGACTAATATTTGCTTGCCGAGTACTCACGTCATCGGTGTGACGTTGGACCGCGGGGATGGATCGCGGGGTCCTTGGTGAATGATGAGGCCTGACAATCTGGCGCCACGGCGACGCGGTGACACGATTCGCCACGTGTCTGCGAGCGGTTCTCCACCTACAACAACTTTCGCCGCAACTAAGATCCTCGCCCGCCGAGGTCTGCGAGGCGTAATCGAGCATCTCGAATGACCTCGTCGTCTGACCGGCGGTAGCGGTGGCGCACTGCAAGGACGACAACGGTATCGCGCTCTGGTAGGGACACTCGTCCCGCGCCGTTCCGCAAGACTCCCCCTCCGATCCTCCCGCGAGAACGTCCTCGTTCATCAGCGGCTTCTCCGTGGAGCAGCTCATGTGCAACCTCTCGTATCCCATCCTGATCTTCTCCAAGGTGTCTGGACCAGCAGCGTATCCTTCCGCGGATGGTCCACCAGGGAGACACGTGCCTCGTTGATACATGCTGAAGGACGATTCGTTACTGGGAGCTATTACCGGATTCTTGTCGGCGAGTATCATCGAACCGTGATTCTTGTCCGCGGAAGGATCACCCGTTGCTCTGTCCTGATGCGAGAAACCGCCGGGCGACCACGCGCTCGGACAGCCAGCACCAAACGACGGTCCAGGATTGTTGACCTCGTGAAGCGCTCCGATGTCCCTGAATACATTTCTATGGACGTCGTCCGTATGGAATATTCTGATGTAGGATTCTTTTCTGTCGTACGGTTCTTCGTAGGATAATCTTTTCGATCGGTACCAAGGATACTGATCGCACTGCAGGTACTTGGGGCTAACTTTGACGTCCTTAACGTCCTCCAGCTTGCAGTTCGCCGCCTGTTCGCCGCAGGTCGTCATCCCCGGCACCGGCGGGAGCCGGATGCGCAGGGCCTCGGCTGCACGCAGAAAGGCGTCCAGCCGCATCCGCGGAACCGTGGCGCTTCCGGTGTAGACGAATCCGAGAAGAGCCGCGAGTTCCGGCGCCTCCACCTCGGCCAGGATCACCGTGATCGGCTCGCAGTGAGCGGTGACTTTGCTGTGCGCCAGCAACACTTCCTGCAAACGAAAGCAATGAAAGTTAGTTTATTGCCGGAGTAATTAGAGAACATAACAATTTAAAATTCTAATAGATATACGTACGTTGAAAAATGCATATATGTGTAAGAAAACATTAGAAAAAGAAAAAGAAAAAGAGATATTAATTAGCTGATATCTATCACCTAATATTACATAAAGAACGAAAAAAATGTGTTTTAATAAAAATGATGTGGTAACACAGCGCCAAAGAAACCGTATAAGATGATTTACCAGAGGTCTGAATTTCCATATTGACGAGGATTACTTTATGACCTAACAGAGTGCGCACAGTAATAACATGTATCAAGAACATGTATCGAGTTGAGAGAGGTTAATGCACGCTGGTTGCATATGTGGGCCAAATTTTATTAGTGCTCTCATTTTGCGGAGTGCTCTCATTTTGGAGAAATATATGTATGCACGCGTATATTTCTCCTTGCTTATCTGACATAACGGCAGTGATATTCAGCAAACTTAAATGCAGAGAAACTTAACGAGACGAGATGTTTTGAGTTTGCTGTGATATCTTCAACACCATAAAATATATGTAAATAAATTCCCTTTCTTCATTTCTGTTTTATTTTGAATGTAAAAGAGCAGCTAATTTATGATTAATTGAATAATAATAATTTATCATCACATTTATTCTCTAATGGAACTTCGTTTTAGCTCTTATACTTTTCATAACTAAAAAAAAATTATATTATATAATATCTTTTTTAAACTCAGTTTTATCTATAAAATAATATATTTAAAAGAGAAAATATGCTGATGGACCCATCGATAGATATACAGTTGGATTAATAGAGGAATGGTAAAATCGGATTTCCGAATCGTTCACACAGCTTTATGCGCTCGTAAATATCGCGCGCTTGATTTACTTCACTCTTCTTTCCGCCGTTACCCGCGCGGATAATGAAACATGGACAACAATGAATTACGAGCATTTCATTGTTGTAAGCTTGAAGATCGTGCTGCATTGAGATAACTGTAATTACGCGCCTGGCAGTTGCTTCGACGGCTCTTTCCGATTTTTTAAAGCGATAATTAACCGTTATTGGCTGGTCGCCGAGCAGATCAAGGAACCAACTTGAATTAACCTTTGCCGTTCGCACAATGTTGATCACGTGAGAATCACCGTGCATTTTTGTTCCATTATGTAATGTATTAATCTTCCATTAATACATTACATTAAGTAAGATTAATGTAAGATATTGCACGTGAAAACAAATTACAAATCTGACTCTACTTTTATTAAGATTGATACGTTATTATTAAGTATCTTAAAAATAATTTCTTAGCCTTTCTATAATCTGTCTTTATGTCAAAGTATTCCAAATTTCTGTAAGAATTGAACATTTTTTGATTTCCGGATTCCTTGTTAATATTATGTTTGAAATTTCAGTCTTCAATCATTCTTCTTCGCGCCGTTTCGCATCCATTTTAACGGATCGTTGGCGTCGAAAAATGATGAGAGCATCATTCCTGCACGTAGAACGTAAATTAAATGTTGGCTTTCAAACCGGCCCGCGGCTTAATGCAGCTTTGCTGCACCGTTGCGTCCAGTAGCGTAGGAAGAACTTGCAAATCTTTCACTCATGGTTCCTGTATTTCGTTTTTGCACACCAAACATTAATCTTAGATAAATCTATAATTATTACTTTATTATTATTATTTTGCAACATAAATGTTATAACTTTAAGAGAGAGAGAGAGAGAGAGAGAGAGAGAGAGAAGCTGAATTATAAGGCTCGAAATCAATTATCTAATAAATTGTGGTAAAAAAATGTGAGGTTTTAACTTTAAAGTGTCTTCAGTACTGCGAAAAAGCAACAATTGATATGAAAGCTGTATGTAAAGATATTCTTGTATTGGAGATACATTTTATATGCAAAGATTACAGGTCGATAATATAAGTTTGAATTTAAAATTACGGTATACTCCTAATTTTCTTCTATAAAGAAGAAATAGGTTTGTAGGTTGCATATTTTTATATGCATCGGTGTCTGCATATTCTTACTACTAGCGGTAGCTACACCCCTGTCCCACGAGGCCACGCCGGCATTTTAGTTTTCCTCCTTTATGCGCTGGAAGTGCTCTCTCGGGCGCAATTACTTAGGGTTAGTATTTGCGCTTATTGCACTTGAATCGTAAACATTTCCGGAAACGTTGCAACGCCTTCAAGCGAGAACGTATTCCATCACGAACACGCAAGCGAATATATAATCAAATGCAAATATAAAGTAAGCTCCTTCTTTTTTTTGACAGCGAGATAATCAAGGCTAATGCACGGTGGTTATCAATGCACTTTGTCGATTTAATTAGGGATAAAGCGTTGCATTCCCTCCATCTCGAACATATTTTATGATGTTCCAGTTGCTAGACGGTATTAGAGAGTGCGATATAGGTAGATGTAGTATCTATATAGTTTTCTGTGAAATTTTTTACGCGTTCTCAGATAATTCACATCTTATAATAACGATGTCTCTATTTAAATTCTAGTTAATGTATCTCTGCTAATTGCTAAAACATTTTCGTGTAAGTGTATCAGCAATAAGACTATCAAGAGAGACGGTAGTGTCTTGGATCAAGTAAAACGTGTGTGCATATGTCTTCACATAAATCAAAATACTTTTCTGAGTTTATAAGATTTTACTTGAGATGAATATTAATCTGAAATATTTAATCGTCATACATATTTGGCATCCACGACTTTATCTCTGGTTTCCAGTAAGTTGTATATTTCAAAGTTTTATAATACTTTTTGTTTCGCATTTATATCGATACACAGATAATTTTCTAATTAAAGAGAGTTAATTTGAGAAGGATTTACTCCTTCGGAATACTTAATGTTTTGTATGTATAGTCTTCATTGCATTCCAATCGGATTGCAAAACGTCTTTTTCACATTCGCTTATTTTGTTCAGAATCCATCTTCTCTTATCTAATGTTTACATTTCCAACATAATCTTGTATAATTATTTCAGATTATTAGGCTATTATGCTATTTATAGTTGCAAACATCCATATCTGCTATCTGTGAGCAATTATTGGCTTCAAGCTGTGCGAAATTCTTAAGATTGCCTCTGTTAATTTACATCGATCCATCATGCGCGACACAGCAATTACATTATCGAAGAGAGTCTATCAATTAATTACTATTATAAATATGTGCAGCTAATATCTGTGACCGGAAAACGGTTTGTGATTTTAAACTGTGCGAAATTTTTAAGCCTGCTTCTTAAAGATTTATAGATCAATCTATTGTACATGAGGCATCACAGTCGGGATCTACCAATTAATCAGAATCATAGTGATAGTTTGACGAGGGCGCTTTCTATCCACATCTCCGTTGCGATTTTATCCTATTTACACGTTACGAAATTCAGGTTGCGATCGAGAACATCGATTAGATCGTCATAATTACGGTAATCGTACATCAATTTTTATGGCGCGAGCGATCAAGTAGATTTTTGTTCGATCGGATTTTCAGCCTCCTGTAAAATAACGCGCGAAATTTCGCACTTGTGTAATTGTGGGTGTTTCATGATTTCTCACGAGCAACATGATGTTGCAGCACTTTTACAAATGTATACATATCTTGTAAGGGAACGGACGCACGAGAAGAGTCGGTTCCTCAGTTCACGCATGATAGACTGACGTATGAATAGAAACAGGTTTAAAAATTTCGCACAGCTTGAAATCAATAACCGTTAATATCTATAAATAGTTTATGTAGGCATTTGTAATTATAAATTGATAAAGTTATTAAAAATTGATGAAAAATCGCTATGAAAGTGATAACCTGAGAATGAAATTTCTGGATCAATGTAAATAAAGTGAAAAATAACAATTACGATATCGAAACACGCAACATAGTAGAAATTTATTAAAAGAAACTTTTTAACACCAAATTATAAATCTATGCATCTTTCCGCTCTAAATCAGATGGCATAAAATCTTTTCGGTTACACGTCTAAAATCGTTATGTTCGGACTCATTACTTATGGTTGTCAGTCTCACGATCTTGCTCACTGGGCGGTTAACGATAATAAGCAGAACGATTGTTATTACGGGAAAAACTCGACATCTGAGTTTTTTGGTGTTTAGCACAAGACATTATGCACGCCTCGTTACGGCGCGAACGGCGCAAATGCCACTCGTGACCGTGTATCCGCCCCGATACAATATAATGGCGAACGAATATCACTCGGTTTTTATTGTATCGCCATTCGCGAGAAAGCATCGCAAGTAAGCAGCGCCTATACATGCACATTCGATCCGCGCGCCCCGCAATATTGCACCTAAGACCAATAATTATGCGATTCCGATGCTGAGAGAATGCCGAGAGCCACGATTTAATCTGCGAGTTTCGCCGCTTGAAATTATTCGAATCGGCGAACGTAAGAGCAATTGAAAATAATTACCGTGGCGAGAGGGATGAGAGGGGACTCGATCGGGCGAGCGTAATCGTTAAATGGCACAAGCTCCGTTTAAGGGTCCATTCGTACGATGTATAACATCACGTGTCGTCAACGTCGTGTTGAAATATTCCGTAATACAGCCGGAGCGGTTGTAATCCACAAGGTTGATTCATGTTATATGTAATGGCATCGTCAATTTACTGGCTACCGTTACGGTTGCGTTACACTAGAAAAACATATTCGTGTAAGCGAGAATAACTCGAATGTAAATTATGTTTCCGCATTAAAGTAAAGAAATGACAGGCGTTGCCATCTAACCTGACGATTTTAATATAAATTCATTTGCGGCCGGTTTTTGTAGCGCACTCAAGCGCAGCTGTCTTAAAGTATGAACAATGTGACACCACATCGAAAGTGAGAGATAAAGGCATTTTTGTATATAAATTGATAGAATTGAGGTAGGATAAACAAGAATTCCCTACACGATTTCGAAACGATTGATATTGCATCGTAGATTATTTAATTTTTATTTATGCACTTTCTCAATTTTCATTTATATCGACATGCACAAGTCTCTCTATCTATTTTTCGATCTGTTTTTTACTTTCGATCATTTCACGATCTGTTGACTATATTTTATATTTTGAAACGCAAATCCGATCGTAGTGACCAGACTTGAATCGATTATTGTCGATATTGTGTCATAGATAATTTAATTCTTATTTATCCTATCTCAATTTGTCAATATTGCATCCTTCAGTGCAGTGTTTGTAAAACGACAGACGGCACAAGACAGATGCGCTACCCGGTGTCTGTCTTTATGCAAGAAAGCATAAGTGACGGTTAAGAAATGGTTAACGATCAGCTCGTACGAATCGTAACGTGTGGAATGTAAACGTCTCTTACGCACGCGAGAGGCCGGAGAGCCGTAAACGTGATGAGCGATGAGGCGAGTTGCGAGCGTGAAGCGTAACGATTTCTGCCGACACAGTGAGATACAGGTATCACCGGGCAACAATATCAGCCCATTAATCATCCACCGTGATATCCGATAACCGACCCGCCGAACGGGCCATTATGCGAGTGACGTGCAATGTTAAAAGCCGCGCTATCCGCCGCCCGCGGCATCCGCGGCGAGGATCTAACACGATTGACCCTAACAGAGAGAAGGAGAATGCGATACTATTAGAATACAATAAGAATATGGAGAATTGAAAAACGTAATTAATCTTGATCGACTGCGATATTTCTCATGCTCGCAATTAATAATATTAACGCCTTGCTTTTATTCAAAGTCTCACGGGGACGTGCATGGCCGTAATTTATAAACTTCTCACTCTCTCACAATATTGCAACTAAAAAGAGAACGAAAGAGAAGGGAACGAATCGTCATCCTCGGTGAATTGAGCTTTAAATGTTGAGACTTGATATGCAACTCTAAAACGGAAATATATTAATGGAAAGACGACAGAATATTCATTAGTAACTCGTTTTTCACTTATTCGCGCAGATAGAATCCCATTTATAATTTTACATCTTTATATTTTAATATGCATGTTACATTTTAATCCTTTATATATTTTTTGTATTATAAAAGTGCACATAAAAGTGTACATATAATCCTACTCTGAATTCTGATGTGAACTAGAGAACGTCTAAAGTGGGTTTAGGACGTACATCGTAATGTTATCGTCGTAACAGAGTAAAGTACGTTATAAAATAGATCATAAAACTTCGGGCTACTTTAAATTGGCCTGGTGAATTAAAAACAATCGAGTTCTCAACATATAATCAGGTTATACCTTTATAATAATTTTTGCAACGAGAGCTTGAGACTTTCTCCAGAAAAGATAAAAAGTATTTAATCTCGAATTGCCATTATTTTGCCGGCGGTTATCTCGAATGGTAGTTTCTGTCAGTTTAATATTAACGCCGTGTGATAGCTTAAGGCCTGCATAAATGAAAGGGCACAATTGTTACGCCGTTGTAGATCGGCTGATACGTGATTTGTAATACTACACTTCTGTATGTTAGTGTTATCGCGGTTACGCTCAGTTGCCCAATTGTTTTTCCGTCAGTATTCTGTCAATCCAATTGCGCTTTAAATGAAATAATTTGTCATTGCAACATTTTCTAGCCTGTCCGTCTTTCTCTCTTTAGCAAATACATTGGTAAAAGGTGGTAAAAAGACTTTAATCATATCATGTGATGACTTGAAATATTATCCGAAGCTGAGGCTTCTCCCGCAGAACCGGTGTATCAGGATTCAATATTCCAGTTCCGTAACATTGCGTCTAAAAAAAAAGGAGTCCTCCGAGCTCATCACCACCGGTGAATCAATCTTTATGTCTTAACACAGATATTTGATATGCAACTCTAAACCTTGTAATACAGATTTGTCTTGTTCGCACGAATGGAAAGACGGCATGTCGTTCGTAAGACAGCATATTACTTACTGGCATAACAAATTGTAGACACCGTGTTCTAGAATTAATGCGCCATAAGATTGAAAAAGTAACTCTTGTTAGTGTCAGCTTTTCTACTTTCTTAGTTATTCCTACATGTCGAAGCAGCAATTATACATTGTGGTGAACGAATCAGATGCGGATAAACGTGAATGCTCGCGTTTGCAAGTGATCGATATCGACGTATTTATACTTCTATATGAATTGCACGCAATGACTAGAAACGGTACATTCGCAAGATTTTGCATGTAATTGTAATTTCATAGACGGAGAAAAAAAATGAAATGCTTACTTTTTTTAATTTTACTCCTTTAATACAAGATTAAATTACTTATTAATTTATTATAATTAAAAATTATAGGAGAAAGAGAGAGATTATTCTTATGTATTACTTCTTATGTATTACTTCTCATATCTTTGTAATGTAAAATTTTTCAGATAAATTTTCTTTCTTTTCATATTAGAATCGAGATATAACGATCTGTAATATAAACTTAGCTATGTTTTGCATACTGACGCAATACTACATCTCTGTCTTCATTTTAATTTAATATTTGTTACGACTTATTTTGCTTATCCGTATGATCTAATAACGCGAATTGTTAAGGATTCTGTTCTGAAGAGCGACTCGCGATTGATTATGCATTTAAAGGTAAATTCTCTTTTTCTCCACGTTTCACCGGGAGTTTACATTTATGGAATTGTACGGTAGATTTGAAAAATTCCTACCATGGCGAGAATAAATAATTCTTGAAACCGGTTTCTAACGACAAGGATATTTGAGCGTAACACGCGAAAATCATGTCCTCAGATCATTTATTTACATTATGGCTTATACTATATTACGTTTATTTTACATGATATTTACTCAGACTTTTTTTTCAAAATTTGATTGCTATTTAACATGTAGAATTGATAGGCATTTAACATTAAAAATGGATAAATCTTCGATAATGAACCTCTATTCTCGCTGAAGAAATGATTTTAAATGCAATAAAAAAATCTGCATTATTATGCAATAAATATATAATAGCCCATATATACATTCATGTATATATCTGTTAATTCCCATCAAAGTGTATATATTTTTTTGTTGGCTTCTATAATCGTACGCGTAAGAGTAGTTTCTCATAAATTTTAAAGAAAGCTCTCTTTAATTTCTTGCTATATCTATCTGATGAATAAATTAATTGAATTATCCTGCATATCATCAGTCAAACATACATGTAGATACTCTAATATCTACACATATATTCTAGGTCGTAAACTTGCCGAATTTAAATACAAGATTTATAACGGTCCGATAAAAAAAGGAAATTAAAGGAATTCTGCAACGTGTGTCGGACGGATGATCATTCTGAGAATTACTTCGATCGCCAATTCTATCCATTTCATCTTGCAAAAATTATTTGCGTAAATTTACAAATTTATTTCGAACGTATTTTAGGTCAATATACAAAGAGTAATCCTTCTCGGAAAACGGCACCGGTATACATAAATAAATAAGTATAAATAATGACTATTTGCATACGTAATTTCGCGAAATAGGAATATCCTCTCGAATTAGGGAGCATTGCCCCGGAGTAACGTTAGAAGAGCTCTAGAGCAGCTCTAATTTGCATATATAAGCTATTCGAATGCGTGCCGAGAATATTGCCAAGCCGCGTGAATTAATAGCCGCCGCGATCGGACGATGCTCGTTGTAGATAAAACGCACGAATATCGTTACAACTCTCTTAGTTCGCAAACGTATATGTTTGCAAACGATTGCGATCGATCGATTGCTTCGTTAGAGTTTGTAACGGTATGTTTGTTAGAATTTAGCGAAATTGCCCTAGGGAAGATAAAATCGGATCACGAAAGATCGTTCCATCATGCAAAAAATCTTGCTATAGAATTATATTGTTTTTATACATTTATAAATGTAATCACAAGTCATGTATATTATGTATTACATTTTAATAACGCCTGTTTATGTAGTACCTTTCACATGTTTTTAATTAATTGTTGGAACAAAAGTTAACAAAGTTACGTTGTTTTAGTCGATTCTGTTTTGTAGAAACTTAAAAAATATAACTTATTTTATTTTATTGGAATTATTTATATCAAAAGACGATATAATGATATTTATATATCGGTGACTATATCGTCTTTTACTATTATTCTGCTTAGAAAAAAATATTGGATACAGCTCCTATTAATGTTGGCATGTTATGTTTAAAATTCAAGAGCGAGGAAGAGAAGTTATTTCACAATTCGTCAAATTAATAGCTTATTATTGTTAGTAGTAATGGACAGTGACTTGATGGCCTTTTTTTCCGTCCTTCTAACGAACGGAAAGTCTACTACCTTCAATTAGCTTCCTCTACTAACGGGTGTTATGATTTTTTATGGATTTAAAGTGGATTTAAAATTTATTTTACACACCTCTCATTGAGGAAACTTTATATAAATTATATTTTAACATCATTAGACGTTGTCACTTAAAATATATTGGCTATTTCAAAAAATTTGTTGTAGAATTAGTATATCGAATATTTTATGAATTGAACAAATTAGACGGCTTTAAGATAAATTCGGACTTAAAAGACTTGCACTCATTCAATCTTTCTTTATGATAACAATTTTCTTTCCAATGATGTAAATGTAAATCATTGAAAATCCACTAAACATAGAACCTCTTTAAATTAAATTTTAATGAGACTCACAAAATATTTTTTAAAAATTAAATAGAACATGTGAGATCTTTATTAAAATTTTTAAAACAATTTTGTTGAGATAAGTATTTATGATTTATTAATCTAACACTATACATATTGTCCGAGAATTTAAATATTATATTATATTTTAATATATAAAAATAATGTTTTAATATACAAATATTTTAAAAGAAATAAAATTATAAACTAGCAAAACAAGAAGCAATTAAAGATAATTAATTAGTCAATTTCTTAATGAAATATTGTTTCTCAAGTAATATCCTTTACTTACATTAATTTTGATCCTCCTATGGTGACCTATTGGCCTTCGTCTAATTAATTCTATGATAAATTTTAATTCACTTGCAGTATTTAATTATCATTTCCTGATGTAAGTAAATGCGAAATATTGCTGCGGTTAAAACATTGCCATCAGCACGACATTGCGGTTCTGCCGTTATACTGTTTCTTCTATGTATGTCACTAATAGTTCCTAGTTTATTATAATTATCTTGGTTTATTAATGCGAACGCATGAATATGATATTTTTGCATTTGCTTTACATTAATGCGACGTGTAGCTCCAGTAACATATATTCTATGTTAGTTTTATTTCTCATTCTTCTTTTTCCGATTGTTTTGATGTCCTTAATGAATAGATAAATTAATCCAACAAATCGATTTCCTTCTCTAAATAATTATATAAATAACAAAGATTTGAAATTTAATGTAATGCCTAACAAAACAATATACAACTATATCGTACTGTTTATATCGTATCATTGCAACCATATATTTTTAAAAACGTAAAACGCGATTCTTTTCAAAGGGATGTTCACCTCTTTAACACATGTATTTTTATAGTACAGCTTAAAATTTACCAAAATTTGTTTTTTTTTATAAGATATGTCTTTGAATAACGTATATATTATAAACTTTCCAAATGTCTCTGAACCTGTAATATATGCATGGCCCAGCAATAGAAGAGCAGTGAAGAGATATTTTAAACGAAATCGTACAGACTTGTCGACATCGTATCTCTCGATTGACGTGAGTAATACATGCCGCCGTGAAATATCAGTTCGTCGCTCCCTTTCAAGTTACGATAATCTTAATTAAGCAATGAATACGTGATCTCGTGCTGCGCCAGCATCCTAATGATGGGCCGTGCCATGAGAAACACGCTCTCGTGCGGCAAGGTACCTATAAAAAACGCACATGGACACACCATAATCTGCCCGTTGCGGAAAGCCGTAATTCCTCATCACA
The DNA here is from genome assembly GCA_928718305.1 of Tetramorium bicarinatum. Classification (NCBI taxonomy): domain Eukaryota; kingdom Metazoa; phylum Arthropoda; class Insecta; order Hymenoptera; family Formicidae; genus Tetramorium; species Tetramorium bicarinatum. The sequence continues at coordinate 14,479,817 of OV788324.1, forward strand.
CACGACGTTTAAAAGTTTTTTGTTTCTAGCAGGTCTTCAGGAGCTAAACCGTGAATTCTTAAATTGCACGTTTGCATAGCCAGTACATATCGGTATGTATCTTTTCTTGATTGACGACCAACACATCTATTTACAGATAATTTTGTTATTATCTTTTCATATAATATAATCAATATATAATATATAATCTTAATATAATCTTAATAAAATTTATATAATCAATAATATAATATAAAATCTTATAATCATATAATCTTATATGAAATAAATATATGACTTAATGTGAAGATAATATAAAAAGTGAAAGAAAAATCGTAATTCTTATTTACATTAATAAAACTTAATTTTTTGATACAAAAATGTCTTCAAAATATTATTTGTCAATTTTAAAATTACTTTCATGAAATAACGATTTTGAACAATCGGATATTTATCAAACACATATTTCCTTGTTTACTAACGGAAAGTTGAAAGTTTTTTCTTTGAAAATAAGAAACAGATAATCTAATTAAATTCCGCGTAAAATTGCAACGCTTGTAAAAAACATATATCTACACGTATGTACACTATAATCTACTCGCGTTGAAAGTAATTTCTCATTACTGACCATTTAAACTTTTTATCTCTATTACCTTATAAAAATGAACTGTAAAATTTTAATCTTTTACACACAAAGCTGCTGATTTGTATATTAAAATTATATATTATATTTTACATAAACTTATTATTGTATTAAATAATATCGTATTGATATATAATATCGTATAATATTGTATTATTAAATAATCTTTTAAAATTAATAAATCTAAAAACATTTGAAAGTTAATATCATATTTTTAATCGATATTTCTACTCGATATCGAGTACTTTAAGCATCGATATTATTTACTTACGTTTTTTAACGTAAAATGAAAGTTTTAATTTCAGAAATTTCTTTTAACTGTGACTGTTTATGACAGTAAAATGTACTCATCGAGATTAAAACAAAAATAAACAAGAATAGTACGACCATAATTGCCCGAAAATATTCACAAACTCACGTTAATGTTAGCGAGAGGCTATAAAGAAGTCGTAAAATGCCGCAGAAGAAACAGGCCTGATGCATACATGCATAAATCCCATTCCGGATTGTACCGAATTCGGGTCTTGAACATAATAGTTTTCTTGGGCGTCGACAATTTTACGTAGCGTAACTAAATTATACGAAAGGATTCCATGTAATTTTTTGGGTTAGCGACCCAATAGGATATACAATAAAATAAATTATTGTAATCATAAACCGATTTGAAATCTTTTTTAGAGTCTACAAGGAGTATCAAAATATCACATTCGTTACATTTTTAAAATTCTCTTGTATTAAGAATACAATGTATTAAATGTGTTTCATTGCATGTTTCATTAATTTCTCATTTCCTACTGCAAAAGTTAGCCTATTTTTCTAATTGTATCACTCGTACTAATTAAAACACGTGTGGTTTTCCACGCTCATTGAGATGAAAAAATGTTAGATATAAAAAGCCAATAGCGCAATCATGTTCACAAACATGTTCGCGCAACATGTTTCGTAATGATGAATCTGTTCAACATTTATATATTTCTACGATTTTATAATTATTTCTCTCTCTCTCTCTCTCTCTCTCTCTCTCTCTTTTGCCTGATTAAATTAAATTTATGTTAATATTTTATTAATGAACTTTCTGATTCCCTGATTTCCTATCTTCAGTTTTAGATGAAAGAAATATATATGCATATATATATATATATATATATATATATATATATATATATATATATATATATACATACATGCACTTAATTACATACGTTAATCAGGTCATTCGCGCTAGGATAACATGTGAATTTACCAGTTTCACGATGACGCTGTTAGCGCGATGTTCGTAAATCATACGATTTATCTTGCAATAAGAAGCATTATGAGATTGTGGCTGAATCATAGACGTTTTAACAACTCACATTCATTTATTCGTTTCATTTTCTTTCTTAGTTTCTCTACGCGCGAATCATTTCATCGCGCGAAAACGTTATTAGATTGAACTGCTACATAACCGGATATCAGTCCTTTATGGTTTCCATTAACTAGCTAATTAGCCCTGGGACGTGCGTCAATGCAAAGCTATGAATAAATCGGAGATCGCTCTAAACGCATACGCCAATTTTTTTAAATTACAAAATTATGTTTTCCAATCTCTTTTCCTTTGAACCACGCAACACTGTTCGATAAAAGGAGAAATATTTTGTATTTTATTATTATAATTCCTGTCAGTAACGTTTGTGATTAGTTTGAAATTGTTTAATTCTCATAAGAATACGTGTAGTTTTGAAAATAGAGACATGAAAGTTTCAAAATATTTTTACTGTTATTATTTTTTTGCATTTTTTGTTTTAAAGATGATAATGACGCGCGAAGAATTTAGTCATTTCTTTCTTTTCACGCCGCGCGTCGCACGGGAAGGAGGGCAACAAAAAGTAAGAATCCCGCATGGAGTAAACAGGTACTGGGTCAAACGGTAATAAATCGAGATGCCGGGACTCGGGAATCCGCGAATGGCAGTACCGGAAAGATGCGTTGCGCGGATGCTTCGGTACGTTCCAAGAAACCGCAAAAGGGTTGCCTAGTGCCGTAGAAATGCGTCGTGCAAGGTATACGGAGATCTGGGTATCTGCCAGCATGGAAGTCAAGGTTGCCATATTTGTTTGCGGCAAGAGAGCAAAACCTTTTGCGGACATCGTTTTCTTCCTCTTCCTTTTTTTTCCTCTCTTTCTGACGTGAAGGAAGAGCGATTGGCTTTTCTAACGCAGCATTTGACATTGCGATGCTTGCTTTTATTTCAGCCTCCAAAGCAATCGTTATTATTCATATTGAAAAAAAAATCAACCGTATAAAACACAAGTAATGCAGAAATGAAACGAGATACGTGTTATTGTCTTGCAATATTCCTCTGAGAAAGCCAAGAATTTTTGTGAAATAAAGTGAGACGTGAACGAGACAGCGGACTGAACTCGTTTGACGAATTTCCATTTGTAAAGAAGTGCGGGAAATTTTTCTTTTCGGCATTCCGCTTGCTAGAGTTTAGAAAGCGCAATTCATGGCACGAATCGCAGCAGCGACGCATAATTGACAATTTTCACGTCGCTGACGCGACATTACTTTGTAATTACGTTGTACGTTGGAGTACATCGGGATTTATTTCCTAGGTTTTCCTTTCGCAACGAGATTCTACTCACGTAAAACTGCACTTAAATGTTTTATGTGATAAAAACAACGAGGAGCAAAATAAAATAAGTACGCGGGAGATCAGGTATAAAAAGATATAACGACTAATAATTGCTTGATGATAACGGAAATCAGTGACGTTTATATTAAAGAGAATTTGAGAGAACAAGGTTTAAAAAAAATACTGTTAAATAATAGACAATCTTATTTGTTATAACTTCAGATGTTTAAAGCGTTACAATCGAATTGTCGTTTAACGAGCACAATAAAGTGTGAAGTAAAATAAGTTTAAACGCGTAAGAGATTAGGTGTAAAAGATATAACGACCAATAATCGCGCAATAACAACGGAATCAAGTGGCGTTGGAAATTAAAGAAAAAGAGCAAAGTTTCATAAGAATTCGGATAAATAACTGACAATCTCAGTTTTCTAATATATATTATAATTGAATTCTCGTTTAACCGAATGAGTATAACGTAGCGTATAATAAAGCGAGTTTACACGCGCAAGAAATTAGATACAAGAAGCTACATAATACTAATAATTACGCGATAGTAACCCAATCAAGTGGCATTAGAAATTAAAAGGAAAGAATAAAGTTTCAAAAGAATTCAGATAAATAACAAACACTCTTAATTTTTACAATTTTTACTTTCCAATTTATCGTAATTGAATTAAGATCGAAACAAAAGTCTTATTTTTCATCGACTCGATGCAAGATACTTAATTCTTTAAGAAATAATCGATTCTCGAAGGATGCATAAAAAAATATTAAGAATACATGTATATGTCCTGTCGCATATTAATATCGTCAAGTCTCTTATGGTCGCATCTGTCTCGTTAAATTTGCACCCATGTTCCAGTCTAGTGGCGCAATAGTTTAACAATCGCGCAACTCGGCTGAGCTCGCAACGCGCATCGTAACATCGTCGGCGCGGCTTCGAGAAACGTCGAATGCGAGTTGCGCGATATCGCATTATCTTTATTTCCGTGTGACATAATTCGGCGGCATTAAACGCTCGTCAGCGGTGTGCGCACACAATCGGTTTATATCGGCGACCATTCGCGATGGGTTTTGCGCGATCGAATACACGAGCCGCGGCATGGACGAAACGAGAAACATCCGCACAAAAAGAAACTTGCATTTGAGTGCAATATTAACAGCTCTGTTGTCTGGTAACTAACTTGCTAATTAAACGGCAATGTAAACCATATTTTCTTTTATTGTGTCTCTCTTATAAGGTATATAATACGAGCGAAGGTACGGTTAACAGTAATATAGGAGCTTCTTGCAAACGCAATGGACGCACACTTGAGAAATGTCACGTTGTGAAACTTTCTATAAGTTAAGTATAAATCCACGAAGATATAATTATCTCTTACATTAAACTCTTGCCGTTATTTTTACGTTATTTCGAGTGTTAATTATGAAAAAAAATGTTAATTATGAGAGTAAACTCTGATTCTGTATTTGGATTATTGATAACACATTATATTGATGCCAGATAAATAAATAATGGAAGAGAAGGGAAAATCGTTCAATGCATATTTCATCTAATTTTTTAAATTAATTTAATCAATTCAATAAAAATATAATTTAATCAGTTCAATAAAAATATACATTACAAAGAATAAAAATTAAGAAAGATGATTAAATTTTTTTTCGACCTCGAGGTTCGAAAAAGTTAACTCGCGTCATTTCTACAACGATTAAATCATTAATTACTGTTAATTATAATTTAGTAATAAAGTTTATGATAAATTACTATTAATTAATTAATAGACTGTCGTTTTATTTTATACTGACTTGAAGATAAGGGCTGGCTGCTGATAGAACCAAACGATGCGCGAGAAATCGCTGACCTCCTGGACAGCACAGAGCCACATCGGCGAATCTCTGCGACAGCATAGCCTCTTTCAGGATGTCACCGACGTCCGGTACCCTCCCAGAAACGCGGATCACTTCTCCCATCATGCTCCACTTGTTTGTGATCAATGATCGCTCGAGACACTCACGGAAATACGCACTCCGTCGAAAGTCCTTGGCTACTTCATTTGCATGCGACTTTGCGGCACGTGGGAAAGATATCTTTGCAAAACTTGAAAAGTTCTTAACGACTGCTCTTCAGTTCGAATTATCGTTGTCCATTCCATCGTCCGTCTCGTCAGCTTTCACGTAAAACCATCTTCTGGGAAAATTCGAAGAGCGGCGCTCTTGAGATCTTCGAAGTCGTCCTTTTTTTCTCTTCATTCACACGAATTCGAGCGAAAATTCTTTATTTCTTTCGTGACATATGATATAAAATATATAAATAATTACAATCTTAATGAATACCGTTGCAACGGAATCTCTCTCGTTTTGGGAATCTCTCCTTAATACGATCCGCGTGCGAACTCTTGTCGATGCACAATCGATCGACTCGCATTTACAAGCGACATTTGTTGATTCTGTTGTGCGACGCTGACTTATAGCCATATAATTATTGGCATTTATCAGCGATAACGGTGTTGGCATCCGCTGTCATATCGTCATTGTGAGATTTATGACTGGCCGCATTTTTTTTGTTTGCTTCTTAAACTCCCTTTTAATTCACCGTTAAAATTAGCTCAGCAGACTGTGCCAATCAGAATACTAAATTTCGCTTAATCTTCTACCCATTAATTAATCTCCTTTCTGGTCGCCGAACCCTATCTAGTTGTCAAAATCGGATGAGTCTTCCTGAAGGCGGACTCGTAAATATGTCGCAGATCTGACGATTCTTCTCTTTACGCCAACAAAAATTCTATTTTATTATATTCTGATAAAGCTGAAGGTGAATTTTCGAGACATATATCAATTAAAAAATATTTTATACTTGGAGGGTTTTATATTTTTTTTCGTACGTTCGTAAATTAATATGAAGCACGAGTTATTTAGACGTCTTAAAAATTGTTTCTTCGTCAGAAAGAAACAATTTCAGAGAAAGCTTGGAAAATCCAGCGCGGAAATGAGTCTCTAATCTCGTGAAATAAATTACACAGTTGTCTCTACGACATTGTTCGCGTTTCACAAAGTTGCCGATCAAAAACACCGTCCCTCCCTATTGTGCACGTTGATTCATCCTTAATAAGACGCTTTCATTGATCAACATGCGCGCACTTTTCTTCCTGAGCCCTATCGTTCTTTGCAATCCTATAAACTTCGACTTGAAGATTTCCTTCCTGCGATCGAGCGCTTTTTGCGGCTCCTCGCGTCGCTCGGTATTACGCGATACTCTGATAATTCCGTCAGAATGCAGTCGGACGAGTCGATTTCACGATAAATTTATACGCCGCCGCTCGGGAATACATCGACATATACGAATCCGCGAGCTCGTCAAGATCGTCCTGGTCCGGTTAATGAACGACGACCTTTTCTCCTCGATTACCGTTCCTCGATCGCCGCCTTAATTAGCAAATCTCGAAATCACCCGAGGGCGTGCACTTTTTTCGCGCTGCGGATCCGCCTCCGGATGCTCGATCGATTCTGTTGATTTGTGTATGATCAGTTATCACAATCGAATCTCTGCTCAATTATTTCATCATATTGATGATTTCATCACATTGTCCTTCGTCAAATATTTTGTGATTCACAAACGTTTCAGTTGTGTGATATTTTTAAAAATTCGGTAAAGATTGAGAATCCTTCTGATTCATTAACGTCAACTAACATAAATTGTTAGATCGATAATTTCACTGAAAATGTCTATTGCTTTAATCAGCAAAGATATGTAATTATTTCAAATTAATCAAACGCTCCGTCGAAAATTTTTCTCCAATAAAATCGGTCTAATTTAATAATTAGTTCCTGATTAAACTAGTCAAATTCACAACGATCTCATTAATCGTTTCTTTTGCTAAAATAATCCTATTGATCCCTTCTGTTATTCTCGTCTGAATAACCAGATTTAACGTTTCGCGTACTCAAGGCTGCATTTATAAAAACAGATCCGATGGATGCTCCATCGATCTGTGAGCGAGACTTTGGGAGATCGTCAGCGAATGGATCCGCGATTTTCGGGCCGCATCTCGAGTACTCGCGGATTCGCTTGACATCTCAATCTCGGTCTCGAATTCTTCGCGGATCTTCCAGAACGTAGTGTTGTGTGTTTTCTTCTGGCGAATCGCGCTCGCTCGCGGCGCTCGCGCGAGGAGAACCCGTCGCTGAACGACTCAGCAGGGCGACTGCCACCTGAAACGCTCAGGTGAGCAGAGACCACCTCTGCCATCGCGAGAGTGGTCTCTCCGACGAGACGGAGAGAGCACTCGCAGGGAACTCCTCCCATGTCTCGCTAGTCTCTATCCCCCCCTCTCAAGTAGAGTGCACCTGCGTTGCGTTCGTCCCGTGTGCATGCACGTCCTATGTCAGTTTATTAATTTTCAAGTACTCTAAAATGAGCGAAACGACAGTGGGATAATGACGAAAGTTTTTCAATTTTTCCAGGGTACTTGCGTAGAATCACTTTGATTTTTTAAATGCAATCATGAGCATAGAAAAAATTAAGGATTACAGGAGATAAAGCGAAGTTGTCGGAGTTAAACAAAATTGTTTCTAGATGAAGACGACGATAAGTTAATGATAGAAAATACATTGGAGATTACAAATACAAACGGATCGTCTGGGAATGTTAAATAATTAGTATTCATCTCAGTTTGGTCTCGATTCAGTCTCACACTGATTGCTTATTTTTGGAAATCACAGACAAATGAAATGTAGAAATCTCAGTTTGCTTGACGTTGAAATAAATTGTGGCATAAAGTGGAAATATATCTTTAATATGTCTGACATTCTAATATATAGGACGATTCATACATATCTTATCAGTTCGCAGTGTTAGAAACAGAAATATGCATTCAAGAACGAATTCCATTCAGAAAATTCGCTATGCGAACGTAAATGTAGTCATTTCACTTATTTCTTCAATTTCTTTATCAAGACATTTAATCATATATTTAATTCATTTTTACTCTTTAATTTCAAATGAATATGAAATTGTTGCCTTTAATGTCAAAATAAATTTCCGTATTTAAAAATATTCGTTTTTCATCGTTTTAAAAGAGAGATAAGAGAGAGAGGTAGAAAATAAGAAAAACAAAATTATTGTACAGTAAAACTCTTCGGCAATTAAATTCTGCATTGCGAAAACACGTTTGTATCTTTGAAACTACGTGTACATACATGTTATGGTCCTATCACTTGTAGAAAGGTGAGCGCAGATAGAACTGGGAGTATCAAAAGCAATGCGCGAGAGAACGCACGGCCGCTTCGCGCGGGAATTCGTGTGCTAATGTCAGCTGTCAGTGAGTTAAGCGGATAATCGTTAACGCGTTAATGTTTATAATCGTAGAGTGGTATAGTAAGAGAACATCGAAATCGAAAGAACAAATTTTCTGCAATCTCGCTCACCGACAGCCCGTTTATCAAACATAATTGACTGATAATATCAATTGATATTACTAAAAAAGGGGGTGGGGAAGGATAGCGTACGCAATTTTTAAGATAAATTAATGTGCGTTATGTTTTTAGCAGTTAGAAAAATTTAGAAAAAAGTCTAAAAGAGTTTCTAGATAATAATTTAGAAATCTTAAATCTTAAAATAAATCTTAAAAGAAGGAAAAAAATCTTAATATGAAGAAATGAACTGCGAAGCTCTCTGAAATAAGAGATTTAGAAAATGAGAAATTTACAAAAGTTTGTATAGTCAAAAACCAAAGTATGTAAAAATTTAATCGTGCAACTGGCGATATATAAGTTAAAGAACCCTTTAAATAATTTAAGAATTAAGAAATATAAATATGTCAGATGAAAGCGAGGAATTCAGGAATCAAAATTATACAACAAAGATTTTGTAGAATTGTAAGCTATTTATATTTGATATAATTTTCTCTGTAAATTTTTGTATTTTTTATCAGAACTATCGTGCCAAGGAAACATTCTTTAAAAAAGTCGTACATACATGCTGAGTCACATGAGTAGCAGAATTCTTATAATTTGCAATGGTATAAATTGTAAGAACTGATCATTACACACTTTTTATTCATTTACCGGAACATGGCAATCAGGTTTTACAGTATATCTATGGAAGAAATTAAAGTGTATATAATTAATATCCTATTAATGAATCAAAACTGTCCGATGAATTTAAATTTGAACTGCTAATTTATCATTTACGTTCAAAGATCTTAATTAGATGAATATAACCAATCTTATGTTTTTATTTATGTCGATATATGTAGGTGCTGCTTGAAAGAAAAAGAAATTCTAAAATCATCGTATTTATAATTTATTGAGATAATTATTTAATTCTATATTTGCCAAATTGCGTTACATGAAAAATCTAACGGTTTATTAATTTTTAATCAAAATTTAATTTTTCCGATTTTATTCTACACAATCAGTGATTACTCTAATTTTTATTGCTCAGAATTTTTCGAGATTTGGCGAAAGTCAAACAATCCATCGAAGGATTAAAATTAATAGTTTCCATCAAAGAGTTAACTAATGAACAACTGATATTATCTTTTTGCATCTTGCGCGTTATATTTGCGAAAGTTTTGCAATAGCGGCACAGCGCGATATTTTATCGCGCAAAAATGATTTCGCGACAAGGAAATTCTGCAAGAGATCGCGATAATGGCGCATACTTGGATTCTTATCTGCCTAGAGAGAATGTAAATCGGTACCGAATTAGGGAGTGTCTAAGATAGAAATGACATCGTCGGATATCATTAGCTCGGTTTCCTTGATTCTAAAATTACGACGCGCGCACACGTGCGCGGACGGTGATAACGGCCTTATTGTTAGTGTGTATGAGTACATACTTGGGTACGATGTATTCTAGATACCATAAACACACAAACACACATTGAATTTTAGTACCTTTTCTTTTATGGCTGCGATATATTTTTTTTACATCGACGATTACATGCCTCGTTGCTTGGAATGGATATCATCCTTTGGAATTTTATTTGATTGACGAATTCCAACAGGATTGCCCCCAATGAAATTTGTAAAAATAGATTTCATGCACGCATCGAATTATCAATGAATGCTCATATTGAGAAAAATAGATCGCCTCATATCAATGCGATGCTATTACAGCAATAATGTTTAAAAAACAACATTGTTTATGAAGTTAAAATATTATTTATAAAATAATTAATATTATTAAAAAAATCAAATAATACTGCAAGGCTGTTGAAGAATATATTATTAAAGAATAAACAATGGCTTTTTTTTCTTCAAACCTAAATTTCATACCTAAAAAACTAAATCGACAATGTCAGTTTTCAAGATAAGTTTTTAATTGCAAATTGTTAATCCACTTCACGGTTGTTCAAAAATACTGGTGATTAAACAGTAATGAACATCAAGGTAAAAGTTCGTTTGATGCAGTGGCTGCGTTCAGCAGAAAAAGCTGCTTTGTAACTTAGATTTTACCAAGATCAAGAGCATACGCCAATCAGATTCACGATTTTTACAACAGTTGCAAAGCACCTTTTTCTGCTGAACGCAGCCAATGTTCATCATTGCCGATGCCGTTACGGTGTGATAGGCATGAGAAGAACGCTATTTCCGGCCGTATTATCTTAGCATCAAGCGAGGAAATCGATCTCCCCCTCTGTCAAATTGATGAACCCGACCTATGAACACGTGTGACGGATGATGATGGAGAATGAGCTGAAACTGCTGCCGTTACTTCGAAGTTATCCTAAAAGCGATACATTATAACGGCACAAGTGTGAAGGTCGAAACGAGTTCCTTGAAAGTATCGAACGTCGAACTGACAGTGCCGTTTGTTTTGATGCATGAAAGATGGGACTTAAAAAATTCGCAAAAAAAAATATTACATCGAACATGTATTTGACATGTATCAATTTCTCGAAGGAAAATTTATGGTTCTCACACTGTAGCAACTTTAATAGATAATTATAGAGTAGATTAAGGAAAGAGTGGTTGAGAAAAATTCCTTTTTCTGATATCATTAAATCCGATGAAGAGAATAATATTTGGAAATTTACAATTAATTGTAACGACATTGCTTGATGTCGCAAAAATGCACAAGAAATTCCGGAGTGAAAGTGATATTAAGATGCATTACCGTTCACGCCTTATCAGGGTCGCAATAATAACTATATACACGAACGGCTTGTCGAAAGGATGGACGAAGAGACGCTAATCTCTCTTAGTGACGAATCTACAGCTAAAGAATTTGAAATAGAAATTCGCTATAATTTTTCCATCATCTATTAATTTATTTCGATAATTGAATTAACATTTCAAAAAGGTAACCGAAAACCTCATTTATTATAGCAATTATTTCTTTTGCTTCGGATTTCTCTTTACAGGGTAATTCCGGAAGAAATGTATTAATAAAACGATTAAATATTCAATAAAAAAATAGCGTACAGCCGTAATATTAAATATATACAATTTTATGTTTCATATTTTATGTTTCATATTTTTATCTTATCCTCGAAAGATTATTTTTAAAAATTATGTTTTATTTTTTGTAATTTATAAGATTTTAAAGTAAAATTTATTTATCTTAAAAGTGCCCAGTATTTTGCTAGGATAAACCTTTCCGTTAGTTATATTCTAAAGAAAGGAGTGATTGAATACCTATATTGAATACCTATATACATATACGTATACTTAGCATTACCTGTTACACCGTAATTACATCTACTGAGAGATTCTCAGGAAATGCATAACGGTGGAAAATCCGTAATAAATATATGGCGTTCCAAATAACGGGGACTGCGGATGATCGCGAGGATCCGACCCGAATTCAAACTCGACCCGATGTCGATCGAGCTTGCTCACAGCCGGGGGAAACGCACGGAGCTTCGGAGCTCACCGTTGTTTGCGCTCGCATGTGAATAAAAATGTCATCGATCATCGCCGCGATGAAACACGCACGGCACGGTAAATAGACGTTTGCACAAGACGCGCGTGCCGGCCGCGTGTGGAGCAACGCTCGTCCGTTTGGAACGGCGCACGTGGTCCCGCCGTCGCTAAATCTATTAGCACGCGGAGAGAACGTTTTCCAGGCTGGTTATCGGGCAAATATTGTTTCGCGCTCGGTTACCGTTTTACCTACAGGCCGACCCCGCTTGCTTGACACTTTTTCGTACTACATCACATGTTATCAGAGGTTCCCAAAGGAACAGGAAATAGCTTAATTCCTCGTAAATTTAATCTCTCTCTCTCTCTCTCTCTCTCTATAACACAATAAAAATATTTTATGTACACTTTCCGTCTTATACACGCTTCTTAGATATAATTATTTAAAGGAAGTTTACATTCAGTCATGAGATATTAAAGATTTAAATCTGGCTTTAAAAAATGACGACGGAGTGAATTTTGATCGATCATTGATTGAAGAAGGATTTAAAATAACGGTCTTGATCAATGACAATTCAAAAATGTTGTACAATTGTAATGATTGACACTCTGGAGATAAGAGATAACGTAAGCCTCTTATGGAGTCAACTGTTCAAGTTCAAATACGACATGCTTCAGAAATAGAAATGAAGATACGCCTGGCGCGAAGCATATGCCATTCTTATCTGTCCTTGTAATATTCACTCCGCTGGTTTATTATTACTCTCACTTGTCCAGTTTGGGAGCTGCTGCTTTAAATGCAACGGCGCGACGACGCAATTTCAAGCGCTCTCATCTCGTTTAGCGCTTCTCTCTTTGCACGAGGCTGTAAGTTAAAAATCCGCCTCGCAGCCGGATGAGATATCGAGTTCCTCTTGGCCGAGATCTTGCGCCTTTTTCCATCTCCGCCCACTCGCAGATACGATTTCTTGAGGATAGGATTGTTCTCGCTTTTCCAGCCATTTCTCTAATTTGTTCGCGTACTTTCGCAAAAATATCTGATAGCGATAGAGATTAATCTGTACACGTACCAAATGAATCTCTTGCCAGACAAAATATTCACGCGTTCACCTTTCACATTCTTCTATAGATATCATGCGAAATGGATTTTGTTATCTAAATAAATTATTATTCCACGAAATTGGCATTCTCCCTAAAAAAATTATGCCGAGGAATCGAATTAATAATTTACATCTCAGTTTTGTTTTAACACTTTTACGCGAGGAAACGCATATATTTTGTGATTTATGAAAGATACGAATTTACAAATACATGTATACTTGTGAAATGTGTTGAAAGGGAAAACAAAATATACATTTAGATTTGCATAGGTTAAGGCACTGAAAAAAAAACTGAATTGCTTTTCTTAAATTGCAAATTACGTGACATTACGAGGATCTCATCCAAACTGCCTGAATAACAACTTACTCCGAGGGGTGATGCAAGGTAGGCAGACAGAACGGTGCCTTGTTTGCACTTGATAAACGAGCGACGTTTTCTTCCGCGGTGTATCGGCGATGTTTGCTCGTCGTTTAATGCCGATGACAACCTGACTCAAATATTTAGCACGTACAAAACGAACAACAAGACCCGTCTGCTTGCCATGTCCGAGCTTTCGTCCCTCTCTTTCTCTCTCTTTTTCTCTTCATGAAACTTGTAATGATGCATATTCCTCGCCAACGTAAGAAAAAGTCAAGCAGACTGACGTGCTTATTCCCAGAATTCTAAATTATCGAGAGTTCACAGTCACGGTGATTTACATTAATTGCATATTTATTTTACATCTTTATTTTACACCTTTATTTATTTTATTTTTATTTTGATTTTGATTTTGTTCCTGCTTGATTTTATATTATTATGGGTTTGCTCCTAAATAAAATTCTATCACGTGTGGATTTATGTTGTTTAATAATATCCAATAGATATTATTAAATATAGACTGGCATTACAGGGTGCAGGTACCATAACGGGCGCATCATATTTAGCAACGTATAACTCGCAATTATATAAAATAAAAATTAACGACAGAAAATTGATTCCCACATTACATCTCATTAGCTTCCGCTCGCCTTTCGAATTGCGGAATTGCAATTCTCAAAGAGTGCGCAGCGACACGCGGCAATCTCTTCATTTCCTCTCTTACAAAAAGACCGATGAGTGATAGAAAGGGAGCGGCCGGTTTAGCTTCGTTGTCCTGGCACCGATCATTCTCCAATCGATGGATCGAGCTTTAATTGGTTCTTCAGGATTCCGTTATAGGACTCCGACCGCGCAGGAAGAGATAGCGCCTTCTCTCCTAGGAAGAAAAGTTATATTGTGCGCTACGATTCGTATCGGGATTCCACCCCGAGTAATAATTCCACGACTCGGCCAGTCATTGACATACCATATCGCGTAAATTGCCTGCAATCTCACGTGGCTCGCACGCTTTTCTGGAAATAAGCACGCCGAGAGTGCCACATCCGCTCTCTCGCGAGCTCTCGGCTCGTCGTCCAGCCGCGATTTTTCCTCACGATGACGCACCGCCTTTATGAAAAGACGAGTCGCCGTGACTGATAGTTACCGCCCGGCACCGTGCGAGCATTAAATGTAATCAGAATATAATCATATACCGGAGTGGACAGATAGGATGTAAGAGAGGCACAAATGACCGTGGACTTGTCCTAAGTAAATCGAAACGTGCGTAATGTTAATAACTACATTCGGGATAAGATTGTAACTTGTAGCTGTGCTATCCACGTCGCCTCACAGCACGTTTCATTAACGTGATGTGTATGTTAAAAGTAATGTCGTTAAAAAGAGAAGGGTTCGATCGGTCATTAATTCTACGCGCTGATAATTAGACGCGGCTGCATTTGCAATAATTCATACAAGGACTAATTTCAGGTATCGTTCCCTTTACGGTCTCTCATGAAGCAAGATTACGCCACAGGTATTCATTTCCGAACATGACGATTTACCTTGAACAGTTTTTCAGAATAATTCAAATTCTCTCTCTGAAAGTGGCATTTTTTGTATTCCACTGTCTTTAAATTGTTTTAATTATTTAATTGTACACTGAGAGAAAAAGACAGTTACTTTTGGCCACAACCATAATTTTATATTTCTAACAATAAATATGATATGATGAATTGACTTAATTATAGGCATCATTAAGTTAACGATAATTATCGTTAGAAATATTATAAAATTGTGATTGAGGCCAAAAGTAACTATATTTTTCTCTCAGTATAATTATGAAGGCAGAATTTTGACAATTTCATCAATCTTGTTGAGGAATAATCGCTGTAAGATCTCGCGATATTATATCTTCAGACTTTCGTGAAACGAAAACGGTGCCGTGTGACCGAGGTGATTGAGAATTTTACAAATACATACTCGGCGGCCACGTCGGGTCGCGATTTTCGATCCCGCACCCATCCCATGGTGTTGTTAAAGGGAAGAGCCGGGACTCGTTCAAGGCGAGCCACATGCCACTGCAATTAACGGCCCGATATTTCATCTGGAAAACAAGGCGAAACAGCCAATATTATTGCATCATGGTCTTGACGTGGCAGCTGTAAGAATACATTAAATCTCGGAAAGTGGTGCAACAACGAGCGCGAACGCGCGAATTGCTTTTCCCGGATAACGGTGCGTCAGTAAACGCCACAAATCACAAACGTACAAATTCCGCGAAGCTACGACAATAGATAATGAGAGTATCACTTGGCCCCTCGTATATAACGGCATTTAAATGATTTTCCGCTGCCAAACTTAATAAACAATGTTACTCGTGGAGGCGCACGCATCTCGCTACGTTTGTCGTTGCACGATTTGCTTTTCCCGGATAACGATGCGTCAATAAACCCCACATTGTACGAATTCCGCGAAGCTACGACAATAGATAATGAGAATGTCACTTGGCCCGTATAACTTAATCACTGTTAAACTCGTAGTGTTAAATTATACTCAATTTAAGTCATTTTTAACTATTCCATAGGTCGCCACTACTTCTACTCGATATTTCATTAATTTTGACTAAAAGGAAGGTAAAATTTTGACTAACATGTTAGTTAAATTAGATAAATTAACATATTGAGTAAGGTTTACTCATTGTTTTAGTAAAACATCGAACATTGAGCAATAGGAGCAATAGTGACTCATAGCTAATCAGAGTGTATAACGGCATTTAAATGATTTTCCGCTATCAAATTTAATGAACACTACGCCCGTCGAGGTGCACGCATCTCGCTACATTTGCCATTGCGCGAATTGCGTTAATTCTTTCACTTTCCTTTCGGAAAAGCTCGTAGCGCAATATGCCGCCGACTTATTTATCTATCTGAGAGAGTAAATAAGCGCGTAATTGTTGTGCTCGTCTATTAATATGCGCAGCGAAACGAAAAACAGCGCGCAGAGAAGAATGCTAAATACCAGAGATTACCCAAGAGCGTGCAACTATCTATTTACATTGTTGCGTAATGCGAGCGCATGGAGGTAATTAACGGAGTAATTAATCGGCGCGCAACAAGACGCCGAGGCTCTTTAAATGCCGCAAATCCATCTTGGGGAATTAACGGGCGGAAAAAAGCCGGCACCAGCTGAACAACTTCATTCGATATATCCCCCGCCGTATAACGTTACGTCGCCGGGGCCTAGGGCATATTCCGTTTCTGCTGTTGCAAAATCAGGCGCGGTATATTCCGTTGCGCGATGTCGCGCACTGTGGAAGGCATACAGGCAAATCACTTGTTGTTGATTTGCGAGAGCGCAATAGCGCAATCCCCGAAAATCTCTTTGAAATCATCGAGGAATGATTATTGAGATTCGTTGAGTTAATGTCGCCCTGAGAATTTTCTCTCAAAAGTTTTTACGTTAAATCAGAAGATTGAAAATATTGAGCAGATACTATAAATTACTTTCCGAGTTACGATAAAAGAACGCTGCAATTTTTATGTTCTTAAAACTATTGTCAATGTACATACTATATATAGACCGTTTATCACTTTAATATCTTGAAGTTGATTTTTTTACACATACGTATAAAAGAAAAATCAATTTTTTGAATACTTCTATTCCTCTGCGTAATCTAAAACGTCACTGTCATTTTTTTTTCATAATTCATAACGTAAGTAAAAAGGATTATGATTAACCTGTAATAATTAATACTTATTTGCATTTTTATAGAGGCGACTATGAAACAAATACTTGAAATTGAGGGAGTCGCGACGATACAAGAAGATATTTCATATACCTGGTACCGAAAATCATATAATTATTATAACCCGATAGAGCAAATTACAAGAGAACAAATATTACTTACCAATATACCATAAGATTATAGCTGGCCAAACAAACACAGAGATTAAGACAAATTGAGCTGTCTTTACATAATCGAAATTTTTTTCTTACAGTTGCAAAAAGTCTCCTGATAAATGTATCAGATTTGGCAAACCGCCGAAAAGTCGAAGATCGGAATCTCGGGTTAAAAGAATTTTGACATGGATTAATCACGAACCGGTTACTTTAGTCAATCATCGACAAGCAGATTTCATAGAGCGTACTAGATCGTATGTCGGACAAGTCAAGTAATATAAATTAAACCAGCAATTGTTAATCTTGCGATAGTTGTATAATTTATAATGGCATGATGAAAAATTATAAAAGTTTCATTGATTTCTTACGTAATAAATCTCTTTCATCATATGAATAAATAGATAAATGCAAATATTTTAATCGTCACAAAATTTCAATAAAATATTTCTAACTTTTACTATTTTTTTTAAATTACATCTTATTTTTTATATTATTATTATAAATATATTATATTTACATTTCATTTACATTATTTTTCAGATGCTTAGATTTTTTTTATATGATTATAAAATGACATAATTTAAGCTTTAAATAATATATAAAATCTTAATCCTTTTTAATCCTTTTCCTTCGTAATAAATAAATAAGAATTGATAATAAAAATGGCATAGTATCTTTTTATAAGGAATAACTAAATCTGTAATTTAAGAGATCCGGAATCGTCGCATCTTTATGCAGATATTGTACACGGTAAAAAAACCATTAAAGATGAAATTGGCGTATCAGACATTTTACGTGACGTTGATTTAAACGAGCAAGCGCTTTTCTGGTGGCAATGTTTACAAGATTTAAATGATTTTCGTCGAAAACTCAAGAAACGCATGCCAGAAGTGCCATTCTTGGACATAGAGGATGAATTTTCCTGTCTAGACAAAGTACTTATTAATACAAAGTGCCTCAGACCTTGATATGCTCGTGTAATGGGTTAAGATGAATAAAAGAAGCGGCTCCATCATTTTTTTAGTGTCGTCTCCGCGCGCTATCATTCGTCTGACTTTACATTTAATATTTCAATTATTATTGCAAATCAATCCGGTCACACGAGCGATGTCTAGGTTATTCTGGGACCCTGTATATGTGTATATTATTTTATGTATTTATTGCAATAGTAAAAATGCATGTTAATAAATACATTCCTGCATAAATAAATAGGATATACATATAAATAATCAGATAATAGAATAAACATTAATCAAATTAACCAAAATTACACAAGAATCAAAGTTATATTATTATGATGAAATTGTTATAAAATTTTAATACAGAAATATGTCGGGGTTTTGCCTGAAAATAAAGTTTTTCTGATTTTCGACAAATATCGCATATATCCAAAGAAGGAATTTCTCGTACCGTTAATGGACACATTGCAGTTGCGTAAAGATGGAAATGTTAATTACAGAGAATTACTGAATCTCTTGAACTGGAAATGCAATTTACCTGTTCTACCAACGATAAAACGTGAATGAATTACAAATAATCTTCATGATATCTCTAAAGTTTTCTCAAAATTAATCAACTAGAAAAATTACGAATGATAAACTTTATTATGTGATTGAATTAATACTAATTTTGATTAATAATTTCAAATGTGCTTCCTAATTTTAATTTAGTTTGCAATAAATCAGCAATAATATTGAAGGATATTATTTTAGAAGCATCACTGACGAGTCCAGATTGTACTACATGTACATGTAACGACAGCATAGGAAATATTCAGACAATCGATAGCACAAGTAGAACTTTCTTTTCACAATATATGTAGATTTAAAAAATATTTCTTTGAAGGTGAATCAAGTATTTGGAATACGAAGTTGAATAAATATTATAGATGTTCGTGCAGCGGGAGTTCCATCCGAAAAATCAGATCTTTTTATAACAATACCGCGCGCCGGTATACATCCAGACAGGGAGAATTTGGGTGATCAGACATCTGTTCATTGCTTAATATCGCCCAGCATATTCACGAGATATGGCTTGACACACATAGATTTTTTCAAGGTTGTTTGATCTTATATCAATCTGAAAGTAAAATTTTCTTATCCAGAAAATTTGCCAAAATCCTTAACGATAAATATTAATTTATATATTATTTTATTACTATATTGTTATATTATTTTATACTATCTATTATATTACTATATCATGATAATATACATTTACATTATTCCGTAAATTTGTTATGTAGACTCGCAACAAGGAAGAAATACGAAGTCTATTTGAGCACGTCGGTTTCGAATTTCCGGAGAACAGTTTCGATACGCTTTGGCAGGAAGGAATGAGGAAGGATTGCACAGACGGCGTAAGCGTGGAAACATTTCGGGAACTACTCGCCGCTTCAGGTTTCGTGGCAAAGAAAATTACATGTGGCTAGATGCATAGATTCAACAATAATATTAAAGTGATACAATAATCAGTTTAGATTTATCAGATGTCAAATTTATGCGTACGTTGAATATAAAAACTATACAACATATTTACTTAATACATTTACAATTAAATATTATTCCACAATTATTTACAATGTAGATTCAGTCTGCTGGTTTTAAGAATTTTGGTTTTTTCCTCAGTGGTTCATCCTCACTTGCGTTACTAATCTGTCTATGCTGTGGCTTTTTGTGCCTATTTTTTACATTATCAAATTTCGTCCGCATTTTCTTCCATTGAACAGCCATTTGTTCATCAGATATGTCAGCTTCTTGTTTTGTCTCTACTTTGGCATTCTCCTTTGCTTCCATTAACTTCTCTATAGCGGGATTCATCCCTTGAAAGCTTAACCTACCATTAATGAGTTTCTCGCAGAAGACGTAGCTCGGTTCCATAAGAAAATTTCCACTTAAACAGAAAACGGAAGCGATTAATAGTAAAATACTGTCATTGATATAAAATATTTGAGTTTCATGTAAAATATCTAAAAATTTACATTAATTTACATTATTCTTGATCAAGTTATCTGAATAGAGCATATTTCGAGAAAATAACAGAAAATACATACGATGCTTTCTTCATGCGTGATGTTAGCTCGCTACCGAAGTACTCCTCTCCCTCTTCCTGAAATTGTTCTTTTTCTATTTTGTCTTTTGTCCGTTTCATGAACTGCAACAAATAAGCCCACATATATTATCATGCAACGATGTTCTATCTTCTGTAACTTTTTCCAGCTCACCTTCATTTCCAATATACTCCTCGACAGAGTCAATTTCTTCGAATCCATCTTTAGAACAATTAAAGGTACGAATGTGAAAAATTAATGATAATCTCTCTCGAGAAATAATTAAACTGCGAAAAGCTAATAATTCTTCTCCAGAAACAGCGAAAATTTTAAAGAATTTCTTCTTCTTCGAGAGAGATTGTATCCACGTGTCAATAACAAATGTCAGATCTAAACAAGACACAACCTAACCTAACTTTTCCATACTGTCGATAATACAGATATTTTCAAAGCTCTTTTAAATAAATCTAATAATTAAATAAATTATATAAATTATATAATTATAATGTATAATAAATTAATAATAAAATATTTTCTACTAGATGAAAACTCAAACTCGTCGCTTGTCGGAGACGCAAACCACTTTAGTAAAGACTCAAACCATTTTAGCGGAGACTCGAACCACTTTACGTTGAAGATATCGACACCCGATTCTTATTTTCTTTACCGGGTGAGCGACTGTATCGGCCGCGCTCGATTCTTTACCTGCTCGACCATTTACTTCCACGATCTGCCGCGTAACGGTGATTTTCATTGGGAAAGCGTACTGGCCCGTGTCCCGACTTCCCGTACGACTCTCATGAGATCGCTCAAGATGCAGAGGTCCGCGACGACGACCGCTTTGGCACGCGAGGCACAGCACGTCGGAGAATGATCCATGACGTAGCAGCGAGATCGAGGAAGCGAGGAACGGCATCATCTTGGTCGGTGGACGTAGCGGAAGCAATTTGATCGCCCGAGGTAAGTCCGCGCCCACGCGCGAGCACGCGCGCGCGCAAATCAATACACGGCGTTATTTCGATGGAGTTATTCCAGCTTTTTAAAGAGCTCTATGGTAAACTGGAGAGTTTCGTTAACGTCTATGGAGTCGCCTTAGTCCAGGACGAGCTGGATTCCATCCCCATTACGTTCATGATTCACTCGCCCTAGCCATAAGCATAAAAACGTCCATAAGCATAAAAAAAAAAGCTGAACGAAGAAACTGGACGACATCTTAGAGATCGTCGACTTTAATAACGTATTATGAGATTATAAGATTTCTCGGTTTTATATGCGCATTTTCCACGTCGCGTTTGCCACGTCTCGATCATTGCTTTCAATACTGAAGGCTCACGTACGATGTTTACGTGAACTTTCTCTCCGATACACATCATAACCTCGTAGTTCTTTCATCTTTTTTTTTTTTCTAAAGTTACGAGACTATTGTTGTATCATGTTTACATCAAGGTAGTTTGTAATAATGTAAGATAGTGATGGAAATGATTCTTCTTTTCTTCGATTTGATCGATTTTTAAACAGCAGATATAGTTGAAACTTTATGCAAATTTTACTTAAATTTTTAAAGAGTATAAAGTATTTTGCATATCAAAGAGGATATTAAGTTATATAAACTTTACAAATAAATGCAAACATCTTTTCTCAATATTATGAATGACTGATTCATTATACTTGTTACTATTTATGTTTGGCAGACATAATACTGCATACAAAGATGTCGAAAAGACCCCTAGACAGCGGGGACTCTTCCCAACCGCCTATAAAGAAGGTGCAGTTTGAGCCAATTCTAATTGGACCCATATCTACTCTGGAGGAAATGGACATGAAGGTTTTGCAGTTCCAGAATAAAAAGTTGGCACAGGTATAAAAAGTTTATATTATATTTCTACGTTTAACAAATTGATTTGTCGTGCAATATAATATAAATTATATTTTTATATACACATTTTTTTGTATAATTTTGTAGACAATATTGTAGAATTTTTCGTTTTTATGTACCTTCCCTTATATAATTTATTTATTCCAGAGATTGGAACAGAGGCATAGAATGGAAGCTGAATTGAGACAACGTATCGAACAATTAGAGAAACGACAAATGCAAGACGATGCAGTTCTTAATGTAGTTAATCGATATTGGAATCAACTCAATGAAGACATACGTGTACTATTGCAAAGATTTGATGCTGAAACTGCTGATGAATCAGAAAATAAAAGTATGCAAAAAAAAAAATGCAATATAACACTTTTTGCGACAAATTCTTGTAACAAAACATTTTTCTTAATTACAGATGAGAGCGAGGCCACAACGTCGTTTCTTATGCAGTTATCTTCTTGGGACAAAGAAGAATTAGATGACAAATTGGCAAACCGTGTACAGGTGTCGAAACGAGCTGTGTCTAAAGTTGTACAGGCGTTCGATCGTTTATCTCAAAGAAATGAGAAGATTACTCTCGCACTTAAAGGAGAATTTGAAGGTGGTAAGTTATATCCAAAATAAACCTCTATGTTTTAAATTAATACATAAATTTGAAGAAATTGACACGTATATCTTTTATTGATTCAATGAGACTCAAAGTTCTCGGAGGAACTTTACATATCACATAACTATATTGCGAAAAAAATCATACACCTAAGGATTATGAACTAATATAATTATAAATTAATATCCAGAAGAGGCGCCGAATATTGATGAAGTCGTACGTCGTGCTAATGCGGAAATACAAATGGAAAACAGAAATCTGCAGGCGATAAATATACAATTGCACGAAAAGTATCACACTATCTCATTAAAGGTAATTGATTTCGGTTTCATTTATATTTAATTTTCTATTTTTTTTATTATTGATTATGTACGACATAGATATGATTTGTCACGAATTATGAGTCGGTCGAAAAAAGAGAAAATATTCTTTCGTATATGAATATTTCTTTGATAAATAATTATTAAAAATTATTATTAGGCATAAGATCTTTACTTGATAATCGAAATGTCAATATTCATTCTTGTATCTTATATCTTCTAGATGTCAGAATTGCAAGATACTATAACAGGAAAGGATACTCTTGCAGCAGAATTGCGAAATCAAGTCGACGATCTGCAATACGAATTGAACAAAGTACGAGCGAGAAACGATAAATTGGAACATCATCTTGGAGAAGCAGTTGAGAAGTTAAAAGCGTTTCAACAGATTCATGGCACAGATGAGAAAGGCAGTAATAAACCGAATACTTTAGTTGCATCTAGTGTTTCTCAGACTAAGGTAAAATTCATTTTTTTGTATAAAGCTAAAATGTAAGTTAGTTTAATGTATCAATACTATTTTTTAATTTATGATATGTAATTTTACAGCTTGATGACTTACAAAGAGAACTTGAAGAGACGCGTGAATTGGCTAACAATAGACTACAGGAATTAGATAAACTACATCAGCAACACCGTGACACTTTAAAAGAAGTGGAAAAATTAAAAATGGATGTGAGTAGTTATATTTTTTAAATTTTATTTATATCATATAAACATAACATATTTCAATTTAATTAACTTTACTGTTATCAAATAGCTGAATTTGAACATTTCTTGTTTTAGATAAGACAGCTTCCCGAATCGGTAATTGTGGAAACAACAGAGTACAAATGTTTGCAATCACAATTTTCCGTGCTATATAACGAGTCGATGCAATTAAAAACACAATTGGATGACGCTCGCCAACAATTGCAGTCGAGCAAGAATGCACATTTACGCCATATCGAGATGATGGAGGTAAGATCTTTGTATATTCAGAGACTATACTTACGAGTATGTAAATCATTTGATCTTTATCAATATTTTTTCAAAATATTCTTTTCATAGAGCGAAGAGTTGATGGCTCAAAAAAAATTGCGCGGAGAATGTATACAACTCGAAGATGTTTTAGCACAATTACGCAAAGAGTACGAAATGCTTCGTATCGAATTTGAACAGAATTTAGCTGCCAATGAACAGACAGGTCCAATCAATCGAGAAATGCGGCATCTGATTACCTCCCTTCAGAATCACAATCAGCAATTGAAAGGGGAAGTGCATCGGTACAAACGAAAATATAAAGAAACTACTACTGAAATTCCACGAGTATGTATATAAAACAGATTACAATTTCTATTTTTTTACTTTGAACTTAAAAACTTTGCAATCAGTCTTTCAAAGAATATGTCTTTTTTATTGGATATCCATTGCTAATTCAGACATAATATATTTTTTTAACTTTGTAACGTTTTCAAAACTAATTTTTTTAATGGATCTTGTATAAATCGATTCATATAAATGACGAAGATCCAAATTTGAATTTGTTGATTACAAATCAGTTACTTTTACACAGAGCTACATGCTACTCCAAATAATACAAAATTTTACATGTTATATATAAATTATATGATGTGTTATTATTTAACTGTGATAAACAATAGGTAAATTTACTTTTGTTTATTATGGTTTTATTTTTAATTTGTTCAGCTAAAAAAGGAAGTAGAGGAATTGACAACCAAATTAGGTCAACAAACAGCACAAGAAAATAAAGAAGGAAACAATTCAGACGGCAGCGGAAAAGAGGAAGATGCTTCAAATTCGTTACCTGGTTCTACACAGGTATATACAATATAAATAAACTTGATTTAAAAAATAATAATTTTTTATGTATTTTGTATATATGTGATTCTGAAAAAAAAAATTTTTTTTTTCAAAATTTTACATTTAATACATGAAACTATTATTTACTTATGAAAATAAAATTTGGTTTACTTATTATTTTTGTATTAATTATTGTTGACTTTGGTATATAGATAAAAGAAGAAAGTGGTGTTACGATTAAAAGAGAATCCGGTGCTGATGAAGAAGTGGAAACTATAGAGGTTGGAGAAGGTGAAGGCAATAAAAACACTCCAGACTCTCTAACATTAACTTCGCCGACTCTAAAGAAGGAGAAAGATATAAAACGTGAGAAGGACATCAAGAAAGAATCTGTGAAAACCGAACATCGGGATCCTGCACATCGCACTAAAGATGCAAAGATGGCGGAATCAGAGCTCGTGAGAGATTTAAAGGCACAACTTAAGTATGTTCGCGAAAATGTTCAGTGTTTTCAAGTAAAATACTGATATCGTGATTATGTATGATTTTAGAATCTAAACGAGAATTAATATTTGATTGCAGAAAAGCTGTAAATGAAATGAAAGAAATGAAACTTCTATTAGACATGTACAAAGGTGTTGGAAAAGAGCAACGGGACAAAGTACAATTAATGGCTGCAGAGCGTAAAACAAGAGCAGAGTTAGAGGACTTACGGCAGCAAGTAAAAAAAATTCAAGTATGTTATGATATATTTTATAATTACTATAATTATTACATGATTTTAATGGCATGATAATATCATAAATCAATAAAATAAGTAAAGCTTAAGTATATGTATATATTCAATTAGCTATTGCAGTTTAGTTAAAGAAAAAATTGTTTCAAATAGTTTTAATAGAATTAAAATAGTTGGCTATTTAACATTAATAATATGTTGATATATAATATTACATAAACATCTGTATTTATTGATTCATGTTGACTTGGTATGAATTATTTTTATTTAATAATATAATAAAATGAATTGCATGTTTTTGCAGGAAAGTAAACGCGAGGAACGTAAAAAGTTAGCTGATGAAGATGCGCAGATAAAGATTAAGAAATTGGAAGAACAAGCATATACGTTGCAACGTCAAGTTGCTTGTCAAAAACAGGTAGATCATTTATTCTTTCTGGGACTTAATGCACTTCATACAGATTAAAATCTTAATTAGGGATAGAATCAATTGTATTAGAAATTGTATAAGAATTGTATAAGAAATCTGAGTTGAGAAATATTTTATTTATACTAATTATTTATATAATATCAAAAGGTTTGTATTAGGAAATAGACGGCAGAACTTGATAGCGTACGCGAACGGAAATATAATGTTGAACAGAATTATGTTTGGCTGCAGGAGGAGGAAGCGCTTCTGAACGAGATGGAAGTGACCGGGCAAGCATTCGAGGACATGCAAGAGCAAAACTCTAGATTGATACAGCAGCTTCGTGAAAAAGATGACGCGAATTTTAAACTTATGACGGAGAGGATCAAAAGTAATCAATTGCACAAGCTCGCAAGAGAGGAGAAGGACGTATTGAAGGAACAGGTATCCACACTAACAACGCAAGTAGAAGCAGCCAACGTAGTTGTACGTAAGTTAGAAGAAAAGGAACGTCTCTTACAAAACTCTCTCGCTACGGTGGAAAAGGAATTGGCGCTGAGACAACAGGCAATGGAGATGCACAAGCGGAAGGCAATAGAGAGCGCACAGTCTGCAGCTGATCTCAAACTTCATCTGGGTAAGATTCAGTGTACAAACGTAAAAAAAACTGAAATAGAAATCTTTAATTATATAAATTCATATAATTTTATATAAATTTTTTCATAATTATATAAATAACATACTCTAAGGGTTTACGACGTCTTTATATATTTTTGTTGCATCAGTAAGAAAAATAAAAATAATTGATAAAAGTACATGATCATTTCCATAAAAAAACTGATACCACTTTTTTTTTTATTGTTACAGAGAAATATCATTCCCAAATGAAAGAAGCGCAACAGGTTGTAGCAGAGAAAACAAGTTCCTTGGAAGCTGAAGCATATAAAACTAAAAGATTGCAGGTATAATGATTTAATTCTGCACTAGTTGTATTATTTCTCAGGTGTTGAACTTTATATATTTATATATATATATATATATATATATATATATATATATACATATATGTATGTTTTTTAAATACTACTAATGCTCAATCATTGATAGAAACATCTAATATGTGATTTCTGTTGTAGGAGGAGATAGCGCAACTCAGACGCAAGGTTGAGCGCATGAAGAAGATTGAGCTCGCTGAAACTCTAGATGAAGTGATGGCAGAAGAGTTGCGGGAGTACAAGGAAACTTTAACGTGTCCGTCTTGTAAGGTGAAGCGTAAGGACGCCGTCCTCACTAAGTGCTTCCACGTTTTCTGCTGGGACTGTCTGCGCACACGTTACGAAACACGACAGCGGAAATGTCCCAAGTGTAACTGCGCCTTCGGCGCTAACGACTACCATCGGCTGTACCTATCTACATGAAGAAGAAGGTGCTGACTCGTTGGAAAATACGCCGTAACGTAGAGTAATGTTTTGTAAAATGTTACGTCAGCATTTCTCTTTTTTTTTTTTATATCGTTTATTTATTATTCTGACTTTTTGATGGAACGATACGCAATATGTGACTATCCCTGAATGTGTCGATAACGAATCACGAATTTTGCTAAGTTCTTATTAAGACCATAGCACATGAAAGAAAAACATAAGTTATAGAATTTCAGTAGAATCACAGTCGAAAATTCGCGAGACTGGACGATTTCTTACTTAATTTTACTATTTATGTTTTTTGATCATGTATTATGATCTAGTTTGTAAATTAACGTTTAAGAATAAATAGCTAAGTAAAGTGAATGAATGAATGAGCGAAATTGTAAAAAAGAGGCATGAGAAAAGAGACAGCTGAATTGCATTTTTAGTTAGTCAGTACAGTTATATGGATTACAAGCTTTTAATATTATTTACAATATAGAAATGACTTACTTGATTATTCTTTGATCTTGTTTTTAAAGGCTCGAGATTAGTGTTAACCTAACCTAACATCTATATGTAGCACGATTGAATGCCTAGATCAATACCTTTCCAAAGCGAATAATATCATTCGAACGTCAATTTTCTACTTGGAAGTCATAAGATCAAAAAATAAAGATCACTGAGATCGAATTTATAAAGTCAAAGGATTGATAACTATTAGTATGTATATTGGAAAAATATTGAAATTGCTAATCTAAACCATTCATAACATTCAGTGATTATAACTGTACCAACTAAAATTAATCGATTAAGTGACATATATTATTTAAAATTCAATTACTGTTCGAAATTCATGTAACTATAAATCTGTTGAATGTGATTAATATTTAGTTGTCAAATTTAATGTTCTGGATGTTAGGCTTGGTTAGGTCGTGTAATTAATTTTATTTATATCTTCATCTCCAAGTTAAAAAGTCTCGAAGGAGTGCTCTAATGACTCATATTTGGAAATAAATTTATTTTTTATTAAAGCTCAGAATCGATAATTGGCAATTCGTATGATAATCACGCTCATAATTGTTTAATTAAAGAGATACAATTTAGCAGACACGGTCCAAATTCGCTTTGTCTATTGTTTATAATACGAGACAGGCAAACTGATTACTAACAGACATGTCCTGTACGATAATTACTCGACATTATCCAATAAGAAACGAATTTTTTTGCTGATCGTGAACATATTCGTAAACATGAGATGATTTTTATCGAAATTGCTAATGGAATTAAGAAAAATGAGATATTCCATGTTCTATTCTAGGATGTTTCGAAATATCTTAAAAATATGGATTTTATTTAAGAACTGTAAGAATTATATTTTTAAAAATAAAGATATTTATATATACATATATATATAATATCAAATCAATGTATTGATTTGATTACAAAGCGTCAATGTTAACAAATATTATTTTTATCATCAAACTATACATTACTAAATTTAAATAATTTATTCCATTTAGATCACTTAAATTTAAATTCGCGCTTACAAATGGATAAATATTTGATACTCTTATATTCTAATATTGTATTATAGTATAAATAATTTTTGAATATTTTCGCGTATGTATAAATGCTAATTATGAATGCGAGCATCTATGTATATGCGTTTGTAAAAAAAAAAAATACAATAACTTATTTCGACAAAAGTGCATGGATGCGTAAGTGTTTCAACAGAATAATTTGTTTTATAAATCTATTTTATTCGACCATATTCAGAACTATTTTTTTTCTTATTTGATAAATTCCAACAATGTAATAATTCAAAAAATCTGTCCTTTTTAAATTTTTTCTTTTCTAGGTAAAGAAATTTATTTAAATATGTAACAATATGTGTGATGTACACGCGTTTAAAAGAAAACTTTGACCTCGCTAAAAAAAATAAACACATTTCTTTATTATCTATTCGAAAAAAATCATTGTTTTAAATCTTATGTAAAGATACTTCCGTATTGGATTTATTCCAATTTGGAATTTGCAAAATTAAATATATATATATATTTTTTTCTAAATTTCTTTATAATAGTTTATGGACGATAAAAATTGAACTAGATGAAATTACATGAACAAGTTTAAAATTGATACGATTTAAATAACGAAATTATGTATATGTATGTATAAATTTTGTTGTTCGTTATTCTACATAATTTCTTCACAGTGTACATACATGAAACAAAATTGAAAATCGATTGCAATAATTGATGTAAGTGATAAAAAAATTTTTTCCAGAAACTATTCCGAAATAACTTGGAATCTAGTATTCTGGTTTTTAATTTTACGAAATTGAAACAGGACACTTAAATTCTTATTTTTGAACTAATTTTTAGTACATAGAACATAAATCTAGAAAATAAAAAACTTTACAAAGATTACAGCATTTTAGAAATAGCTCTACTCTTTTTTTTATAATGGAGTTCTTTAAATATTTTTCTTTTCAGTAATAGAAGATGTAATATTTAAGGAATAATTTATATTTAATCGTTTATTCGTATGAATTAAATTCTGTATTAATAATTTATTAATAATTAATAAATTATTTAATTATTTAATAAACTAAACATTATTAACCAAATTTTTTTATTTATTTTAATATTTCGAATAATTGCTTGAAATTAGTTCAAAAGTAAGTAATTCTTCAATATAAAAATGTGCATAAAATCGTACATAAGATAGCATATATATTTGTGGAATCGTTATGTATTATAATGATCTCCTTTGAACAGTATAAATCGAATGGAAATATATACAAATTTTGTTGAGCGCTCATAGCATGTAAAACATCTATTATATGATGATTGAATAAAAAAATACGATGAAAATAAGTCACATTTAAATAAAATTTTATCCATTATCTTTTTTAGGCTTTTATATTATTCCATTTGTTTCAATGTTTGTTGATTCATTACGCATAATTTGTTTAATTATGCGTAATGAATGAGAAACGTTTATTGCACAAGTATTTATGCATTCCTTATATTTTTTCTAGAACATAAACATTGCGCACACTACGTACAATACATTTCTCCAAAATTAATTTAAATATAGTATAAATGAAAAAGTACAACTAATAAAAAAAATTAGTTCAACAATTTATATATATATATTTATATATTATATAAATATAGATGGATTATTATATATTATATGGATCTTAAATTGTTTTATAGTCATCACTTAAGATTATCTTAAGATCATTTTAAGAACATCTTAATAACATCTCAAGATCGTCTCAAGACTGACTTAACACTGATTGCGTTTCGATATTCATTGCTAGCAGTACTGAAACTCTATAAGTACGTGACATTAACTATAGATTTTCAGTATTAGCAGTGAATATCGAAACGTAGCCACCGGATCAACATCATCTCAACACCGGCTGCGTTTCGGTATTCATTGCCAATTCTGAGAATCTGTAGTGGACGTTATCCAGGTAGAACAAGAAATAACAGATATCAAAATGACATAAAAATGTCACTATTATATCATCTTTATCACTGCTTTAGCGTTATTTTGATGTCAATAAGGTGTCATAATTTTTGTTCTATCTGGATATAATTATAGATGTCGAATGTAGTTCTTGCGAGGAAATTCGATTTCCTTAACGAATCTGCCGTCAAGTTCTATCCGCTAGCTTCCATTTACATTTCCGCTGGCACTCTGCCCTCCGGAATTTATGCGAGACACTTCGCTTTTGACAGATTTGGCAAGCGGGTCTGCCAGCGAGCGATTTGCGCGAGGCATTTGTAATAATAACTGTAACGCATCCTCCAGCGCGCTTAGCAACGCGCCACGCGACGCGCGACGCGCATGAGTGTAATTAGGGGGTGAGCGAGAGCTGCCAGGGGGGTTGCTGCGCCGCGAGGCGCACGGTACGAGGGGGCGAAAGCGACGGCGACGAGTGCCCTCGGGGGTGGATACAGTGCATGCTGCACAAAGTGGCACGTCGCGACGTCTTGACAATAGACGTCCGGGTATTGTAAAATTATGGTGCGGCCTGCGGTGGCTCGAATACTGGACGCACCACCGTTCGCGGCGGCCACTCTGACGTTCACGTTGCTGTCGCTCGTCGATCAAGTAAGGACGGCGAGAGACAAGGGCTGGGAGATACGCCAGGCTGCGTCCTGGTTCGCGCTATTCGCGCGTTTCGTTCGCGCGGCGTATAAACGCGTAATCGCGTCTTACATGGGAAAGGGAGGAGTTTACGTCGCCGGATACGCGTTTCATCCGCATCCTCTCTTGTACAACCCTCGTCCGTCCGGCTCCTCCGCCGCGATCAATACGCGCCCGTCGCTGTGTATTTGCCATTCATGCGTCTCCTCCATGCTCCTTTTAACCCGTTAACGGTCGGTGATTCCTATTCCTCGGACGTGATTTTTACTATAAATAGAACGGTCTGTTAATTTTAGTAAATATTGTAATAAATAAAATAGCTTGTTCATTAATAGACGGTCATTGTTTAAATAATTTATGATTATTATGAACATGCGCGTTCTGCAAACTTCCAAAGAGATAATTATATTGCTGTAAAATGCCAGTGTGAATTATGCAGTGACGGTGCACTTAAAAAATGACTAAAATATTAATTTTTTTCCCTTTAATATCGTTTTTTTTCCTGCATATTTTCAATCATAAAATAATTTTTTAATACGTCTAAATCTCTGTTAAAAAAATAATAAATGATGAAAAAACAATTAAAAAAGTTTGTTTTAAATTTTTATTTGATTGTCGCTCTCTTGTAGTCCTGATAGACAAAGAAATAGACAAAGAAAAGTCGCACCCTTTCTCTTAAGGAAATAAATGAATGCGTGATAATCTCTATCTCATTTGTATACTTTGGCTTATTAATATGTAATTGATTCGTTATTTATTATTAAAAAATGATAATATATAATTCTAATCATATCTTGTATTGTTTTTTAAGGTGTCTTCTAAACTATGCACTGGAGGACATGTGTAAGTATCTCGTTACATATCATTGATCGAAACTGAGAAGTATGGAGTAAACTGTAAATAATAGATGTGTCGTTTCAGTTGTTCTCCTCCGAAGGTCTGCTGTCACTATGGCTGTTGTTACAGTGTCTTGACACCAGTGAATTCTGACGTTTCAAAAACGTTCGACCTCTTGATTCAGTATTGGTATTGGTGTTTGTGGGTATATCTTATCAATCATTTATGTTGAATGACATAGAGTAAAGAGGAAATAAGTTTCTTGTCCTCATTACGATTTTAAAATTAAGCAATTATACTTATATATACGATTTACTAGTGGTTTGTTCTAACAAACTTATACGTACAACTTATACTTTGCCGAACATAATTTTATTTTACGCATAATAGTCTTGGGTTATTTTATCATATTAGTATTGTATGAATCGAATAGTAAACAAGTATTTTATTTACAGAATAGCGCTACTCGCGACCTTAGCTGTGGCCGCATTAATCGGTTGGTATCTAATTACGATATGGAAGCAATACCGTTCGGCATTGTCAGAAGATGGCACGTCCTCGGAAAGAACTTCTACAGGACCGTGGTATCCACCTCCTCATTATAGCCGATGTAGTTCCTTTGTCCAGGCATTACCACCACCATACAATGAGGTATTTAAGAAACTTATCAATTTAACAAAAAAAGTAAAATTTCTTGTATAAAAATATACATAATTATTACATATAAAACTAACTTTTAAATTTAGTAGTGATAGATTGACCAATTTGGATTAATTTAATTATCATTAAAAAATTATTGAAGAAGATCAATCATTGTAAATTTTACATTTTCCCTGTTATATTGTATAAATCTGTAATTAAATGTTAAATTAGCAATTAAATATTAAATTCAATTAGCACTTATAAGCTATTAAAGCTTTATTATCAATTTATCTTTCTGAAGCTTTATCTGGGAATAATTCTTCTCTTTCAATTACTTATAATTTGAAAACTATTGAAATATTGTTGTTAATGTAAAATTGATTCCAAATTTAAAAAAATTTATTGTTAAAGAGATCTAAAAATATTGATATAGTTTATTATAGAGGTATAAATATTAAGTTTTTATTTTTCTATGTAACATATACACATATATAAATTTGAAATCTACTATTATTATGCACGTTATGCTCAGGTGACGGCCAAACCAGACCTTTATCCCTTAGTAATTGGTTACGATGACAGTACGGGCAAAGGTACTTCTGGTTTCGTGATGCGTTACTTCAGATCATTGTCGCACGCAAGCACATTGGATTCACTGAGCTCCAGTTTCATGTGCAACATGGTAAATGAAGCGAATACCATTATTCCACCGCCGTACTCCTGCAACGACAGCGTCGACGAGCTGTCGGCGGTGGAGTGCGAGAGAAGAGAGACGGGCGACGTCGGCTCCATCGTCTCCTTGACAAATCACAGAACAACCTCTGACATATCAAGCCTTGGTGCTCAATCGCCTTGTTCACCGCCGAGGGCTACCAGCCCCACGATAGAAGTACGCTTCTAATTAGATCTAGATTCAAAAACTTGAAATTATAACTATAAATTCAATTGATGCTTATACATAAAAAATTAAAATGTCTTTACGAACTATTAATTTCACGATATTAACTTTTACATTCGCTATTTTTCAGTTGCGGGAATTATTGGATAAGATACAGCAACTTCCTCATCTGTCTAACGGACACTCCACCACTGTGCATTGCCAACAGAGTCAAGCCCCGATTTTGTACGTAACAAGTAGCGATGGTACTACCCAACAACGGCCTTTAAGTCCCGGCGACGTCGGTTCGTACAAAGTCAGAAAGACCAGGGGCAAGCTGTACATGCCGTTGGGACTGCCGAGTTCGCGCAGCAAGACGAAGCGAACTTGGCTGTCGCGCTCCGCGCCGACAACGCCGTCGGGCACGATACCGATGTCCTTCCTGCCGGGACAGAGCAGAAGGCCCTCGGAGACTGACAACAATAATCAGCAGGCGGTGCCGCTGCTTTACGAGCAAGATGAGAATGAGCACAACAATACGGATCAGCCGTCGGCGGGTGTCCCGTTGCTCGCTGAGCAAGAGGAAGAACGACAATCGACATGACGCGGTGTTTAAAACCGTTCGTACCATTTAATACTCGACATCGCAGTGACCTCGCGTAAGAATTGCCACACATACATGACACACACATACGTACGCAGACACATACACACATATATACACAGATTTAAATATTTTTTAATATGTCTTCGAGTCGTCATGTATGCCGTATCATAAAATTATATACATTCGGGATTTATGTAAATATTAATGCAACGCATGAAAAAAATCTAAATTTACATTAAATTAAGATAATATTGTACGTACAGGTACATATAAAATATGATATTAACCAAATCTAAATATATGTCATTTGATTAATATCATATTTTGTATGTATTTTTATTTTTTAATATCTTTTAATTATTAATAGTTAATATTTATTTAATATCTGTTTGATGTGTAAGTATGTATGGAAAGGAGATATATATGGTTGTGAATATGCATATGAGTGTTATATTACTTTTTAATGTTATAATCTTTATTATAATCTTAATCTTTTCAATATGTACAAATTTAGACACAATTTTAAATCATATATATCTAAACATGTATACGTCTTGAGTATGTCTCGAATATGCGTACTTTATGTGATACGGCATACATGATACTTATTGTACGAGATACTGTTAATCGATTTTTCGATTACTGTTAACCGATAAACGTCGCCTATCTTTTTAAACTAAAGATCTCAAGAAATATGAAGGGACTTCACGTATGTCTTTGGCGAAATGACTTAAGGCCTTACTCGCAGTTTTAGAATTCGATTTTACCATCGTACTCTTGAATTACTTAAATACCTTTAAATATCAACTCTTTAGCTGCGGTACGCTTTAAATGAAAATCGTCCTCTATGCGGGACGATAATTATAAACGGTCATTGAAATACGATTCGTTCTACTAAAAATAAAACATCGTGAATAATTTCAATGCTCCATATAAGACATTTGTGAATGTGATGTTATAAAAGATAGAAAAAAATAGATCGCAAACTTCTCTTTTATTGCAAGAGTATATTTTCAGAAAATCTTAAGAAGTAAATAGTGACAGAGTAAATAAATGTAACAACATTTTAATTGTCAGATGAACCATCAGTTTATCATTAACTGTCAACTCAAATCTGTCAAAAAGATTTTATAAAGCGTCTATTACGTTTTATCAAAAGGATGCAAGCGAAAATGTAACAAAATATGATGGCAGATTGATTGCAAAGAAACTGAGCGGAATACATAAACACATTTACTGCAGTTAAAGAGTTAAGAAATTAAAATATCGTGATAAATAAATACGTGCTGTTTCCTTCTCTGAGAAATGTAAAAGAAACAAGTCTTAAGACTCCTTCTAATTCTGTGGTTTTCAACCGATGATGTTGATACTTCTTGCCACTTTACATTTAACATAAGCTTCGCTTCATTTCAATAGATATCTCGGATTCGCGATGATAAAGCGACGTTGCATTTTTTATGCGATGTAAAATTATGACATTGTAAAATTGCATTATGTTAGAAATGAGAAGTAGAAGATTTTTTCGCTTTTCCATAAATATGCGTTACTCGATGGTGCGAGTTACAAATTTGCGAAATAACGTAAATAAACAGATTCGCGTTGGCGTAGTACGTATGTACAATGGCAATGAAACAAAGTAAAAGGGATTTTGTGCTTTACTTACAAAACTTACAAAACAAAAAATATTTTTGATTTTGATGTATAGGATATCAGATTAGCGTGTGTACATCGAAATTTATTGGTGCGTGAATAGATTACAAGAATTTTGACAACCGTCTGATTAACATATATTATATATATATACATATACATATAACTTTTTATTATCATATTTACATAGGTTTCATCGATACATATAATATTCCATCCAAACAAACCGATCTGGAAGGAGTTAGGACAATATCGCGCAATCGTATAGACGTACGAATGATGCGGCAGTAACATATACGAGATACATGAGCCAATGTACAATGCAGATTCCGTCAAGTGGTAACGATATAGATTACAGAAATTAATAGGTAAACACAAAATTCGTAATAAAAGATCTCCGTTTAATTTTCAACAAACAGACGAAGCTACCACACAATTACAAATACAAATACAAACAATAAAAGCGCAAGAAAGGATTTTTTAAATGTCTGCTACAAATTTTGTCGATAGGATATATCAGCAGAAATGCATAATACTCATGTATAATTGTACAATCGAGAGCAAAGATTCTGTTTTGCTGTAATAAAATAAAACTGCATCGAGCTTCTTCTTTGCTGACCGATCAACTAACCAATTATCGAAGGAGGACGTGCAATGAGATTCATAAAAGAAGAAACTCGAAGCAGTTTTATTCTTTATACCTGAATTGAACAGCATTTTGCTCGCTATATTATCGCGCACAATTAAAATGGTCGGAATTATGTGGCACCTTGAATTACGGAATTCTTATTAATTTTGTAATTCACTTTTAGTCTGATATTTTAAGCCGAATGTTTATGTATTTGCATACAAACATACATACATGTCCACGCATATATAAAATACAAATGAAACACTGCATAAAGCGCATATTTATCGTTTCGAAAACATAGAAAACATTTTTTTCATGTTTAATCTAATTATTTATATGTCTTTTGTTTAATCATTTGTGTGCAACACAAATTGTGGAAGTAGCAGAACACCATTTAAAGTTAAGAGGCTCCCACACGGTCAATATTATTATATAATATTTGATATTGCACAATATTGATCGTGCGAGAACCGTTTTAGTCAGTTATTAAAATATTGAACACACAGTGCATGTGACCGCCTGCGCGCATACACATACACGACACATACGATAAAAACACACCTGCGTGGTGCTCTGTAAATTATATACTTTTACTCCCCAAGAAAGATTCCGTTTATGTACAAGATATTAATAATTATATAGAAATTGTTGAAAAGTACTCAGTAATATAATAGATTTTAATTCTAACATGTAAAAGCAGTCACACACTTTAATTGTACTAACATTGTTCATGTATACCATGCATTGACATGTATTTTTTTATAAAGCCAGATACGAATAAATTCAAGCTTTTACGAGGTGGTTTCTCGCTTCTGTCGCGGCTCCTCTGAATTTCTTCGAATGTTTTTTTCTCAATAGAAAGTTGTAGTCAAATTTTAGTTCATATTAGATAATTTTTTTAATTTTTTCGCAATAAGTATCGCGTGAAAGAATTGCATATCGGTAGAAAAAGATGGTAAAAATTAGCTACGTCAAGAGTCAAATCTCCCGCTAAAAGTATCGGAAGCCTCCTCGAAGCCTCGATTCAAATCTATCGATTTTAAACGCGGGAAGAGTCGATAGTCGATTTGTCAAATAATCGGCCGACATGCTTTGGAATGATCTGCAAACCGAATTTGCTTCTTTACTTTATTCGAAATACGATGCGTCGCGTCGTGTCGTCGCGTTTCCACTGATTCGAAGGTCCATCGTCCCCGACTGAATTTCTCCCTCGTGTAGCCGCAAGGATGTCCGTAAGTTATGAGACGACTATGTGACTTATTATTCTGATCTTATTTAAGATTTAATCCTCGAGTTAACCTCCTTGTTTTTCTTACAGGCGCCAAAACAGGTAACGCACCGGCAATGCTTGATATCGAATTAGTCACGATCACTCAGCACACCCTTCCCTATTTTTTATAGCAACAGAATGTCGAGCATAAAGAGAAAAAGAGGAAAGAGAGTATTCTTGACCTGTCGAAGTATCTCGAGAAGAATATAAGAGTGAAATTCGCTGGCGGCAGAGAAGCCGAAGGTATACTTAAAGGTTATGATCCTCTACTCAACCTGGTGCTCGACAACACAAAGGAATTTCTAAGAGGTAATGTGCGATTAAAAATATATTGTTTAATTTATAAGGATGATTGTAGATTATAGATTATAACCTTACATAATATTCTATGTAATGCGCTTCTTTATGTATATGGCTGTGGTCGATTTGATGCTACAAATGCTTTGAAGCATTTTTCTTCTCCTTCTATCTTTATTAAAAGAAAGGAAAAGAAAAATGCTTCTAAGCATTTGTAGCATTAAGTCGACTGCAGCCAGTATTTTGTAAAAATATTACTATTTTATTCGCAAAGGATTACTATTTGTGTATAAAATCTGTTTTTAATTGCAATTATGTATTATATTTGATTTTTAATGTGTGTATGTGTAGTGAACTTGTAAAACAAAAAAATTCTCTTAATTATGCAGATCCAGATGACCCATACAAATTGAATCAGGACACTCGTATGTTAGGGTTGGTGGTGTGCAGAGGAACATCCGTAGTGCTTATTTGTCCTGTAGACGGCATGGAGTCTATTCAGAATCCGTTTATACAACAAGAAGGGTAGGCAGGAAGGATTTTTACAATCAATGTATGTTATACATCTTAAAATGGAAATTATCTTAAGCTTAAGTATTGTTTCGATCATTTAAGTAAAAATATAATTTATTTTTGCATTATAAGTTGTGAAAAAGCTTACATATAGGAAATAAATGCCATTTTCTTATAAAGATACATGTTTTTACGTCTACGTTTGCAATAAATAATACAATTTCACATTTAAATAAGGTACTATGTGAACTCTTGATATACAAGCAGCTTAATAGAACAGTAAATCCTATAAGTTGCTTCTACCATTTTCATTCTATCCCGAATTCATTTCTCAGCCATGGATATTGTTTTGGACATTCGAAACATGTATGTAAATACCTATATGATTTGAGCACTTTACTGGGTAATTTACAATTGTTTGGCAAGTCACAGGCCATCTCATATGGTTCAAAATGTCGCTTTGCACATTGCCACGGTGCAAACTTTTCGATTCCGCTCAGGAGTGTTGGTCTACGTATCCACTCCACAATTTGATGGCTCGTGACGAAAAATACATCGTCTAGACGAAGTAGATCGTCGATGAATTTCTAATTACAAAAAAATTAATATTACTGTTTATGATTAAACAAAAATAAGAAAGTTTATCATATTAAATAAATCTATAAATGAAAATTATATTTTTAAATATGTTACATTTTCTTAGTGTTAAAATTTTTATTTAAAATTAATAGTAAATGCATAGAAATTGATGCTGTAGATATTCTTCTAATAATAGAGTAAATAATAAAAATAATAAATACAACAACATGAATCCCGTTTGTGTTAGTTAATAATAAGCACTATTGATTTTAATAGTGGGTAATGTTTAGAGTCCCACTTACATTAAATGCATAAAAATACATTGGATTTTGAAACCACGATGCATGAAAATGTAGGCCGAGAGGTGCGCGGTTGGTAAGATAATGTCTTTTAAAGTTCAGCATGAGCATCTTATAAACTTCTTCACCAGATAGGTCAGGGGGGCATGAATCCACAGTAGTGCACGTGTAATCCTAAGCAAAAATTTGAAATATTGCTTCTATTAAATAGTAGATATAGAAATTTACAATAGAAATGATTATTATCAATTATTTCAATCTCTTATATTTTAGATTGTCTTTAATATAAAAAATATATAAATTAAGACACTAACATGAAAAGAAAATTCGATAATATCGATTATAAAAACTTTTCATTCTTTGTTCTTTCTCTATAATGCAAAATATTAAATTGTTATATATTAATAATCTTAGCTTTTTATTTTACTCGATTCTTATCGACAAATTTTCATTCAGTCATACATAACTCACGTACATTTGCCAACAGTTGATTTAGAGGTAGTTCCCAGATATTTGGATAAGATCGGGTAGGGCAGAGTTGTCCTGCACGGACGCACGGATGCGGCGGCCTGTAGTCAAGCGTGTATGGCCAGAAAGGTGGATCGGAGAAAGGTGCGACAATCGAGGAATCATAAACAAAGCCAAACTCAGACATCATCAGAAACTGGCGATTCCATCCGACTTGTAGAAAAGGTGCTCTTACCCCTACGGCATACATATATTACTTTATAATAAATACCTTTTATTCTTTTGAATAAGATTACATTGAAGAAATACATAATACGATATTTGTTACAATTCAATTATTATACAATTAAAGTTTTATTAATAACAGTAACATATGCTTTGTCCCTCCTTCAATTTGTTCTTAATATTGCATCGAATTAAAAATGAGATTTCTACCTTTGATTTCGCTGATACGAACCGCCGCGTATTTTTTGATGATATTCGCTATTCCGACCATTTCGTCAAACCAATCCTCAATCGTCGCATTCTTTGACCACCATTCTTCTGGTCCACGATGTCTGAAAAATATTCGATTTATTTTACGTATCAAATCGAACTATTTAATTGTCATGACTTTGTTTATTATAGCTCTTTTTTATATTAAAAAAAAAGGATACAGGATACTTACGTAACAGAATGTGCGGCTATTTCGTGACCGGCGTTCCATAAATATTGCACATCCCTGTAATTCGTATACTGATGACTAAGATAGAAAGTACCTTTTATAGGACAGTCATTGGGATTTTTTCTATTATCCGTAAAAATTTCTGCAAATCGAATGATTATTTTTTATAATTTTTTTCTTCCGAAGGAAATTCCTTATTTTTATTAACTATTTACTTGAATAGAGTTC
Organism: Tetramorium bicarinatum; assembly: GCA_928718305.1. NCBI lineage: Eukaryota > Metazoa > Arthropoda > Insecta > Hymenoptera > Formicidae > Tetramorium > Tetramorium bicarinatum. The sequence continues at coordinate 14,521,184 of OV788324.1, forward strand.
GAAATTTTCAGCATTTACAGCGTCATCGAAAGTGATTGCTATCATTTGTGGAATCGTGAGTGCAGTGAGATTCCCTGGAATTTGAGTCCCGTCTTTAGAACACCAACAGTTTGGTAACCGGCATTTCTGCGCGTCGCAAACTGGCGCGGCATTTGTATCATGTCGCATGTCTGTAACAAATTGATATTTTTATTAACGACTAAGGTGCACTATAAATGTTATTTTATTTTTGCAGTGTGATCGAAAAATAAGATTGCCATTTTTCATATTTTTAAATATTTAATTTTACTGTAATATTGAATTTTTATCGCCATAAATGAAATCATCATTCATTGAGAATCTGCTGGTTGATGCAAATGCGTTCAGAAGAACGTGTGCAAATGAAGAACTCGACGTAATGTGTTTGCATTCTTCGCATCTCTTACCGCACCATCCTTCGTCGGAGCCATCGGGACAATCGACACTCCCATCGCAGAAATATAGAGCTGGAAGACACGTGCCGTCTCCGCAAGCCAAACTTTCCTCGTCACACTCGCCATTCTTCAGCAGCGGCTTCGCCGGATGGGCATCTACGAGAAACTTTGAAAACTTCACATCACCATTCGGTAACATAGTAACTATATTTTTTTAATTACGAAAATACATATTGTGAGGACAATTTTTCTACTAAAAAAAATTAAAGCAAGAATTATGTACATGTATCTCGCGTATACTTGAAAAAGAATAGAAATACTCGTCTTTGTACGTGATTTACATTTGCATATGTGGCTATAATGGCATTATTTGCAGCGTTATTTAAAGATCTAGACAGTTTAAGAGCGTTAATGACAGATATGTTCCACAAATTGAAATTTTCAGTGTTCACAAACAAAGAAATGACTAACTTGTCATTGCTGTATGATTTTCCGGGTGAAAGTATTGCGTGTATAACACTCGATCGCTTTCTTAAGAGTAGAAATCGACATAAAGTTCGCCAGCGTTTGTTTGTAGTCGCAGGACCCCCCTCAGCCTTTCGTTCGCGCGTTTCGGTAGATTTAGCATAAATATCTAAAATATACCTGACGTTACGTCGCAATTGTCGACATTTATCTTAAAATCGCAGATCTGCCTGGAGACATCGAAAAGAAGTCCTTGCGAGCACTTGAATTCAAACACTTCATTATCTAAAACACGATTTAATAAGCAAGTATAAATCGAATTTTTTTTATTTTTATGCTGTAATAAACTCAATATGATGATTTTTCATGAACTTATTAATTAAGTACAATAAAAATAGTATAATAAAATAGTAGAAATATCTTTTTAATGTTAATAATAGAAATATTTCTTTTTAATGCAAAAACAATTATAAACGAATGATTAATGAAACTTAATTGATAATTTAAATGGATTTTATGATTTACAGTTACAATTACCTAAACAGAGAAAATATTTAGCACATTCTGTAGGTGACCACACACTGTGCGATGGTGCATTAGGATTACGATAGAACTTGTTGTCGTCTATACAAGGAACTTCTCCAGATTTTCCTTTCTCCGCGGTATTTGCTGAAAACATCACGATGTGAACGTGTGAGACATGTGACCTACATTTTCCTTGTTTTCGCATATTCAAAAGTCAGCCTTTTTTACAAATTAATAAATAATATAATATAAATATCACGAGTTAGAACTTTCACTCAAGGTACTTGATCATACGTGTGCGCGCGTGCGTAATTAATGAAGCCGAAGAAATATCAATTGCTTGTCGCGAAATTAGTTATTCTCAACAATATTTTTTTCACTGCAATAATAACTTATTATTCTAATTAGCTGTAACCGGCAATCCCTTTACTTTTTGCAAATTCGTTGGAAATTTCTTTCGGCAACATTTGAAGACGTTTGATCATTTTTTTTATTTTAAATAAAGATTTTAAATTATTTTTTAAATTATATACTTTGAAATAAGACGGAATTAAAATTAAAAATTTGTGCCATGGAGAAAAAAATCGATTTCAGATTTTCAAACCAGAAGAAGAAAACTGTAGATATAATTAAAAAAGAAGCCACAATGTATTAAACATTCTGTATAGTTTATAAAGAAAATTTACTCTTCTATAGAAGTGAATGACAATTGAAGAAAAATTTTTAGGAAGAGTAAATATTATCGAAGATAGAAACGATTTCAATGTCCCACAGTTACGAGATTATCTTTAGGCGCGCGGTACTTTCACGTTCCATCTGGCTGTTCAAACGGATATATCTGTAGCGTGCGATGTATACTTGTTCGAAGAGAAATCTCATGCGATTAGCGCCATCGTTTTCACCCGAATACAAAAACGGAAATGAAACTTTCAGTGCGTATCATTGTTCAGAGCAAAATTCCAAATCTTATTTATTCCTTTTCTTATTCCGCCTATATTTTACTTCGCGACTAATAAAAATTAAAATCGATACAATCTTATGTGACATTATTTTTAATAAATAAGAAAATAGAGAGAAAGATAAATAGAGAGAGAAAGAAAGAGAGAAAGAGATTTTTAACACGATATCTATATGTAAGAATTTTTTAATTAGTTTCATATGAAAAATAAAATGTTTTCAGAGACATTGACTATATCTGTATCTCATAATATATAACACTTATGTAAACAATATTTTTTTTTTAATTACGTACTCATATTTTCCTTCTTCATATTATATATTTTCTGGTTTCACTGATATAAAGAGAAAAGATGTTTAATTATTTTCTCTCTTTCTCTCAGAGATTCTAAAATTTAACTACATTTACTTTATATCCCTTTCTACTTAACAATAAGTAAAAATATGTTTTTAAATATATGTTTATACAACGTATTTGTTCTTAAAAATTAACACGCTATTGCAGTTGAGGATAAAGATTATTTCTTTTTATGTTTTATAAAATTTACCAATGTTTACTTAAACAACAGCCTATACAACATTAATGCGCTAGAAATAGAACACCTCTGTATTATATTGCTTTTAAATTCAACGCTTTTCCATAGACTTTGACTGACGTTTAATAAACAGGTTGGCGCGCAATTCGAAAGAAAAAACTTGCACTCACGAACACTTCTGAAATTGCGAAACTCACCGGAAACGGCGAGCAACGTGATCAGCACAAAACGAAGTCTCGACCACATGTCGATCTCTTGCGCGCTGATTTGTACCGGTTCCACGCGCGACAGCTCGCACTTTCAAACTGACGGCTGCCTACGAAGGCATGCCTTATATGACGAGTACCTGCTTCATCGCGCTTAATCACGCGGATCTCTTTCAGACTGATTATTTTCACTTGTCTCTAACGACATCGTAATACAGCTATTTCGAATATACCGTATAATACTGTATAATACCGTATATCCTCAATTTAAAGTCGCTCGATGGAAATATCGAGTCGCATCGTTTGTCGCAGGGTTCCTATATTTAACATTGTATCCTTAGGACTAACAATACATTTAAAATGTTGGTATATTGTAAGTCCTATTAAATAAAACGTCAGATTATTCAAGACAATAAAATGAATAAAAATTTTCATCTGCTCTTATCTCCAGTAATATTCAAAATGATTTAGTAAATTTTTAATAAAATTATTTAATGATTTAATAAAATGTTTCGTTTAAACCGTGCTTACATTTATAATACGCTATATTATAAAGTTAAAGCAAGATTAACGTCCCAAGATTGAGTAATTGGAATGCAGAGTTGGATGAAGTTAATTGTCGTATTTATAATTTGTTGAGTAACTTTTGGTCTCAGCTTACGAACATTTGGGAGAATTTCAATACTAACAATTGAAACTCGAGATGAGATTTAACGGATTCTTCAAGATAGAAGTAGCTGCCATTTATTTATAAAATCTGCTCGAATTGAATTAAGAATCTATGTAACGGTACATTAACCATTTCAATCGACTTCTGTATTTTTTCTTTTCTTACAGCGTAATTCTTGTATAAGTAGAGAGGCATGTATACAAGTAGAGCGGAATGTAATATCCTCTCAACTGGAGATTTCCATTTAATTTCTCAATACGTCGATAAAATTTTATTAAAACTTCTGTTCTATATAACTTTAAAAAATATTTTTTTATTTTTTAACAGCTTATTTTATTATTACTTATATTTACGTGCACGAGAAATGTGCATCGTAAAACTTTCTATAATTAGACATAATAATTTAATTTATCATTTAATTATAAATTTAATTATAAATTAAAATGTATAACGTAACGAAACATTAAATATTAGTTTTAAGTATTCAATTTTCGGAGAAGTGTCACATATAAGCAATATTCCATTCGATACCGTTTTACATGATTCTCGCCACGGCACAAATTTCGGACACAATGAGTTAATTATGCGGCATTGAGACATCTTCGAAAGGCGACGATGTACTTACGCTAATTAATTATCTCCCCGCGAGATTAATCGCGCATTTATCATTCTCGCGTTTATACATAATTTGGTAGCTGATTTGGGTGATTGTAATTATTACCGGCTTGGTAAATTGCCAAATAACCGTAATTGCGAAAAGCGACGTTCGGTTTGGCAGCTCACTTTAATTTGTCGTGCAAGTTAATTCGAAATCTTTGAAGCAGCGTACGTATCCGATAAATTATCTCAACGTGCATCGTGGCTACAAAATGATGAATTTGTCTTTCAATAATTAGCGACAAATCATAAGAGTATGCGCTTTCAAATAAACACAATCAATTTTTGATTAACAAAAGGTTTATCAAATCTCTATAATTGTGAATATTTAAAAAGGATTATTTAAGTGACTTGCAATTATTTTCTTATCATTTAAAATTATGAAGAGAATATTCATTACTTTTTGTTCTCTTTTTTGTGCTATTATTATTGTATCATGTATAGTATTGAAGTGAGACGAGAATAAAAAATAAGACAATGCGTTTTCATTCTAGATACATTTGTTGGTTTGCCAAGAATCACATCACTTTCCTAGCTATTACAACCACGCCATTAATCATTCCTGAATATCTTACAAATTGTTAACAAACTAAACCGTGATAGAAACATAAAATCCAAAGAAATTTTAAGACTATCTGAGAAACTTTAGAAAAGAAGAATCTCTTATATATCTGAATTATATGTATAATAAATGTATAGTGAATATATTTGAATAAAAATATTATAAAGTAAAGAATACATTAAACGATAAAGTTACAATAAAATATCTGAATTTGTAAGTTTATATATGACTTCTGCTCCATTTATCTATTTCTTATCTCATTTGTTCTAGATTGGTAATAAATACGTTATCAAAACCATATGGTATGTTGGCCCGTGGTGTGAAATATATTTCTGGACTGGAGATGCACGAGTTATGTTTAAAATGCACAAATACTCCCAATTCTGACACGCGAGCTTATTTACGCGCTATCGGCAACAAAGAGCGTGATCACACGTGTCTCGTGACGATCCACCGTGTCCACCGAGGACGGACCATGTACGAAAATACATTTACGTGGAGTAAGAAGATAAATCGAGGTGGCGGCGAGAGAGGCAGTCGTTGCTTCGTTGACCTCCGTTCAAATTAGAATAATGCCGCGAAGAGAGCACCAATAGAGAAGAACTGGCTGACGGAGCGCGATGGGAAGTTTTCCCAAAAACATGATTAAATGTCAAAAGTTAGAAATTCTATGTTGCCATTATTATCTTAATTATCTATGCATCGTTAAATATAATTTATTATTAGCTGTTTCTAGTAGCACACGTTGATTTTTTTATGTTTCCTTAAAGTATCTAAAATATTAGGTATACAAAACGTATATGATTATATACGATTATTTTGTGCTACTTGGGATGTAAATTTAAATTTTCATTCATTAAGTTTCAAATTTTTATTCATTACGACGAGCAAATGTGTTAATACATTCTTCTCTCATTTTATCTTTAAATTTTATTTTTCTTCGTCTATTTATTTCTGTTTTTCGACCGTTCTACTGTATGGCATTTCGTCTCTTGGAGCTCGAGATTGTCTCATCTCGGGAAGAATTGCCAAGCCATCGAGAAAACGTGTCTCCTCACAGCCGTGTCACACGTCGCGTACGACAGGAGGAAAGTTCTCGGTCGAGTCCGATTTCAGCGGGGCTTCAGTTAAATTCGGATCCGTAGGCCGGCTTATTTAGAATTTAGGTTTGCGACGGTCAACGGCTACTAGAAAGGCGGAAATAGAGCGGTTCCAAACTTTTCGTTCCGCGACCTGCGCGATGCAAATAAGAGAAACGTAATAGTGGTAATTGATAGTTTTCCCCATCGTATCATTGGCGAACATTTCCAGAAGAGTCAACAAAGTTAAGGAACAAGTTGCCATTGATTCTTTTTTAAATTTCATGAAAGCAACATTTCTGTATGTGCGATTTTATTTATTTATGAAAATCTCTTGTAAATCTCTGTGAAAATTATATTTTACAATATAAATGATATAGTATTAAAAAAAATAAAAAAGATTAACCGCGCAAGCACAGTATGTTAACAATGCATGATCACTAAAAGGTTTATCTGAATCAAAGAATTTTATCATTTCAGGTCCTCGAACGAATTCTGGGAGATCCATAGAAAAATTGCGCTATACACATACACTGTAATGGGAATATCAGGAAGTACGACAAGTTGGTGGTATTCGAGTTTAAATAGATGAGATCAAACTTCTACAAGGAATGGAATATAGAACAAATGAGATGAATAAAGGTTTCGTATAAGGACAAGTTCGATGGACGAGATGAACACGAGACAAATTTCACCGCCGTTGTTGTCGTCATCGTCACCACCACCGCCACCAAAGTCTCTTTCCCCTACAACATCACGGCCTTTGTACCCATCCCTCAGAGGGGGTAGCCTAAGTTTAGACCCGGCGAGACTCTGGTCGAGTTCAGTGTGAAACCACCATCCTTTGGAATCACTTTCTTCCCGCCGGACGTACTTTCCGCGTGGACGTTTCATCGCGTGCGCGTCGCGCGGTTCGGAAGAACATTTCCTCTATTTCTTCTCCCTGTGCCCGAAAATTTTACATCTCGCGAAGAAAAAGGGAATCTGAGGGAGAAAGATTATCGCGATGGCGTACAGCTGGGATAATCGTGTTAATTTCATAGTGAAATTTTTATACGGTTAGTAAATGCGGAGGATATTGCAAGGATAGTCGAGATAGATTCAAAGGAGAACAATTTGAAAATATAAATATTCAGTCAATTAATTAATGAAATATCTCCTTTGTTATGATGTGTAAATGCATTCCCTTGCATTGTCTTACATACCTTGTGTATTCTCCTTTCACATGTGTGTTTGCGTATAAACCTTATGATATGAAAATTAGTGGTACAATATACATATAAGGGATGTTTCATGATAAATATAAGATAAATGTCAAACGATAGAAATGCTAAAATCTTGCATATAAAATTAAAAATTTTTTTCTTTGTATATCATTAATATTATATAAAAATTTTTAATTATATATATTTTTCTGTTATAATAGTTATTTTGTATTAGGCTTCTTTGTCGTGAGATATCTTGTATATTGTTTCATTGAAAATTTATCAACACAATAAGGCATTGTGTTATTTAAAATGTATTATTTAAAATGTAGTATAATTAAAAAAATAATATATATAAGTTGTTTGATTAAGAAAAAATTGGCTACAAATTGATGAGGCAATATTCAACGGTAAATAATGCGATAGTGGGACAGTTCTGTTTGTAAAAATCCAACAGTTCAAAATAAGTGTCACTTAGTGAGGGAAATATCCTGTATAACTGCAGATATTGATAACAACGGATATTTGGACAAGCACGATTTTGAGTGCATGGCACTGAGAATGACGTTGATCGAAGGCAAGGGTGAGTTCAATTACAGCAGGTACCAAGAAAATCTTCACATCATGCTCTCTCTGTGGGAAGAAATAGCCGATCTGGCAGATTTTGATAAGGTATGTTACAACATATTGTTTTTACATAACAAAACAGACGGACTATCTCTCCTGGCACAATTTTGATCTTGCACCGGTTTCAAATTCTTCGAATTCTTCAGTCACTCATGACTGTAACTCGAGATCATTCGCAATCTTTATTACGAGTTTTCTTACGTTCCAAGATAATTATCTAATGATTAAAATCCGTGTATTTTGCTTCGGTAATTTTGTGAAAATCATGTTTGATATTTGGCGAGTACTTTTTTAGTGGAAGAAAAAATATTTAATTTATATAAATTTTTTTTATATTAAATTGACAATTAAGACTTCATGTTCAATTTTTATCGAAGATTAACTTGAAAAATAATAGACAAAGCATGTTATAAGAATTTTGTAAATCTGAATATACAAATAAGTGATTTTAACTGGACTTAAACGTGAGATTGATTAAATTCATTTTTAATTTAATATTCCAGAAAACATTTATAAATTTAATATTATACCAAATTTTACAAAATTAAACATAATTATTTAAAAATATCCTCCAAATTTGTATTCATTTATAATAGAGTGTAAAAGTGTTAATCTTTTGTAATATATTGAAAGATAATCATTAATATTATTTTCTTTCCAGGATGGTGTAGTAACGATAGAAGAATTCAAAAAGGCTGTGCAAAGTAGCTGTGTTGGTCGGTCTTATAATGATTTTCCTCAAGCTATGAAAATGTTCATCGATAGCCACTTTAAAATACTTGACATTAATGGTATTGTGTAATATTTACAAACGTAAGAAATACATTGTGTAGAATGATGAATAAATCCTAATTTCTTTCTTAGAAATTCGATCAATAAAAAAAATTAATAGAAAAAATTTTCTGAAATAATAAATTTTTAATTTTTGTCTGTTCCAGAGGACGGCGTAATTGGTGCCGAAGAATTTCGATATGATTGTGCCTCAAGGATTGCTGTGGATAATGTAGACGTCCTTGATAAAGCTTATCAAAGTCTTTTAACCGTAAGTGAAGTAATTTGATTATTTAATAAAATAAAAATGAGCTACTTCTTTCTCTCTCTCTCTCTCTCTCTCAAACCTATCTTCAAATTAATCTTTGATTATTCTACACAATCATTTGAGAAATATTCTAGTCTTAACTCTTTGGGAAAAGATTTAATACACTTGTAAAGTATACATATACATATTAAAAAAATGATTCCTTCAAAGTGATCATTACGTTAACAGGATGACGACAGAAGGCGCGGTGGATTGACCTTATCGCGTTATCAGGAATTATACGCGCAATTTCTCGGTAATCCCGATGATAATTGTCCAGCGATCTATCTCTTTGGACCAATAGGACAAGAATCATAACTAAAATACTTCGAAGAGCGACATGAATCTTTATATCACATGTACAAAGAGATGCACACACACAAAATGTATTTAACTTCTAAAATTAAAATCTGTATTAATTCTTGTAAAAATTATTGTAATAAATCAGATATTTTATTGTAATGATAAATTTTTGTATATCATACTTTGCATATGATAAACATTAAAATCTTTTTCAGAAGTATTAAATCATCTTCTTCGTAATATTCCTTATCGGTTAATTACTGTTTCTATTATCAAGTCTTACCGTTCATAGCAGCTATATATAGAAGCATTATCAGAAATATATATTGTGCAAATCATCTCTTTTTGAAATAATTCTTTTTGAATTTTTCTGAAAACTGTGATAATGTATTTTGATCAATGATTAGATAAAATTTTAAAAATAATTTAAATATGTATGTGTATATAAATGTGTGAAACAATTCATGTATTTGCGTGTGTAAGCACAAAAGTGCGAATTATGACAGCATATATATTACAGATTTTCTCTGAAATATATATAATTAAAACAACATAATGCGCGCAATTATATAGTACAAATAGGAGAAAATTTATTTGTATTTATGTGACAACACAGTATGCTTTGCATGCTACTTGAGATGCTTCTCTGAGTTTTTTTCACTTTCTATTTAACCATCATAACATCAATTTTATTTGATGCTTACATTTTCTCACTTCTTTACAAGTTTCTTCATTTCATGTTATATCGAAGCTTCTATTGATATGCATTTTGTCATATACATGGTGCAGTATAAATCGAAGATTACTTACTCTTCGAATGTACCAGTATAATATAGATTTATATATTAAATTTAACGAAAGGTATCGCTTTTCATACGTATATCGAACACGCGCATATGCCAGACAATACAGTACAGTAAACTTGTACATTTTACGACATATTTTTATGTATATTTATAACATTTAACGCAGCCATTTCTTCTTTTTTGTATCTTGTACATTCATCTGCACGCAAATACATATAGCGCAATAACAACTTGAGAAATATTAACAACTTCGTATCTAGCGAGTTCCTTTCTTTCATAACTGTATGTTTTGCTTGACGATTAGTACAAAAGTTACACTCTATATAAAACACTCAAATCAGCGATGAAATCTTTCAATCGGAAAGTAGCATCATGTTGAAAAAATTTGATATTAGCAATTTACTTGCTTAAAGTTCTTATTGTGTCTATTGTACACAAACAAAAGACACTATCGCAAAAATCTATTACATACATCGAGCAAAAGCGTCGTACTTAGAGAACTTACACCGACAAAGCGCACTAATGAATAAAATTGGCGAATCTACCCCATATTGGAAACTTAGCAATTTAATGTATATAACAAACTATCCCATTCTCTCATTCGACAAAAATCTTAAATAATTTGAATATTTAACTAAATCATAATAAATTCGTGCCTAAGTAATCAACCAGTAATCAAATTTCTTGTTGGAATAATAGAATACATTCAGTCCCTAATGAGATTGTAAAGCTTATCAAAGAAAAATATACTTAAATGTTTTTTGCGATTCTCTTAATTAGTTTTAAGTATGATACAACAAGCATATTTTAAACAGGTTGATTGTTAGGATTGATAAGAAAATTCGCATTTCGTTCCTTTGAGGTGTTTGCTTACCAGGGATCACAAAATCACATTTTTGACAATTTCTGAATATATATAACATGTATAATTATAATATACAAATAATTCAATTAATAAAAATAAAGTAATTGAGCTTTTATCTGCAGTGCTTTTAATCTGTTATTACGTATTGGAATAATAAACTTAGACATTTTAAAACTAATGTATAAACCTTGCTATGTGAGATTCTAAGCCACATTTGTATTAATTGTCCCAGGTTATTTAATTTGCTCAAATATAGGGTAAAAGAGATAAGTCACACGTTTATTTCCTTATTTTATTGATATATAGTTTTAATCCCACCGACGATTATTTCGTGCTTGATTTGAGGCAGTAATACTTCTGGTGAAGTAATTTACCACTTTATAATTTTTATAAGAAACTTAATTTATTTCCAGTCATTCAAGTAGGTGTATGTACCCTACATACATTTGTTAGTTCTTAAATTTTATCATTTTATTCTTTTTGTCTATGAAAAATGACAAATACATGTTCTGTTATATATAGAAATATAATACAGTTTTTCAAAGTTTTAACCTGTTTTTCAATATTAATTCTAAACATAAACTTACTTAGCTTTCTGCATTATAGTATTAGAGTGCCTTAAAAATCAATAGAGAAGCAGCTATCTCCTGAGAATAGTAATATACAAATAATACAAAGATTTTCCCAACTAAAATATTTAATATTTAAAAGAATGTCTTAAAGTTTAATTATTTTACACATGTCTTTACACGATTCTCAGTTATTTGTATTGTTTAAATGTTTAATAATTATCTGAAAACTAGAGAAGAATCGGACATTCAAATTGTGAGGATTATCACTGAAGTTTTAAAAAAATAGTCTCAAAAACGGCATAATAAAAATGTGAAATATATTTGCATCTCAGGTAATATTGATCCATAGTAAGCTAGTGACAAAGGAACAAACTATTACTTTGCCTGGCCTTAACTTTAATATGTCATAAATTCGGAACTTGGCAAAGCAGAATATTTACTTACAAAGTAGACAAAACGCACTCAAATCTAATTGACAATACTGATAAATATATAATTCACGACGGAAATTTTAATCCTTAAGTAACATGGTGAAGATTTATAACATTCATGCTATTTATGCTGAGAACATACACTTACATACACATAATCATACAAATGTATAATAAATATATGATAAATTCTATAATTTTTTATCGAACATTCGATAACGAATTCATACATCTTGAAATCAAAGATAATTAATGTGAAAAATCCAAAATAATTTCAGACATTGATGTAGAAAGATAATCTGCTCAGTAAATTTAGAATAATTGTATTTGAATAGATACGACCTCACCATGGAACTTGTTGTAAGACTTGAAAACTTGAATCCTGATATAGATATCATTTCTATTAATTGCGATATCAATTGTATGTGCTTTATGAATCATTCAACTTGTATATTAGCTATGGACGGCATAAGAACAATTTATAATTAATCATAAGTATTTATTTGATTGATTTAATTGTTTTAATCGATTTAATGGCTACGTTCAGCAGAGAAAACCGCTCAGTGAGCGCTCAATGATTCTTCAATACATTGGCTGCGTTTAATTGACGTAATTATTGTAAATTATAATAATTATTGTAAATCAGTTTGATTTTCTGCTAAATGATATTTGGCTGCATTTAGCAAAATGTAAATGTTCTAAAATGATTTACGATTTTCTATTTCCTTTTCATTGATTTACAACATATTTATTCAGCGGTCGCCATGTTTTATAGCAAATTGAAAGTACACTACATTGAAGCACAACGTATGTCCAACTCTGCTGACCACTGCCAATAGTTCTTACACTTAGATCCAGCAAGAAACTAAAAGTAAGAACCAATCATATTAAAGAATCACTAAACGTTGCTCTTATTGAGCTGCTTTTTCTGCTGAACGCAGCCAATGATTCCAAATATAAACTGTTGAAATAGTTATTTTACAAACTATATTAACTTCTTAGATACATATTAGAGAAGTTAATATCGTTTTAATAATTAATTGTTCAACTATTATTTTAATGTCGTATTTACGTAAGTAATAATAGATATCAATATCAGAAAAATTCATGTATTCATGTCTCAAGAAATGCATTAAAAAGAGGAAAATGCATTTTACATCCGTCACGTTTTCAACACTATTCTCAATAAATTTGCTTAATATGTAGTAAGAAAACAAAATTCTTGGCTCTAGATAAATTACTCTACTTAAAATCAATCACGCAAATTATTAAGCGTTCGCAATAGCGAAACATTTTAATTTTGAATACAATCTGTGAGAATCTAATATTAAATTAAAAAAGAACGAAAGCCTTGCCCAAAATAAATATGCTAAAAATGATGAAGACCTATAAGTATACAAATTTATTTATCGCTAAAATATAGTGCCAGGTATGAACGTAGATGGACATGTTCACCAATCTCGAAGAATTTCGTAGAAACATTTCGTATTAAATTTTTTATATTTCAGAGGAAAGAACTCGTAAAAGAGAAGAACTCTCGGTTTCATAATCGTTCAAGATAAACGATCCTATTGATACTTATTTAGTAAATTCATTTCAGTCCTTCTAAGTACAAAAATTGCATTAAATCGATTAATTCTTCGTTAGAATATTACATGGTGATCAGTCGCATCAGTTGAGTTCACACTGGCGTAGGAAGTGGACGCGCATTGATAGTTGTCGTTTTGGAGTAGAGGAGAATCTGGCTTGTCACGTTCGTGACGCCTAGTCTCGCTTTCGCTCGCGAATTCGCGGGCTCTTCTACGCCCTCGGCGCGACATCACGCCTGAAATAATAAAGTATACTTTAAGCATCTTAAACCTCCATCTTATCTAACGTAATCTCCCATCGCACTGTGTGATTACACTGAAGTCGTATGATTGAACTGTTGTGTGATAACATTGCTCGATACAAACTACTTTTTTTCATGTATGTGTAATTTTCTACATCTCTATAATTTCTATTTACATACACATACATACATACATACATATAGGATATATGTATATACAAGAAGCAACTCATTGAATATAACACAAACATGATATTTCATGCAACAAGTTGTTCACATTCTTTAAAAAAATACATCTTCAAATATTTTTTTCTTCAAATGATAAGTGCAATAATACACATATATTTATAAAATATAGCACGTCTAACATTCCAAAATTTCGAGAAACTCTCTTAAAAAAATTAAGTTTTAATATAAAATCTAAAAATAAATTCATAACATTATATGAAAAAAGAATAAATTACAATGTGAGCACCACATAATGTGATCTTATTTTATATGTTTTTCCTTTTCACCAGTGATAATATTTTGGATTTCCATATCCCTGTTATAGTCAATAATTTTTTAGCAGCATAAAATAAAAAAAATTTATATAGAAAATTTTCTAGGAATTTAATAAAATTCGACAAAGAAATGATTATCGATCAATACGTAATTTCAGAGATTAAATTTTATATAGTTATATTATAAAAAATACACTAACTAGCAATGGTTTGTCGTCATTTTGCTACTTGGGATATTACGCAACATCTGTTATTGATTATATATTGTATTAAAATGTCAAATAGTGACAGGCACAAAATTATATGCGCAAAAGCATCAACATATTTAAGGTGAGGTAAAAACCGTAACTATCTTTAATACTTTTAAAAACATGAGATTAAAAGAAAAATTTGTCTAACAAAAGTCACATGATACACAAAAGAGCATCATATGGCGATAATGAATGCAATCTAGATCAAATTATTTTCGAGATAAAAAAAATTTTGTTATTGAATGCTAGTTTTATATTTATTTTCTAATAACATCTACCAAAACAAATATAATAGACCATAATCATAAGATTATTCATACTTAATGAATATTTATGATAAAAATATTTTGGAATGTGCTACGCTACTATTGTGAATTCTTTACTGACAATTTACAATTAAAAAATCTAGTAAAGCTCAATAATATATAATATTAGAATATATGATACAAAAAATACTATTAAAATGCTATATTATAACGATACTGCTTCTGGATATCATACAACGTTTGCTAGACTTGTTCTTCTATTTTAGAAGATATTAAAGATAGTAGTAGTTATTGTTACACCTTGTATAATATAAAAACAATATACCACTTAACACCATAAGGTAAAATTAGAATAGCATGTTTCTGAAAAGCTCTTCCATTCCACACTCATTAAAATAGTTAGAAACAATACAAATTTTAAATACATGATAGCATACTACACAATCTTACGATCAAAATTAGTAAACTTTTTAATTTAATGTGCCAGTTAATATATACAGTGATTATAATCTTTGTCCAGCTTTAAATTTTCATAACTTTTATTTTAATAGAATTATTTTAAAAAAGATTAAAATTTAATGAAATTTCATATGCATTAAAATTGATATATTAATAAAAATTTTTCCATCAGATTTTTTAAATAATTTTATTATATATAGACTGAAAGTTATGAAAATTTAATAAAAAATAAAAGATTTTTATAGCTATCTAACACAGTACACTCAGTTACTCAGAATGTGCGGGCTTTATAATATAAACAAGATTACATGTATGCTATTTACTATCATGAATATTTTCAGAATTATTTTGTTATGAATAGAAATGCGTTAATGCAATATTTTCTTATAAAATTTCGCTGACTTTTTTTGTTTTTAAAATTAAAAGTTTGCAATTTCTTATATGTAAATAAAGTATAAATTAAAAATAAAAGAAAAAGTAAACTAAATATAAAATTATTTCTCTCAAAATCTAAACTTATATTTTGCAAAAGGAATATTGTATGAGAAACATTAAATTGACGTTTGCAAAAAGTGCAATTACATACTTTTTGAATCTGCTTCTTGTACAAATTTTCACTATGTAATGTATTGAGAATATTATATGTTAAATATATGTTATACATACATATGTTAAAATAAAATTAAGAATTGTACAAATATGTTAAATAACACGTATTTTTAATAATTATTAGTTTTCGCATATGTACGAAATTGAATTAAATTAATGTGCTTGAGACTCTTGTGATTTTAAAATAGGTTTATAAAAAGAATATATATTTTTGCAAATTTTATATTGACAAAAAATATATGTTATTTTATTGTGGTTTTACAACCCATTATATTTAATTGGAAAATAAGAGTTTTGTAACATTAAAAAGAATTGCACTTTCTGGACGTATATTCATGTGAAATTGAAAATAAGGATAATTTTAAATCGATAATATTAAATAATATTTCAAGTGCAAAATGTATCTGTGCAAAATGAACAACATGAAAAGTACGATGACAGATTTTGGATATAGAAGAAAAATACTAAGAAATTTTACCACATGTCAAACTGTGGACATTCCTTTTTTATATTCAGATGCTCTGCATACCTATCTGTCACATTCAAGCACTTTGAACGTAGGTGTGGTTGTTGTGGGTGTGGGAGAATTGTGTTTGCTTACACGATGATTCAAAGATGTCTCTTGCACGTTGTCCAGATTTCCATGTATCGCTCTCTTGTGGTTCGCCAATTTCTCTCTATTCATGGGTGAGCCTAGAACCACCAGGGGCCATGACGCGTCCACATTACTCAAAAGACGTACATTTAAAGAACACGATTCTTTTCAGTGAAGAAAACTAAGCGCAGATATAGTTAGTAAAGAAATTTGCCATAAATATTTCAATACAATTTGTTACTCTCTGTCGAATTTATAAAGCTGCTTGTATTAAATTTGTGAAAGATTGAAGATTTTTGCAATGCACATAGGGATATGAAAATGAAATCTTAATTAATATAACACTGGTGAGTTCAAATAAAAACGATTATCGTTTTGTTTCCTCCCAAAGCACTAAAATGCTTTTAATAGTTTTTAAAATTGCGGTGACTATGTTATCAAGTGTATCTAATAACAAAATCTAAAATTTACATAAAATAGATTTCATGCAACATAAAGCATTAATAATACATTACATATGTGATACGTGAACAATATATATTTTAACATAAAATAAAAATTTAGAAATATATACAAAACTTTTTTTTGAAGAGAGTAATTATAAAACTATTTTTAGCCAAAATGTTATACTTTTTATTTAATTTTTAAAGTAATATTTTCTTTTTAAAGTTAGATTTTCCCACAAAATAATTGGATAAGCACTTCAAAGACAAAATAATATAAGCTAATATAGAACCAGAAAAGATTTCAATTACCAAAGAATCTTTATATATATATATATATATATATATATATATATATATATATATATTAATGAAAAATCGTATAGGACATATAGTTACCATAATTATGTACATATATATATGTATATATATGACAGGATCTTCTTACCTATATAACTTAGCAGTACTGGCAAAAAGATGAGACCATGTGCCGCTCCAAATAGTACAATACCCAAATACATTCTGAAGTAAAATACCTGCAAATATCTCTTAGCTGAGTAATTCAGAATAATTTTATACAATTAAAATATTAACAACAGCAATTATTTACGTTATAATCGTGATTAATTTATGATTGATAATATAATAGGCACTAAAAAAATAGTTTTGAAAGATTTGAGATATTAAAAAATCAATAAATATAAATATACTTTAATATTTCAAATTACTTGTATTAAAAGCTGAGCATATGTTTTTATCACAATGATTAACAATTAGGATTATATAAGGGAATTAAGATTATAGATAATTGGTATTCTATTAAATGTTGTAATAAAACAAAGACTGACCTGGAAAATTTGACTCTTTGCAAAGCCTAATACTATAATGCCGCCAAACTTTGTCAGCGTGATACCGCTAAATACGGAACTTCCCATATTTGTCAATGCATCTGCGACTCTTTCAACCCTAGTTGGTTGAACTGATACGGAGAAGGAATGTACCAGATGACTGCAAAATTCGACGGCTATACCCACTGCCTGTGTATCAGAAATATGTGCAGATATTAACAGATAGATTCATATAACATGAATTAAAATCTACTTGCAACGATCAACTTACCATGACAAGATTTACCAGAGATACGGCATTCAAAGTTATATGCCACCAATACATCAAGCCACCGATATTAACGACGATCATTGTGATTGTAATTATAACCACGAGTGACGAGAAGATATCCAAACCCATTAGTAAGAAAGTAACGACAAATATAGCAAGCAATGAGATTCCTATACTTTGCAATGTATCGGGCCACATAGTCAGATACTGTTCATAAAATACATAGAAAACACTATAGGGAAAAACTTCTACAGTAGTGTTTTCATTAAGCCTTTTCAAGTTACAGTTGAGCATCTTCGTAATATTCGCCGATACTACTCTGGCTGCTCTCATGGATTCATAATAATCGGCTGAAGTCTTGAGAATAGTATGATAAGCCATGAAATACGAAGCACCGACTGTCGACATTCCCGTCTTAGGATCGGTGATGTAATTCACACCGTGTCCATAAGCTGCGTGACCCGCTTTAGCACATGACTGGTCGGGATTGTCTTGTAGGAAGAACGATACATATTTGTCAAAGTCCGTGGACACTGGTCTGTTATAATCGTTCAAAGTGATTTTGCACTTAGAACAGTGCCAATCTGTAATGAAATAGGAATTAATAACAATCGGATTAAAATAGAAAAACATACGTGATATCAATTTTTTCAAAGACAAATACATACCGGTATGTGGACAAAATGAATTGTTCGTGGGAAAGTATTTACAACAACCGGGAAGTCCATACCAATCGATATAATCATCCAACCATGACGAAGCAGGCTTAGCTATGTAAGTTCTAAAAAAAATAGAAACAATTTAAAATATTTTTCAAACTTAAAGACACAAACATGAAATTAAATTCATTTATGACACCGTTTCTTTTTGTAATATACCTATTTGCTTGTTTAGATGCAATAAATATCTGCGTTGACACTGAATCGCTATTACAATATTGTCCGCCGCATACTAAGTTTTGCATTTTTGTATTTGAATAATTTAGGCCATTTTTAACAACAAAATACATTGGCGGCCCGATAGATAAGTAACTATTCAAAAACTGAAAAGAAGCAAGAATTTTAAATCTTTTTATAATTCAGATATTTATGTCTTATTGGTTACAACATACTTGGAAATATTTAAGCACAAAACTATCTTCGGGCATAGAAAGTTCCTGATCTAGGCCAATTTCGATATGTGGTATTACAGCAATACTACTGCAGAGCCAACCGAAAAACACAATCATCACAATCGTGCGAACCCATTTTTGCAGCAATAATGGGACGTAAGCGACTTTGAAAATTTTATACAGCATTCCATCTACCACTTCTTCTCCATCATCACGCTTGGAGCGAATAAAGCAACATACGTCTAATCTGTTATTCTGAAATTATAAAAAGGCATTTTATGTATTTAGTGTGATCATGAATACAATACAAAATATATAAATGAAAAAGAAAGAAGAAAAGGAGAAAATAAAATAGTAATACAAATTAAATATCTATAAAGACTTGTTAACAAAAATTTTGAATGGATTAAAATAAAACATACCGCATGCCGAATCGTATCAAGTGCTAAAAGACTGACAAAACATGTGATTTGTAATATAAAGTCGAGTAATAATGCCATTCCAGCATAGAGAGCAAACGCTTTCACAGCGGGCATATCAGAGAGACCACCTTTAAACAAAAAGAAAAATTAATTGCAACAACTTATTCACATTCGATTTTCGCGCGTGTGTGTACAATATCTTACGCTAATACATACCAAGGAAGAAGCAACAGCTTTCAGATACACTTGTAAGTAACATACTAGGGCCTACTTGACCCAATGTACGACCAATATGTTCCGGGATTGATTCATTCGGACGTCTGCCTTCTCTCTGATGAGTTTGAACAAGAATGAAAATATTATCTACTCCGACTGCCAGTACCAAAAATGGAATGACCTCGATGATGATTAACGTAGCTGGTACACCAATAAAACCGAACAATCCAACCGAACAAACTACAGACGCCAACACTATGAGTACACCTCCAAGTCCAAGAGTAATCTTAGAATCATTCTAAAATGAAAATTGCATTACATATTAAAACAGTAATTTTAAATAAGATGCAAGAGGAAAAGCAAGGAACATAAATTCTCACCAAAAGACGGGCACATGATCTAATTTGTCCAAGAGATACTGCAATATACCCAAACATAATGATATAAGATACTAGAATGGTTACAATGTCTGATTGAGATTCACGATTCAGTTCATCCTCGATAGAACGTTCAGAGGTAAATGCTATGTTCATAAATTCTGGTTTTTTGGTTTCCATCCAATCTTTCATAAATTTGACAAAGCTGAAATTTGAATATAAATGAGATAATTTACGAGATATAATCTTATTTCGTCAATTTTACCGCGTAAATTTACCTCTCTTCCCATTCCATAGCGGGTAATAACTTGGTTTTGTTGTGATAATTGTTTACCAAAATACTAAGAATTATAGCAGTCGCCTTTTCATATGGTGGATTATGAAGATCTTGTCCCGGAGACAAAAATCCACCTACTGCAATTGCTGGCTCTACAGGACCGCCATAAAGTGCGAGGCAATCAGGATTATATGAATTTCTGAAAGAAAAGTACATAAACGTGACATAAATGTAATAAAATACAAGATTACATATATTTAACAAGAAATGTTACGCTTATTTCTCAGAGACTTCATATTTATTAATTATATATTAACGGTAATTTTTAGCAACTTTTGTTACATTTTTCAAATAATTGATCTTAAAAGCTTTAAGTTTATAGTAGTTTTTCACATTTTCATATTAATATAAAAAATTTATGTTAACTATTAGATGTTATTACTGTAATACAGTTTGCTTTTTTAATATCAGTATTTTCTACATATAAATATTCTTTAGAATCTGTCTTAATTTCAATATTTCATAATTACATTTTCGTATTTTATTACTTGTAACGTGTCTCTATGATTCTTGTAAAATATTGCATATTATTTCTATAAATTTCTATAAATATAAATAAATAAAGTGACACGTATAAAAATATTGACTCATAGTCAATATCAACTCTCAACTACTTGAGTTTTATGTTAGATTAAAAAGTTGAAGTATGTCAGTGAGAAAGAATAGAACTAAACAAATAACTTGTTTCAAAAATCCATATTTCAAGAAAAAGTTTAAATATATATATATATATATTCTTTTCGCTTTTATCACTTACTGTGAGCAAACTCTGAAATGGTCCAAATAGTTCACTGTATAATTGTATTCTTTTTGTGATTGTACAATTGTATAATTGTATTCTTCTTCGAATTTTTCTAAACTGTCTTGCCAGTAACCCCAAATACTTTGAATAGCGCATTGCGAAACAATCGTTGGACCGGTAAATGGCCCAGTTAAAGGGGCAAAACATACGTCCGCTAACGTGTAGTTGTTAGGAGTAGTTATATTTTTAATACCTTCTTGCAATTCAAAGACTATTTTTAGAAAAGTGTCATTAAACACGGGGCCAAATACAATTGGACCATCAGAGGTATTGTGTATGATCTGTAATTAATATTAAACAATTACATATATACATATATACATAACATTAAATCAGAGTTACACACTCACATACACAGTTACATACACATATAACCCACTTCTATAAAACATAATAAAAAAAACATAATAATAGCTTCTCTTATTTTGTAGAATATATATTAAGAATGTAACTTGTTTTATGCAATAATAATAGTCTACAATATTTCTGTAATACATACGTTCGGTAAGCCAACGGAAGTGATTATAATTTGTTCATTTCGGTAAAAGGGTTCAAAGTGTTTATCGAAGTATTCCCTTTCGACGCGTGATCGAGAATGCGGAGATGCCCATAATTCCACAGGATCTGTAGTAACTTGCATATATTTTATGCCATGTGCCAAGCCAACAATCAATAGGAAGCCAAGGAAAAGTATTAACCAAGGTCGAGAAGCGCAAACTACAAAAGAATATTAGTCATTGTAAGCAAATATAGAATACATAATTTAATTTTGTGTAAACTATATCATAAAATGTAAAATATAAACAATTTTACTTACAAGTTCCCCATTTGCAGAAAAATTCTTGCAAAAATTTGTCGGTACCTGCTCCAAGCTTCTCAATGAACGTGGATTGTTCTTCATCAAATCCAGATGGCAACTCATCGCTAGATATTACACCTAAAAACATTTATATAAAGTATAAGAAATTTTTACAATTTATAAATATCCAAATAAGCATCAATTATTGCAATTTAAATAATCTTGAGTGCACGTGCTGTAAACAACTAATATTCTATCACCTATAATAAATATAACAAGTAATTTTTTATACAGGACGGTACAAAACATTTTATAAAACAACACATTAAGTCTTAAAATAATTTAATCTAAAATAAATGAAAAATATAATACCTTAAATATAATTATAATTAACAATATTGAGATATATTACATTTAAAAAAAAACAACAAAATTTCTTGTATAAATATGTTTTACTTAATCAGTTTCTTGACTTTAAAAATGCTGAAGTGAATAAGTCATCTAATCTATAATTTTTTAATTAAAATTAATTTAAAATACAAATAAAAATTTTTTAGATTATTAAAATTACTAATCTTATTACATAGAAGAAAATAGCACTATCAAAAGTAATATAGAATATGTATAATTTAGAATAGCTATGACAAAATGTTAAGATACAAAGAAGTCTTCTCAATAATTAAAGATTTCATTCTACTAATTTGGCAAGAAATAATAAAATAATTTTTTTTTAAATCTTTTAAGTTTTCATTATTTAGATTTTAAAAGTTTTCATTATACATAATTCCAAAAGTTATAGATACCTTGTATTTAAATGTATCATACTCTGTATAAAGTGACATATACATACACAAAATATTGAACAAGAAAACTTCATTAGACTTTATAATTCATTTTTTTTTAATTCATTTTTCAATGCTATAAAATTCTTTCTTGATTAAGCTCATAATTGACAAATTTTTCTTACCTTCTAATTTAAAGCAAGCCTCCTATCACATATACATAACACATTGTTACAAACATTAAGTATGCAAAACATTAAGTATTGTAAAAAAATATATATAATTTAAACACAACATAAAACAAAACATACAAAACACTTATATAACACAATTTTTGTGAGCAGAAAAATGATACATACATATATAAATATTTTCCATCAGATCTTTTTAAGAAAATGTATATACACACTTTCTCATGAAACTTAAAAATCTTTTTGATAACGTTTATTTATGAAAAAGGATTATTAATATTCTATGCAAATCATAATAAAATTGTTATCTAACGTAATATATATTATTCGAATCATGAAATCTTGTCTTGTCAAGCTCATGAATTTCTGCTAATTACGTAAAATGCAAATTCTTTTCAAGCGTCACACTTTTAAGCATTTAGTTTTTAGTGCAATGTATAATTAATTATCATAATTTATCAAGTAAATATGCAGAATTGTATTGCAAAAGAGATATGTGTAGCTTAATGCTAAATACACGTGATAAATTCAAGTGTAGATAATTGGGAAAATAGTGGAAAAATTGTCTCATGCGCAACTGACAGTCTAGCAGTCTGGCAGGTGTAATCTGCAAGGGCTGAAAATAAAGCGAAAGACACAAAAGCTACGAGGCAGTCACAAAAGCTATTAACAGCAATGACGAATACATCGAAGCTTTTTAGAATCGAAAAAACCTACTAGAACGCTTAGATTGAAGTGGACTGTCTTCTTGATCAGCGGCAAGGGCAATACGAGCACTATCTCCTGGGTTGTGTAATCCGGCAGTTAATCGTCTGTCCCAACCCACCTGTCTTCCTACCTCCTCTCCTCGTGCAACTATACATATGCGCACATACATACACAACCTATAGTCTGTACTTATTTCGTATGATATACATAAAATATTGTATAGAAATCATAAATGCTTCAATTATGTTAAGACAATAAAGTAAAAATTCGTTCCGCACACGAAAAAAGTTATTTAAGTCACACTTATTACAACTTAAATGATATCATGATAATATTACATATGCATTAGTTTGTAATTGTAAAGTAATTTAAAAAAGTTAAAGTTAGCGCAAATGTTAAAACTTTCTTAGAAAAAAGATTGTGCAGTAAATGTTTCATGAATCAAAATGAATTAACACACATTTATTATAGAAGGTTACTTTAAAGATTTTCTTTGGAACTAATATTTGAGCATTAAATATCTTATAGATACTTTGTATAGCTTACAATTAGTTTAAACATGACTATCTTTATAATAAAAATACAACTATATATTTGCATAATTATAGTAATTATTACCATTTTATGATTTTTTTGATACTTCTCACAAAAATAATGTTTGCTTTTTAATGTATTTGTAAATAAAAAATTAAGATTCTGTGGTTATTATACAAAACATGCTTTTTAGAGTTTTAAATAAAATAAAATAAGAAAAAGATTTCTCACCAAAACCAAAAAAACAAAGCAGCAATGAAATATATATCCAAGAGTCATTAGATTAAATTAATCACATAATTAACAGTTTACTTCATTCCCACACTTATTTTGTATATTTATTTAGAGATGATTAATAATAATAACACAGATTAACTACAATTAGTCACTATTCAATAAATTATCAAAGATAAATTAAAAGCAAAATATAATTGTAAAAATAGCTTTAATAAAAAACCAAATGTATTTTCCATTTCCTTAATTCGCTGTAATATTGAGCAATAATTTTTTTTACATATGTTAACATATATATATAAGAAGATTCATTTATCTTTATCATCTGAAATATATCATTGTCGTTTCTTTTAAGACTAATTTAAAACAGAAATCTAAGATAATTATTTCGAGCATTTGTAACATTAAGAGTATAGTAATTGTGTGCATCTTCATATTGAATTCTATATTGTTTATAGTGATATTTTTCAATAACAAAAAATACCGTTTATTTCTGAAAAAATGTTGAAATTAATGTAAATGCAAATTTTCGTACTCAAGGTTGTTTCAGATATGAATTTATGTTGCCGAATTTATCAAACTTGTTGCATAAAAAAACATATCTTATATCACATAAAGCATATCTATATAATTTTAAAATTTTTTAAAAATTTGAAAAAGATATAAGTTAAAACTGAATAATCTTAGGATAGATATTTTTCTTTCTATTCTTCAAAACAAAAAGATATTGTAAGATTAAATAGGGAAAGAGATATTTTAAATAATAAAGTTTATAAAAGATCTGCCTATATATACATGTAGCTTATACATATATATACATTTACAGAAGAATATATATTTTCGACATGCAGAAACATGGCTGAGTTTCTTACCTATACGCTTCCTATAGCTGAAACACATCATTAATAGAAGGAAAAGGCCGGTACCCCATACAAAAATAATTGTCATGATAACTTCGTAACCGTCGTAACCGAATATTGAGAACGGTTTTGGTAATGGAGGCATCGGTGATGGTGTTGGACAACTTTGTTCACAATCGACGCAGCTGCAAGCTGGAGTATTTTTCTATAAGGAAGTTAGACGTCAATCTTTTTAATCCATCTTTCTTACCACGTAATTTCATTTGCATATTTCATTTCTTATGAAAGAAAAATCAATTTATAGATGCTCTTTACACCTTTTTTTTTGCTGATGATAGAGAGTGACTTGTCAACAAGGAATAATCGAATAGAATGCTGTTAGATTGAAAGATATTAAAAATATATATAATATATAATTTAATTTGTTCTAAACATTTCCAACATAATTTTTTTAAGTTAAATTAATTTTATATTTTAGTGTTAATGTAAGTAGAAATATATTGTTTTTTCATTTAAAAATTAAAAACATATTCACGATTAAAAAAATTTTTTAAATAATTTTGAAAATTTTTATTGCGTATTTATTTTTTACAATTATTTTTATGTCTAGCTATTTATTTTTTTTGTATTATGAAATGATAAGACAATTATATTTAGATATTCACAATTTAGATTGTTTTAATCTAATATACATAAAAAGTATATCTTAATTAATTTTACTCATATGTATATGTATATATATATATATATATGTGTATATATATATATAAGTAAAATTAATAAGTATATATATATATATATGCTTAATTACATGAATTAATTAATAAAATATCATATATTCCGTGAAAATAAGATAAAATTGAATAATCTTAATAAATATTAATGTAATTGAATATCATGTATGTAATTGAAAACTCGTTAAACATATATTCTTGATAGTCTTAACTAACTGAATTACAGAATGATAAAAAGTATGAATGTGCATGCATCAATCAGAAAAAATCTAATATTCTTGTTTTGTATTTAAGTAATTACATACTATTCCTTTTTTTGTAACTTATTCATTGCATTATTCATGATATAAGTTATAAGTTTACTTCATAACATGAAGTAAAAGTTATTCAGAAAACTATGCAAAACAAAGAAAAGTAATTCATCAATAGTTAACAGATTCTTACAAGAAAAATATATAGCAAATGAATGCGTTATATACTTTGCTCATTATCTTATTAAAGTTTTATGCTGTTAATGAGTTTTATAGATTTAAAAGAGTATTTATGATATATATGTGTACGTATTGTTCACATAAACAATATATATTGTATATAATAATAATGTGTGTTATATACATATACACGTTTTAAAAAATATAATACTAACGTTTAGTGCCTTACTGCATGGTGTAATTAGAGGATCCACTGGCACAAATGATCCGACAGGTTCATCAGTATTCACATATGTAATTTGGAAAGGTACATAAGCATTATCCTCTGCATCACCCATAAATTGGAACCATTTTAAAGGAGTACATCTACTTGCACCCCATTCTCCGCACATTAAATCCAATGCTAACTGCCCCGTACTCGGCACTGACACCTTATTGCACGAGTTAAACGTTCCTTCAAGATATTGATTTGTGATATATACATCTATCCCATCAATATATTCTACACCTGGAAAGAGATTTAAAATAGTAAAACATGTATCAAAATATTATAAACATAAAGTTTTCATATTAAGTCCGAAACGAAAAGGTGAAACAGGATATAATAATTACCATTTGCTTTGCCTTTTTTCGTAATGTTGATAAATTTGCTTTGGTTAACACCGCATGTAAACTCGCAAAAATGCTTCACTAAATTATCTAGGCAGCTAGGACATCTTTTTAAAAAATTTGCCGCAAGCTTAATATTTGAGTCTAATGTAACAAGTTGATTTTTATCGCAGCACGTGTTAATTCCTTTGCCATTATCTACCAACAAGTGTGGACAATGCTTAGCCAACAATTTTTGTCCCTCAGAATCCAGTGGCTTCGCTGGTCCATCGTAAATACAATTCTTTTTGTGCAGCATTTGATCCATATAACATTCTCCATACCATATACAATGATCATTTTCTTCACTGACAACCTGTTTGTAAATAGTAAAATGTTTAAAAATTTTTGCTAAATATTCTCTTCTTTCGTGAGACAAAGCACTGTGATAGAATTAACTTTAACTTGGTGTGCATTAAGACATTTTTCTCTTACTGTAACGTATTATTAACTTATATTAGTATATATATTATAATGGATTAAATATCGTCATTCTTTATGTGATAAGTTTCACCGGCTGCATTCACACACAAGGTATATAAGAGTATATAGAATATTACATAAGGCATTTCCTAATTGAGTTCTTCATGACCTGCGTATTAAAGTCTGATCAGATTTATTTGAGTCAATGAGCTGAATTAATGATTTAATTCACCTAATATAAAATACAATATTGAATGAAGAACTCCAACAAAGGAATGATGATTCATGTCTTGTCATAAAAGATATTTCTATATGTATGACGATATACACAATTAGCAACGATGATAATATTTTCCATGATATTACTTAATTATCCGAAGTTAATTTTAAGTTTATATTGAATTTAACTTAATAAATAAAATAATATTATTGAGAAATAGAGAAGGTGATAACACACTTATAACGGGATTAAATATTATCTCTAAACGTATCTCTTTACAATAAGATTGTAATTAATGTAAGAAAAATAAAAATTGGAGATTACAATTTCAAGAAAATAAAAACTATGCGTGTGTATGATATATATTATTACAATATATTTGAAAAATATAAAAATAAATGTGTATTAAATACCGATAAAGTTAACATTTGTTACACGTAGAAATAAAAATTCTTAAATATTTCTTAAAGCATAATTATTTATATTATTCATAAACTTAAATAATTTTCTGTTTTTTATTATGTTAATAGAATGAAAAATAAGAAAAATTGAAGGATCCAACAAAACTGCTTCAAAGTTAATGCTTAAAATATGTACTCTATAAGATTGTTATAAGATTCACTTTATTGATAATAAGAAAATAATTGAAATTAATTTATAGCTAATATATAAATAGATATTTTTCTTCTACAATCAGATATCGTATCAAAATCGTATTTAAAAATATTATGTTTTAATAATTCAACAAATTTAAATTCATTTTCTAAAAAATTTTTTTAAATAACTGCTGCAAATGAGCGACATTACATGAGACACGATGGTATCAGCTCTTCGCATGAGTCATCCGTTTATAAGAAATTATAAGTCACGTAATGGGCGTTACACTTTGGATTATCCCCGGCACGAATCCAAAGATTGTTTTCAATTGTTTTTACAAATGATTCGTGATGAAACATGTAAAAATACCGCGTACTTATAATCTTTTCAAGCTTAACAACCCGGAGAAAAAAATTTTTATTTGCAGATCTCTCGGATCATCACACAGATCATTACATTGGATTTAACTTTCATAATGCCTGCACCAAAAAAAAATCTAATTGATAAAACATCTACTGTGAAAGACGTAAGGAAAAATATAATATTTATATTATATTTTTTATTATCTAATAATTCTGTGCACACGTCGTTTGTGAAAATTCATCTGAATAAACTTTGAGCGTACTATGACGTGAGAAGGCATCTTATTTAACCGCAATACTGGCATTAACAATAGCCTTGTTTCTAACTGCACTTGTTAACTCTTTCCTGGCGCGACGCGAACAGAATCGCTGAGAAATTAGGGCTTCATAACTCAAACGAGAACAATTTCTATGGTATATATATGTATATAATATATTTAGTACATATTTAATATATAATAATTATGTATTTCAACTCGCTAAGCAAAATTAGCAAGCGGTCGTATACTTAAAAAAAATTTTTAAAGATTTTTAAAAAAGATAATAAGTTTCTACGATTTGATTTAGAACTAAAATTTGAAGAAAAAGAATTTTCATTTTCTAATAAAGAAAAAAAATAGTTAAGTCAAGAAAATATTTAAAACTGAAGAAACAAAAGCACTCTCTTGTTTTTTTTTTTTTGAGGTACACACGGTAGAAAACAATATATAGAAAAGAAATTTACATCTATTCTTTCTTACACTTTTCATAAACACAAACATGATTCCATCAGTTTTATTAAATGTTTATACATACAGACTCAATATATTTATTTTTTACATTCTCCTTATCAATTTCAAAGCTCTTATTACGTGTACATAATGTATACACATAACAATCTTATATGTCAAACAAGTAAATAAAAATGAAGTTAAAAGGAATGTAGCTGTTGAATGACACAGAGATGCTTCGTGTGTCACATACATTCTTTGTCCGATAGTAAGTGGTCAACAACTATTGCTATCGTTGAATCGTTCCCACGAACGGTTAATTACGTCGACTTTCTTCTGTGAACGGCGTGTTCGCGTTACAGACACATATTGAATCCGAGAAGGGGACAGACGCGCACGTGAATTATGTCCATTTCTACCAATGTAGGTTAATTTAAATCTCGGTTTAACTTGCTTTGTATCCTTTTCCAATTCTTATATTCGCTTCTACCGATGTAGATTAACTTTAATCTCGGTTTGACTTATCCTGTATCTTTTTCCGATTCTTAAGCCTGATACCACAACTTACTTTAACTGAAGTTTAGCTAACATTATCCAATAGAAGAGTTTGTTTTATATAAAACGAAATCTTCTATTGGATCGAATGAATTAAACTTCGATTAAAGTAAGTTATGGAATCGGGCCATAGAATTAGAGAAAGATAGAAAGTAAGTTGAATCACAATTAGGTAATCCACATTGGTAGAAATAAACATTAGAACTAGAGACAGATGAAGAGTAAGTTAAACCGAGTTTAAAGTTAATCTATATTAACATAAATGTATATTAACGAGATTGCGATATAATTGGAACGAGAGAAGCTATTCCAGGACACCTCTCCTGTCAGACGGAGTCGTGCGACTTTGGAATTTGGGCGAGGACGCGATGAGCTCGTTCCCGTAGGCACGACGGCCACCGTCGACGAAATCAACACCTGTCAAAGACATATCTCGGCCTCGACCCATAAACACGGAAATACCGTGCGTGTTATTCAACACGGCGAGCTTTCCCTCCCGGGACGATAGACAAAGAGCAAATCCAATCGAGCGAGAGAAGGCATGTTATAGGCTTTCTCGGCAATCAGCCGAGATGACGTCACGCGACGCGTAAGCGCCGTCGATTCTACCTCGCTGGGGTGTGGACACCGTATAGACAGGTATGGAAAGACGCATATATACATATATACGTGGGCGTATGTATTTATTACAAACGTGCGCGCGCGCGCGCCGGGAGGGACGAGGAAAGAGAAAACAAGCGTTGACGTGACGCACGCGCGGCCCGCGTGCAACACGAGCGTCGCAAAAAAGGATACGCCGTCGCACGCTCTGTATGCAGGACGCGTACAACTCACCGGGCTCGCGAGGCTCGACAAGGTCAGCAGGAGCAGCAACAGCGGCCGAAGAACGTCATTACGCGTCACGGCTGCGCCCGTCGGAGTCCAACGGGCGGCCGGGCTCGTTACACTAGTCCTGTGCATCGCGCGGCCGTTTCACCAGCCCGCTGAATTCGCGAATCTCTCTCTCTTTCTTCTCGCGTCGCACTTAACCTCGCTCTCGACTGGATACGCGCGACACGTATCACAAGGCGATCATCACGCGCGCGCGGAGCACCGTCCTCGATGACGCTGGCCGCGCGAGACCTCGAACAAAATCGTCCCCGCGAACGATCGCTATTGACCGCACCGTTCAACCACCACCGTCGACGTTGACTCATTGACTGGTCGCCCGTCAGTCGCCGCGCGCGCGGCGCGATGCTCGCCTGTCGAGGCTACCGCCGCGAGCGCCGCTCGGCGGCGCTCCGCCCGTACTAATCCGGTGTGACCCGCTCGACTCGAATCGCCGCAAATCATGCGGGACAGACTGCGTATCTCTTATTGTTCCCCGATGCGCTCGGATAAGACTTCCGTGACATCGATAATTCTCGCGATAACGCAAACAACGTACAAAAAACGGATGTTAATACGTGCCTGCCGCGAGTTGAGTTCCCTCGGGCGGTCGGGTAGATCGAGCACGTGATCGGTTACCTTGAATCATTCTCGGCCCGATGCCAAATTTCACATGAATTCGGGACAACAACATCACTCGCTACGACAACATAAGATATACTATTAGCGCGATAAAAGAAGTACAGCGTGAAGAGAGTAAAGCTTCAGTTTTGAAAAGCTCATTCGTGTTAATAACATTTTATTTAGTTTGCGCTTGTAACTCATTGAGATCCATAGTACGATAAGTGTATTTTATTTTCAAGGTAAATTTTTCGTGTAATACCTGAGGAAATCATCTCTATTCTTCTTCGAAAAATAAATGTTAAAGTAATTAACAGGAATTTATATCGAGCAATAATGTGTTTTCTATCATGTAAATTAGACCTTTGTCCGATGGCTTATCTATTCCTGCACATCTTTATCTATCCACTTTACAACTTCCGCAGAGAAATGCTGAGCAATTACGTAATGAATCGTTATTTGCGTTTAGAAATTAAATGTATCGAAACGAATCTCAAATCTAATATATCTATACATTTCGATACATTTAATTTATATATCTAATATATCTAAATAAAAATCACAAAATGAATGGAAATTTACAAAAGATAAGGAAAACAAGTTATAAATTTAGAATTTGCTTTTTAATCTAAAAAGTTAATCGTTCAGTGACATAGAGATAAATTTCTTTAAATAAAAATAAGTTGTACGTATAATGGATATCCGTTATTGATATCAGATAATCGGAAAAAGATCGATTATAAAATATATAAAAGAATAATACATAAACATATAAGACATCTTACCAATCTCCATTTCTGGAAAATTAAAAGTATGAAAATTAATATTAGTAACAAGTCTATGAAGTTTTTAGATTTATAAATTTTTTAAAATTCCTTTAAGAAAAAAATTTCATTGTATACTTTCGATTTTTAATATAAAAGGATTTTTAACAAAGCAAAAGTTTTATAACAATGCTAATAATGAATCATCTTGTATATAAAATATAGTCATAGAATATTTTTGGATCATAAACAACAAACGTTTCGTAGGATTGAATCTCAAGATAAAACTGAGTCATTATCGAACGTCGTAAAAGATAGGCATCGATACTTACTAGTCTAAAATGCGTGAAAAGAAAATAAAATGTTGCTTCATTAAAATGTTGCTTGACTAACAATAAGCTGCCCTGTTAGTGTGATTGCGTGTGTGAATAAATTATAAATATATGCATGATTCATTATAGATCGTAAATGTCGATTGACGAAAATTTATGTCACTGAACACCTTAAAAACATGTTAGATATGCTAGAGATGTATTTTAAAATATTTAAAATGAGATGTCTTTTAAAATATTTAAAAATAATGAAAATATTTGCACAATTTAATTTAAATTTTAAACACTAACTTTGTTATTGTAAATTAGACTGAAATTAAATTGAGTAAGTTCAACATACTTTCCTCTCTCATAAAATGAGAGTATGATCAAGCAAGCAAAGTACATAAATTTTTTTCACCTTTAGAAGATAATACATTTATATTTTATATTTAAATTAATAGATGATATAGCACATCTTTTATTAATTGTTTATGTTTATGTTAAATAAAGTAAAATTAATTAATATCATAGTTAACATAATATGATTATAAGTGTTATTTATAATATAATATAATTATAAGTGTTATTTATAATATTTAATCCAGCAGCGTCAAGTTTCTTCTCGTTTAATTGATTTTATTTTATTCGTTTTAAAAAAATATCTATTTTAAAAACGTTGCTCCAAATGATCAATGGATTATCTGCAAAAATGTGGTAACAACTGTTAAGTAAACATAAATGCTGAGATGCAATTATAAAGTAACATGAAATAACATGAAAATGTTAAAACATTCTCATATCAATTGGCATGGCAACGTATCAGATAAGCTAAAGGGTGGAACTGTGCATTCATGAATGTTATCTCTTTTCGAAAGATACATAATTCAAATACCTGTGGCAAAATAGTAGTCATACTAATGTGACCCAATACTATTGCCAGACCAAGGGTAGAAGAGCGATTCAAGATATTCAGAATAAGATAAATAAAATGAAAGCTTAGATATAAGAAAACACGGTTTTATTTATAATATAGTTTTATAAATAAATATTATTAAGAAATGTCAGAGAGGTGGTAAGAAAATGCTAAATATTACAAACAAAAAGAGATTATCGAAGATAGGACCAACATTTATATTCGATTTTATATTTCAGATCGTTAGATCGGAGAAATTTTATTTATACTTTACTCACCTTTGTAAAACTGCCTTACAAAAAAAGTATACTTGTGGTAGAACCTATCTTTTATATCTATGATTCGAATTGTATGAAGTGTTTACCTATTTAAATGTTATATTTAACTGGCTTTTGATTTAAATACATATTTGCTTTCCAAGAACAAGATATGAATAATTCGCATCCACAATTTTAATCGGAAGAATTTAAATGTGCTTCAGTAAAAAACGATTAAACTCGTCTTCAGTGTTACGTTCAGTATTATTGATTTTTTATAAATTTTATAATGATATTATATGCATTTTGCAAAAAAGTTATAATAAATCAGTTGATCATAAATACATAATAATGGTGCAATAATTCAGGCATATCTTTCTTAATGAACCAACTTTTATTATGTGAACTTTTGTTTGCATTATAAGTTGCACATAAATTAATTTTTCTTATGTAAAAACTAAATACGTATAAATGTTTGAAATATTTTCAAATTAAAGAATGGAGTTTTGAAAAAAAAAATTAAGTATCTTTACGCTAGTAAAGTTTTAACTGATAAAATTACAAAGATTTTTTCTAACCAGCTATATAACATTTTAAGCTATATAACATTTTCTTTCTGCAGTCATTATAGCTGTCTCTTTAAATATTTTTTGCTGTTACAACCATTTTTAATTTGCACGTGCGTTCTTATACTTGCAGTTTAGCGAATTTGACACGATGAGTTTTGATTTCTCAGGACTTTTACAAATTTTTATCGATGGATTTATGATTTTTGCTGCGTCTAATATTCTTAAGAGCTTTATTACCACAGAAATATGTGGCATTGTCAGTTTTTCTTCGATAATCGTTAAATAATAGCTGATTAAATATTCTAATAAATTTTTGGGCATATTACAAAAATATTCATGGTTTTCTTAAGTCTACAAATTTCGACAAGCATTTTTCTCTATTATTAATAAAAATTAAACAATATTTTAAAAAATAAAAATCAACTTTTGTCTTTCTGTGTCTTTTTAACCGTTTAATTCAATCTAGCAACTGCATTTATTTCCAACGTATGTACGTATTCATAACATCGCATAAAATACGTCGTATATGTGTAATCACATAGTGCAAGTTCGCGTCACTTATGCACCGGAAATAGCATCCGCCAGCATATCATATATTTACGTAAAACTGAACATGTAATCTTATTTACAAAGAGATAAGTAGTTTTTAGTCACAGATCTTCTACATGACGTTATAAGTTCTCAAATAATAATAATATTTATATTACAACTTTTTTAATTTAAGAATTATTTGAGAACTTATAACGTCATGTAGAAGATCTGTGACTAAAAACTACTTATCTCTTTGTAAATAAGATTACATGTTCAGTTTTATAATGTTTAAATATTATATTGTTGGGTTAAAGTACGCTATGAAATGAAAAAGCCAGAATGAGAAAGATAAAATTATAATCACCAGTTATACTGACGTAATATTCCAGTTAACGTTGTCCAGATGAATTTATTAATTGCCTCACTGTATATACATGAATCAATCGTGACAAAATAAAGGACAAAAATTTCGCTACTAGTAAACCTATTGTTTTCTAAATGACTTGCAAATCACAAGTAGGAAATATATAGATTGGCTGCCACGTGTAGTTAAATCTCATAAGCTTCTTAGACGCAAGCGTTAATTTGCTCAATAGATAGTTAACTCTTGCACGCGAGAAGTCTTCCTGTTTTTCTCCGTTCTCTGAAAATAAAGAGAACCATGGCATCCATTCCTAATGAGTGTCATTTAAATTAAGGACAAGACGACCACATTTACACAATTCAAAATCAATTTCGATGCCTACTTATTCGAAGTGAATATTTATCATTCATTAGAGATAAGAATTGATGTGACAGAAAATAGAAATTAGAAATTATTGTTTCGTTACAAAAATACAAGCTATAAGATTTTTTTAAGATTTGAGAATTTATATTTTTGAGAATTGAATTCTAATATATCTTCCTTTAAATTTTTGATTTTTTTTATCATTGTATTGTATACAATCTAATCAATAGAACACATTACGATAAGAAATACTTACATTAAAATTAGGAGTGATTGGTAGAATGTAGTACATACATATGTAATGAAAAATAAAGAAAGACGTTATCGACTAATGAGGTCTAGTGCTGACAATCAACGCAACAGTAGATAATACAGAAAATAGTAGAGAAAAACTAGATTAAAAATTGTGACTGTCCATTTTTTAAATTTTGTTATTTTTATTTTCTTGAACTATTTTTATATATAAATGTAATATTATTTACTACATAGAAATAAATATTTTTCCATTGAACCCAACTCAGGTTTTATATTGAATTGATCAATTAGCAACGTAGACAACAAGTGTTACTGCATGCCTTCAGAAGAACGACAATTAAATGTGATTGGTTGGATCTAAGGGTAAAAACCAATTACCTTCTACTGCTACTCAGCGGCTTAGTGAGCGGTCAGGTTTCTGAATGCATCCACTCTTTCTCTCTTTTCCAAAAACTTTATACGAGTAAGAAAGCACATTACATTGAGAATTAAAAATTAACCTTAAAAATAGACATGAAATTAATCTAATTAATCAAATATATACATTTATTATTTCTCACGGTACATAATACTTACTTTAAATTTATGCAGCACATTGTTGCTACGTTTCATTTCTCGCTGGAAATTAAAAATCTATAATTACCTTGCGTACACTGTAAACACTAGAAAAGAGAAGGGAGAGAAGGTAGAAGCGATCAGCTTACGAGAAAAATGTAGCACGGTCCATTCATCTAACGGATCTAAACCCGTTCGTTCTACTTTCACTTTTTATATTTGAGTTTCTTGCCTTTTTTTTTTCTCCAAGGCCTAGAGAATGCAGATAAAGGAAAAAGAAGCCGCTGGCCTAGCGTGTCGTATCGCGAGCGTGGAGCGGAGCGCGAGTGTGTGAAAAAGAAACGTTTTTTTTCGTTATCCAGCGTTCCGAAATTCATCGACAGCTGTCGACAGCGGTCAAACTGTGCCGTTCACGAGCGTAGGGTCGGGATTCGACAAGAATTGGCACGGCGGCGTGCCGCTTTCACGATGCAACGGCTCGTATCGTATTTTTACCGTGCGTGGTGTTGCGCGACGCGATGCACTCGTTCGTGAACGCCCGCGGCGGGTGGTGCGCGACGGATTACGTGATTCTAACCTCAGTCGGGCTGGCGTATCCCTGACGCGCGACGGCCCGCGCGCCTTGCCAGTATTGACAGGTATCAGCTGTTCCAGTAAATAAACTGCGCCGCGTGTCAACGATGGACGAAGTCGAGGACGTCGCGCGGGCGTCCGACGAGGACGCGAGCGAGACGGACGACGGCAGCGAGTGCTCGTTGCCTAGCTACAGCGAATTGAACTGGTACGTAATGTCGGACTCGATTCTCCTGAGCATCTTCCAGTACCTGACGCCGAAGGAGCTGACGACCGCTGGCGAGGTCTGCCGTTCCTGGTACAGGGTGTCGCGCGACGAGTTCCTGTGGAAGTATTTATTTTATCGGACGTACAAGATAGATCCGGATGTCGGCATCGTGCCAGGTACGTATACACGGCGCATTGACGCGATCGTAGTATTTGTAACGCGATCGAAAATAACATTCCCCGTCCGGATATTGCATGTAGGAAATGTAAATTTATACCGTTCACTTGCCGACAAAGTCGAGTTCAAGCTGGAAGCAGAGCTGCGAGATTCAGTTGAATCGAATAACAATTCTACATACGGCATTGTGAGGACAATAATTGTGCCAGAAGTAATAATGGCAAATAATAGTACAGCAACAGTTACAGAGAAAGATGTGTATCAAACGATATTAAATAAATTCAAATGTTTTGTAATGATTTTATTAGAAATTTTTGAGATTAGTAGCAACATTCATTGTTTACTTCTTTGCTTCCTTATAATGCTACTTTTTTTTTAAATTCTTTATAAGACAATCTAGAAAAATCACAGAGAAATTTCACATTAAATAATTTATATGCATATGTAATATTTTATTAATATTTTTACATTGTTTTTTTTTGTAGGAAAAACCTCCTGGTTAGGAGAATTCAAACGTATGGCATATCACACCCCATTAATAGAAACTGAGATTCTTAAAGAACACTCGCATCAGGTCTTACACGTGAGCTTTTCTCACAATGGCAAAATGTTTGCAACCTGCTCAAAAGATGGATATATTCTTGTAAGCTTGCCTCTCACACAGTCTTTAATTGTTACTTTCTCTCATACTAACATCTATCACTCGCATGCTTTTGTTTCAGGTATGGCAAAGTCAATACCCTGTTACCATAAAATATTTGCATGATATGAAGACGTTTAGTTGGAAGTACACACAATTTTCCCAGTTTAATTGTACAGATACATTGCTTCTTGTATCTGGTGTTCATTTTGGTACACCCCATAGTACTTCGGGAGAAATAGCAGTATTCAGAGTGGCACGTAAGTGCAAACAAAAAATTAAAATTTTATATGTCAATAAAATAAAGATTATTTATTACGAGAGAGATGCAAAACTGATAGATTTTAAACGGGGAGTCAACAAGATTATTTAATATAGATTTTTATAAAAGAAATCAATGATTTATATAAATATATGTATTTTTTGTCTACAGCTGGTTTTGACCTTCAATGTAGAGTAGTGAATAAGCCGTATGACATATTTGGCACATGGTACAGTGAACGTTACCTTTTAAGTGGAAATCTACATTGGTTGGCACATTTGGTCAGTACTAGCGTAGTTTGGCTCAATAAGGCAAATCAGGAATCAGCTAGCGAACATGTGCCCATTATGACGCAGCTTTTTAGGTAAAGTGACAACTCAATTTAATTTCCTATTAGAAACGTAAGCAAAGTTTCTTAAATGCATTATAATATCTTGTTTCATATATGTTCGTAATGATTTTCAGGTTCTACAATGGAAATGCTTCCTCGATTAGAGCAATCATGGTTGCAAATTGTTTAGCACCTGCTCCAGCTGAATCTACCGAACAACAGAGCCAACCGTCTTCCTCAAATACAAAGGAAGAAAAAGGAAATCCACCGAGTCACAAGGATTTGCTGTCGCCTGCGGGCGAATCTAATAGCTCGCAGAATCAGGAGGAACCGGTGTATTACATTACGTCATCGAGAATACAGTACCTATTAATTTCTTTTTTTTTTACAATAACTTTCATATACTCCTATCAGTAATTAATATTACATGTATATACACATAATAGATATAGTAAATTAGAAGGTGCATTTTCGAATTGGAGAAAACTTGGCGATGGTTTTGAATATGCTAATCCTATACAGTACAATCAGGAATATAGGCAGGTTGAGATGCAGAAGAAGGCGGCGCACGAAAGCGATAGCGAAAGTGAGAATCCACAATGGGAGGAAGAAAGCGAGTCTGGAGGTAAGAAAATTATGCGCGTAATGCATAGCAATAGAAAACTGCAAGTGATTCTAATCACTGTGTAGGACATGTTGACAAAAAATGAGTTTGCAGAATCTTCAATAACCGAAGAGTGTGATACAGACGAGTTAGCTAATAATCCTGAGAAACTTCTTATTTTTACAACTGGCTCAAAAACATATACTCCGCATAAAGTTGGCTTTAAAAGGATCAAGTTAGTCACGTTTCCGCGAAGATTGGATCCGGGACCATCGCTGCGTGAGAGAATAGCACAACAAAAGAGAGAGCGAGAGAGACAGAATACCCCGTCAGTGGAAGATTGGTTAAATTATGAATCTGTGGCAGACAAATTCGATAAAATAGATCATCTAATTGATCTGCATGGCCATATTATTGGAATGGGACTTTCTCCTGATCACAGGTCAGTTATCGACGTTAGTAGGATAAATGATACGCGCTCGACATGTATATGTTGCTCATTATGCGTATATCTTCAGATATCTTTATGTAAATACAAGGCCGTGGCCAAAGGGCTATGTTATAACCAATCCTTTACAACCACCGCCGATAGCTCAAGAAATCGATATCCATGTAATCGATTTGGTAACGCTAAAGCAAGTTGGCACGATGTTAAGAGCACACAAAGCATATACGCCTAACAATGAATGTTTCTTTATATTTCTGGATGTATGTAACGAATACGTAGCAAGGTAAATGCATTTAATTTGTCAATTGATGTTACGAGATATTTTCAAATTATAAGACATTTCCTATATAAAATATCTTTGTTTGCAGTGGTGCGGAAGATAAACATGGTTACTTATGGGATAGACATTATGGAATCTGTTTAGCAAAGTTTCCCCATAGTGATGTAGTCAATTCAGTGGCTTTTAATCCACGTGATCCTGAAATGTTAGTTACAACCAGTGACGACTATACGGTTAAAATATGGCGGAGTCGGGCTATGGTGAAGGCTTTAGGTTTAGATGAAAAGTCCTATCGTAAAGGGATGGAAGTGCGAAAGAGACATAGGTTTCAGAAAAGTGGTACTAATATCGACTGACTAAAAACTATTAAATTTCCGATTTAAACATTTATTTTTACAAGATCTTAGAGATATATTTTGCACTTAAGTTATCCTATACAAAAATCGTCCAGAATTATTAATACTATTATTGCGTAAAAGCATAAATATGATGAGAATATATTTTTTGATTATGCAAATGCGTATGATGCAGACTTTCATTTCTTGGTAATATAATATAGAATCTCATTAAATGAGTGCTTCTATTTTGAAAGAAAGAAAAATTACTAAGA
Organism: Tetramorium bicarinatum; assembly: GCA_928718305.1. Classification (NCBI taxonomy): domain Eukaryota; kingdom Metazoa; phylum Arthropoda; class Insecta; order Hymenoptera; family Formicidae; genus Tetramorium; species Tetramorium bicarinatum. The sequence continues at coordinate 14,561,776 of OV788324.1, forward strand.
ATGTTGTTAAAAGAATGAATATCATAATATATTGTTGACGTGTTTGCTACAATGCAAAATTAAAAAATATTTAACGAAAGATTTTAAAATTACATCATTCACTCAAAGATTACTGTCAAACTATTTTTAAATTTTTAAAACTTATAAATTAATATTAGATCATATCTGCTTAACGATCAAAAATTGTCCTATCTAGTACACATATTGTATACATTGTATTGATCATTTCTCAAAAAATTTTTAAATATCTTAAATATATCAGCTTCAAATTTATTCATAAAGTATAATATACTTGTATGGAACTAGTTTTAAATTTATCTCAACGAAATTAAAAATTGAAACTCAATGAAAGTGTGCAATGAGTATTAAGTTTCTTTCTGGTTACAATTCCTTTCATATATGTTTTAGCAATGGATTCTCTTATTTATTCCTTTATTTTTGTGTAAATATTTGAAATATTTACAAATTTCATCTATCTACGCTTATATTAGATAGAGAAAACAAGGAATGAATGTAAATGTGCACTATTTTGTATCTTTTTTGTCTTTGACATATTTAACGCGTCATAATTATAATTATACGACAATACATTCTGCAATTTGTAATACATTATTTTTTTTGAGCTTGTATTATATAGCAATCGCATTATAAGGTCATAAATGTAATAAATCTCTCAAAAATGAAATGTTTATATATTTCTATAAATATATTCCTCATCTTCCTGCGTATCAGAAAATAATTTCAAACTTTTTTAAACAATAAAATATATAATTTAGTACTATCGTAATTCAATTGTTAATACAAGTCATAAAGTAGTGATACATATGTATTTTTAGGCCTTAAAATCTTTATATTAAGAATGTTGAACAATTAGAGTTAAATAAATTAAACTTAAATAAGATATTAAATAAGATGACCTGTATAACAATTAACAATTGGAACATTTTGTAATCTTCCGCGCGACAACCGGATGGCCCGCGCGCGTTGCCAGTATTGACAGATGTAAACGAAATGTTTAGAAATTGATCACGCGCAAGTCGAACCGTCGAAGAAGTTTCGAGAACAGTGATCACGCATGATACGCATGAGCTATTTACAAAGAAGTAGACATAATATTCAGGTAACTGCCGAATTTCAAGGAAGATCGCAGGCAGTCGTTTCCGAATAGCCGAAGAAGCAAGAACTCGGTTACAATTGGTCCTCGACTCTCTCTCTCTAATAAGTATAACATCATCATTGAGTGTATCGTGTCATTGATTCGAAATAAAATAAAGTTCTTGATTAAATATATTTATCTATATTATTCTTATAGATATCAGCTATTCCAGTAAATAAACCGCGCCGCGTGTCGACGATGGACGACGTCGAGATCGTCGCGCGAGCGTCCGACGAGGACGCGAGCGAGTCGTACGATGGCAGCGACTGCTCGTTGCCTAGCTATAGCGAATTGAACTGGTACCTAATGCCGGACTTGATTCTCCTGAGCATCTTCCAGTACCTGACGCCGAAGGAGCTAACGACCGCTGGCGAGGTCTGCAAGTCCTGGTACACGGTGTCGCGCAACGAGTTCCTGTGGAAGTATTTATTTTATCGAACGTACAAGATAGATCCGGATGTCGGTATCGTGCCAGGTACGTATACACGGCGCTTTGACGCGATCGTAATATTTGTATCGCGATGAAAAATAACATTACTCGTCCGGATATTGCATGTAAGAAATGTAAATTTATACCGTTCACTTGCCGACAAAGTCGAGTTCAAGCTGGAAGCAGAGCTGCGAGATTCAGTTGAATCAAATAATAACTCTACATACGGCATTGGAGGACAATAATTGAGCCAGCAGTAATAATGGCAAATAATAATACAGTAACAGTTACAGAGGAAGATGTGCATTAAATGATATTAAATAAATTCAAATGTTTTGTAATCATTTTATTAGAAATTCTTAATCCTTGAGATTAGTAGCAACGTTCATTGTTTACTTCTTTGCTTCCTTATAATGCTACTTTTTTTTTAAATTCTTTATAAGACAATCCAGAAAAATCATATAGAGGAATTTCACATTAATTAATTTATATACATATGTAATATTTTATTAATATTTTTATATTGTTTTTTTTTTGTAGGAAAAACCTCCTGGTTAGGAGAATTCAAACGTATGGCATATCACACCCCATTAATAGAAACTGAGATTCTTAAAGAACACTCGCATCAGGTCTTACACGTGAGCTTTTCTCACAATGGCAAAATGTTTGCAACCTGCTCAAAAGATGGATATATTCTTGTAAGCTTGCCTCTCACACAGTCTTTAATTGTTACTTTCTCTCATACTAACATTTATCACTCGCATGCTTTTGTTTCAGGTATGGCAAAGTCAATACCCTGTTACCATAAAATATTTGCATGATATGAAAACGTTTGATTGGAAGTACACACAATTTTCCCAGTTTAATTGTACAGATACATTGCTTCTTGTGTTTGGTGTTTATACTGGTTCATTCTATAAAGCTTCGGACGAAATAGCAGTATTCAGAGTGGCAAGTAAGTGCAAACAAAAAATTAAAATTTTATATGTCAATAAAATAAAGATTATTTATTACGAGAGAGATGCAAACTGATAGATTTTAAACGGGGAGTCAACAAGATTATTTAATATAGATTTTTATAAAAGAAATCAATGATTCATATAAATAAATGTATTTTTTGTCTACAGCTGGTTTTGACCTTCAATGTAGAGTACAGACTTATCCGGATATAAATGATAACACGTTTGGCCTGTTGTACAATGAACGTTATCTTCTAAGCGGAAATATGCATTGGTTGACATATTTGGTCGGTAGTAGCGTAGATTGGTTCGATAAGCCAAACCAGGAATTAGGTGGCGAATGTGAACATGTGCCCATTATGATGCAGCATTTTAGGTAAACTGACAACTCGATTTAATTTCCTATTAGAAACATAAGCAAAGTTTCTTAAATGGATTGCAGTATTTTGTTTCACGTGTTTGTAATTATTTTCAGATTCTCTAAAACATTTGACATTGACGCAATCATGGTTGCAAATTGTTTAGCACCTGCTCCAGCTGAATCTACCGAACAACAGAGCCAACCGTCTTCCTCGCATACAAAGGAAGAAAAAAGAAATCCACCGAGTTACAAGGATTTACTGTCCTCGGCGGGCGAGTTTAATAGCTCGCAGAATCAGGAGGAACCAGTGTACTACATTAGGTCGAGAATACAGTACAAAATATCTTTTTTTTAAATAATATATAACTTCCATATACTCTTATCAATAATTAATATTACATATATACACATAACAGATATAAAAAATTAGAAGGTGCATTTTCGAATTGGAGAAAACTTGACGATGATTTTGAATATGCTAATCCTATACAGTACAATCAGGAATATAGGCAGGTTGAGATGCAGAAGAAGGCGACGCACGAAAGCGATAGCGAAAGTGAGAATCCGCAGGGGGAGAAAGAAAGCGAGTCTGGAGGTAAGAAAATTAATGCATTGCAACAGAAAACTGTAAGTAATTCTTATCACTGTGTACATGTTGACAAAAAATGAGTTTACAGAATCTTCAATAACCGAAGAGTGTGATACAGACGAGTTAGCTAATAATCCTGAGAAACTTCTTATTTTTACAATTGGCTCAAAATCATATATTCCGCATGCCGTTGGCTTTAAAAAGATCAAGTTAGTCACGTTTCCACGAAGATTGGATCCGGGATCATCGCTACGTGAGAGAATAGCACAACAAAAGAGAGAGCGAGAGAGACAGAATACCCCGTCAATGGAAGATTGGTTAAATTATGAATTAGTGGAAAAAAAAATCGAAAAAATAGATCATCTAATTGATCTGCATAGCAAAATTTTTGGAATGGGACTTTCTCCTGATCACAGGTCAGTTATCGACGTTAGTAGGATAAGTGATACTCGCTCGACATGTATATATTGCTCATTATGCGTATATCTTCAGATATCTTTATGTAAATACAATGCCATCGCAAGAGAACTATGCTATAATCAATTTTTTTGAACCGCCGATAGCTCAAGAATGCAATATCCATGTAATTGATTTGGTAACACTAAAGCAAGTTCGCACGATTTTAAGAGGACACAAAGCAAATATGCCTAGTAATGAATATTTCTTTATATTTCTGGATGTATGTAACGAATACGTAGCAAGGTAAATGCTTGCATTTAATTTGTCAATTGATGTTACGAGATATTTTCAAATTATAAGACATTTTCTATATAAAATATCTTTGTTTGCAGTGGTGCGGAAGATAAACATGGTTACTTATGGGATAGACATTATGGAATCTGTTTAGCAAAGTTTCCCCATAGTGATGTAGTCAATTCAGTGGCTTTTAATCCACGTGATCCTGAAATGTTAGTTACAACCAGTAAGGACTGTACGGTTAAAATATGGCGGAGTCGGGCTATGGTGAAGGCTTTAGGTTTAGATGAAAAGTCCTATCGTAAAAGGATGGAAGTGTGAAAGAGACATAGGTTTCAGAAAAGTGGTACTAATATCGACTAACTAAATACTATTAAATTTCCGATTTAAACATTTATTTTTACAAGATTTTAGAGATATATCTTGCACTTAAGTTATACTATACAAAAATCGTCCAGAATTATTAATACTATTATTGCGTAAAAGCATAAATATGATGAGAATCTATTTTTTGATTATGCAAATGCATATGCAGACTTTCATTTTTTGGTAATATAATATAGAATCTCATTAGATGAGTGCTTCTATTTTGAAAGAAAGAAAAATTACTGAGAATGTTGTTAAAAGAATGAATATCATAATATATTGTTGACGTGTCTGTTACAATGCAAAATTGAAAAATATTTAACGAAAGTTTTAAAATTATATCATTCACTCAAAGATTATTGTCAAACTATTTTTAAATTTTCAAAACTCAAATTAATATTAGATCATATCTGCTTAATGATCAAAAATTGTCCTATCTATTTAGTACATATTGTATACATTGTATTGATCATTTCTCAAAAAATTTTTAAATATCTTAAATATATCAACTTCAAATTTATTTATAAAGTATAATATACTTGTATGGAACTAATTTTTAAATTTATCTCAAAATTAAAAATTGAAATTCAATAAAAGTGTACAATGAGTATTAAGTTTCTTTCTGGTTACAATTCCTTTCATATATGCTTTAGCAATGGATTCTTTTATTTATTCCTTTGTTTTTATGTATATTTGAAATATTTACAAATTTCATCTACGCTTATATTAGATAGAGGAAACAAGGAATAAATGTAAATGTGCACTATTTTGTATCTTTTTTGTCTTTGACATATTTAACGTGTCATAATTAATTTAATTATACGACAATACATTCTGTAATTTGTAATACATTATTTTTTTTGAGCTTGTATTATAGAGCAATCGTATTATAAGATCATAAATGTAATAAGTCTCTCAAAAATGAAATTTTTATATATTTCTATAAATATATTCCTAATCTTCCTGCGTATGAGAAAATAATTCCAAACTTTTTTAAATAATGAAATATATAATTTAATACTATTGTAATTCAATTGTTAATACAAGTCATAAAGTAATGATGCATACGTATTTTTTAGCCCTTAAAATCTCTATATTAGATGGTAAATAGTAAATAACAAATATACATATAAATACAAAAATAACATTGAATCAGAGATAAACATATAAGGAATGATGAAGTTACTTTCCAAAGAATGTTGGACAATTTGCTATTAGCAAATTATGACCTGTATAACAATTAACAATTGGAATATTTTATAATTTTCCGTGCGACATTGTTGAAAAGCACTGTAATATAAATATATATACTAGTGGAAAATCATATTTAAGTTTGTGTATCTAAAACGATAACACAACATGATATCATATATATATTATGATATATTTTCTTGATCATTGTATGGTTTTATACATATTACTTACCTACAGTCCATCATCTTTTTCCATATGACACTGACTTGAGAAATAGAGCATAAGGGAATTTATTTTCCATTTAGGAAAAAATTAATAAGCATAAAACACTTATGTTGAACCTGTTGCAATCGGTTCTGTAAGAAGAAAACATGAGATAAGAAGAATATGTTAACAGATATACAAATGCATACTTAATTTACTATGAAAAGTTTACCAGGGTGAGATGACATTCCTTCTCGCGCAGAATCACCTTTAGGTAAGACTTTCTTATGAGCATCTTTATGTCCATGACAATGTTCACATTCATCATCGCTATCTTCAGAACTACTTTCACCAAAAGTTTTTGGCTTTTCATAAATACAACAACCTGAATAAAATATCGTATAATTAACTCTTTCTGCTAAATAAAAAAAAACTTAAGAGTGTATAGAAATACTTACATTTTGATTTCTTTTTATTTAAATTTTCATTGTCTACAGTTCCCTGAGTCCATTGAACCTTTTTATTTGATTTCGGTTTTCGTAGACGTAATCGTACAGTAGGTATGTCCTATAAATATAAAAAAATTGAAAGTTTTAATAAAATTAATGACATTTTAAATTATAAGTAGTGATTATAAAAAAGATTTATTAGAATAAATATAATAAATTGTGCTACTATAAAAATAAAAAGCTACAAATAAAATTTACAAGTTTTTATTTATTATAGTTTATTATAAATAATATATCTTTGATCTTAAATATATGATACAATATATATTTAACATACTTATAGTATAAAATAATACAAATCTTATCACATATATACATATGATAAAATATATATCTTGATACAATATACATTTCTATATACACGCGTTATTATCAAAATTACGTCCTAAAAACTTTGTCCTATAAAATTTGATTAATATATATAAATTAATATATAAAAGTTAACTATTTTCTTAAACCGGAAAGATTTTAATAAAACATCAAATAAAATTGAGATTTCTTATTTGTATCTGCTGTATAAAAACATATAGTTAGAAAGGAACCCATGCTCATTATCGTACAATTTTTTGTGCTATTAAATTTTCTATTTTATCATCAGAATAGTTTAATATATTTTTTAAAACTTCTAATGTATGTTGTCCTAATGTCGGTGGTGGTGATCGCACTATATTGATAGCGTAGCTATATGTAACAGGTGGTCCAACAAGTTTCACTTTGCCCGTTATTGGATGATCTACTTCTTGAACCAACTTTATGTGCTTCACATGCGGATCGTCGAATACCTGAAAATTGCACGTGCAAAATTCAAGAAATTTATTACACTGTTAATAATGCATCCATTTCAGTTCAGATTGATTAATTCACCTCTCTTATAGTATTTACTGCTCCATAGGGAAATGAAGCGCCTTCAAATATTGCGGACCATTCCTGATTTGTCTTTCTTTTAAATATATCTCTAAGAGTTTGAAGCAGCTCCTTTCTGTTTTTAACTCTAGCTATATTATTCTTAAACTTATTGTCCGTAGCGAGTTCCGGCATCTGTAATCTTTTGACCAATTCGAGAAATTGCGCGTCGCTTCCTGCTCCGATTGTCATGTATCCATCTTTCGTGGGAAAGGCTTCGTAAGGAACTATGCTCTCGTGTTCAGATCCCCATCTCGTCGCCTCCTTATTTCCATTCAAGTAATTCGACGCAATGTTTATCAGACTTGCGATCTGAGTCGACAAGAGATTGCACTGTATCCACTGGCCTCTGTCAGTCTTGGATCTCTGCAGTAAAGCTGCCATAATCGCTCCGTGAGCGTACAGACCTGTCGCCAGATCGGTCATCGCTACGCCGACCTTGCACGGCGGTCCATCCTTGGGCCCAGTGATGTGCAGGAGGCCGCCCAAGGAAGCGGCAATGACATCGTAACCGGGCCTGCTCGCGTACGGTCCGTGAAATCCGTAGCCGGTCAACGAGCAATATACGAGACGTGGTGCCACCTTGGCCAGATCTTCGTATCCCAGGCCCATGCCGCTGAGTTTTCCCGGCACGTAGTTCTCCACCAGGACATCACACACCTGCGCCAGCTCGTAAATGACATCTCTACCCTTCTTCAGATCGACGCAGATACTCTTTTTGTTCCTGTTGACGCTCATGAAGTAGGTGCCCTCCTGGGTTCCCTGGAAGAACGGTGGGCCCCATTTGCGCGACTCGTCCCCGCCGTCAGGTCGTTCGACCTTCAGGATCTCCGCGCCGAGATCACCCAGGATCATCGTGCAATAAGGCCCGGCGACGATCCGTGTCAGGTCCAGAACCCGTGTCCCGTTCAGCGGCGAGCGACTGTCCTCGACAGCCGTGCAAAATTCACGTCGGCAACTCTTCGGATTACGTGTCCTCGAGAGAAATCTCTCGTTCGTTGCGCGGTTTCGCACGCAAGTCGCGAGTACTCCACGCATCATGTCGAAACTTTTAAGAACGAGGCTGGGGACTGTTACGTGCATATAACGTATTAAAACTAAATAGAGACACGGTCTCTTCTTGACTTTTATTAGGGGGACAATATATCTGACAAATTATGCGCTGAGTCAAAGTTTATTCGTGAGTTACAGATAAGAATTCAGTAACTTAGGCTCAAGATCTTCATTGTCACTTAAGATCTTCATTAAGAACTTCATTAAATAATAAACAATAAAATTGTGCCACCTAATACCAAAAGTGATTGGTGCGAATTTCAAAAGAAGAAATCTGGAATTATTAGAACAGAATTATTAGTAAAAAAACAGAGTAACAAAGATAAGAGCAATTTAAAGATACTCGGTCATGATCGATAGGCGTTGGCCTACATTTTTCTATTTAAAACGCCAAAAATTACAAGACAGAGATTTAATAGTACATATTAGACATCGTTGGCTAAGAAACTATTTAAGAAAATTAAAGAGAAAAATATTTTTAAAAAAGAATATTAGAGCTTCAAGAATATTAGAAGTATTTAAATTTAAAATAACAATTGCGACACGCAACAAAACGCGTAACCTCGTAGTTACCGATATGACGCAGCGGTTTCTCCGAAAAAAGACTGCGGCGATGCGAGTCGCGCGTCAGGCCACGTCAGGCCGCGATAAATACGAGCGACAAAATTTATGTGTGCACCACTCGCTGCCGACGATCTCTCCGCCTTTCAACCCTCCTTCCGCGAAACCTTCGTCGCGTCGAAAGCGCCTCGTGACGTTTCGGGGTGCGTTCGGGGAGACGCTATTAGCGCTATCAGCAACAGTTTATCTTCATTACTCACTAAAAATAGAACAAAGACAGACACCGATGCCGATAGCACTGACAGCGTCTCCCCGAACTCACCGCCGGGCCCCACGGCGGAATATTGCGTACCTGCGATCCGGAGTCGGTGACGTCCGGCTCGGAGATTGTTTCCGTTTGCGTCTGCGAAGCCGCCTGCTCCGACATCGTTCTCTCCATGTGTCGCGGTTGACGCGCGATATCTCCGGGCGCGAGGACACGCACGATACCGCCGCATCAAACGTAACCTACCCGTAACCCTGCTCAGTGTGGCTCACAGTGTGCCCTCCCTCTTGCCGCAGTGCTGCCAAATTGGCAGTGTCATACTTTGTTTCCTTTTATTGTTACAGATAGGTTACGGATCAGATTTTTTTTTCCCGCTCTTTTTTCGATATCGATGTCATAAATCCGGAAAATATTAGAAATTTCGAATAAAATCTTTTATAAATTTTAAGTATATGTTACCTACTACGGTGAACATAATAAATTCAAAGCGATTTTACTTGATACTAAATATTATCTTGTGCTTTTTGACAGTAATTTATTAATATTATTGTCAAACATCAATTTTTTAAACAATTTAATAAATTATTTTGATCACATTTTTATGTCTTTAGGAAAATGGAGAACAATGATTTCTATTTGTTTTAGGGAATGTAAAAAGAATATATAAAAAGTAAAATGTTGAATTATGTAGCTATAAATATATTCATTTCAAGAACGTCATATAGTAAATGACAGATGTTACATTTTTCAGTTGTTAATTCAATCCCATGGTGTTGATGGATAAATCGTAGTAATTCGTCAGTGAATTGCTAAATTCCTACATTATATTTAATCCAGCTGTAAAACAAAAAAGACATATTTAGATCTCTCAAGTTTACAGTAGATGGTAGAAAATATATGGAGAAATAAAGAAATTACCTTCTTGAAACCAATATCAGCTGCATATTCCCTGAAGCACTGTCGGCAGATGTTTAAGCCATATTTGCGAATAAGCCCATGTCTATTTGCACAGGCGCGGCTGTAACAATTAATTTCATTCAGATATTGCACAACACATACATTGGCACCTAATATATGTAATAACCATACGTATAACTATAAATATCAACTTGACTTGAAGCTAATAGACTTATTTATCTGTAATTATTTTATTTTCTGCATTAAAAAATTTTGAAACCAAAGGAAAAAAAACAATTTTAGTTTAACTAAAAGTGCAAAGGATAATAGATTTTATAGTGCCCATTTATTGTATTAAATATAATAAATAACTGTAGCCTTTTAAATTATTCTTTTGGTATCGTTCCACTCAACATGCATTTTTGAGGTTAGACTGCATGAATATACAGCTACATAGCTCGTAAAGATGATAATAATAATTAATAACAATACAAATATACTATAATTATTACAAATTTTAATTATCATATCACTTAATTATCATTTTTGCTTTAAATCAAGCTTTTATAATGATAATGTGCGGCGACATTCGTAATGACGCCATGCGATCGCCCTATGAAGTCGATCTCTTTTATTCCGCGTATTAGTGAAAATAATTGCTAATGAAAACTAGCGAGGAAAAAAAAAGCGTTATACTAACCAGGACCTAGATCCTTGACCGTACTTTCGTGGATGCGAATACCAAATATTTTGGAAACCCATGCTGCACGTTTATCAAGTTTCTCCTGCAACGAGACCACGAACGTGAAAGACAGGAAATGAGCGATGAACGTAAGAATCGGTGTAAAGCGAACTCCACACTCCACCATGCGGCAACTTCTAGAAAGCTAACCTGATCTAAACTGATCATGTGACCACGGCTGCTTTCGCGACGTGAATCAAATGATCCAGAGAAAATTTTGTGCTGACTGGCAAATCTGAATATACTGCAATTTTATTAATATACATATAAACTTGATAATTGTATTTTAGCTTAAAGAAATTACAAAAATCATGATCATCAAATATAAGAGATTAAATGCAATTGATACGATTTTAAGAATTTAATTTCAATAAATATGAAAATTATTTGTAAAAATATAATTACATAAATATTATAAATTATCAGTAGATCGAAATTTATGTTTGTAAATAGACATTAAAATCAATTATACATATACATATAGTTAAAATGTGATATGCTTATACTATACATTTTATAACGTATTATTAAACCATTTTAATAATTAAAAGCAATGTTTAAAAAAACATGATTAAGCCAATATATGATTAAAATTAAATACATTTAAAATTATTTTCTGTGATTATACATTATTTGAGTGTATTATTTGAGTCGCTACTCTTTATATTATTTGATTAGCATTACTTTTATTATAGAATGCTATAAGTTTTTTATTATTATATTATAAAACTTTCATTTATTTCTAATAATAATTTTGTGTCTTGAGAAGATTGTAGCTCCCCATTGTACCTGTAAAGAGAAACCGGTTTTTCAATGGCTCTCCCACGTGGAAGACGGTTGGTGAAGCGGGGATAAGTTACAACGGTACATACTTTCACATGACGTGCATTTCATTGTTCAAAAGCAAACTCATTGCGGACCGAACGGAGTGAATTAATTCTAGTCCCGCTTAAATCAAAATATTATGTCAGACGAAAAGAAACATGGAAAAGAGCAAGACAAAAAGGTAAAATACCAAAATGATTTAGAAATTATTTCTGTTACTACATAATAACGATTTAATATTTAGGTCAATGCTATAAAACAGTAATTAAACGTTTAAATCAATTCTTTTTTTTTTCCAAGAACAATTAAACATTTACTAAAATTATTAGCAGAATAAGGTACTAATTTTTCATTTTTTTTCTCCTTTTATCTTCAATTAAATTTAAGAAAGTTCTAATTGAAAGTTTGGACAATACTGTTACAGAGAACACAATGTGCCATAAAAAGAAAAATCATGAATCTGAAGGTGAAGACAATGCTGAAGATTATTTTATCTTCTATAGTGGGTCCTCTGATCCTTTACGGCATATTTCTTGTATATCTGCGTTATCAAACGCACTTGAGACATCTGATCCAGAGACCGATAATAATAAACGAGGCTCGACCAAAATTCTGGGTCTACGCCAAGAGCAACGACACCGGATACTTGAGGCATGTGCACGCGGTGCTCCAACGACTCGGTTTCCAGGAGGGCAACAACAAATCTGACTGGGATTTGTTGTGGGCCCACGATTATCCGTTTCGTGTGTTGTCCGCGAGTTTGAGTAAGTTGCAACAGCATCAGCGAGTCAATCACTTCCCTGGCTGCGGCTACATCACAAATAAGGTGGACCTGTCGACGTCGCGCGGCGGCCGGTACATCCCGGCGGCATTTAAGATGCCCGAGGATCGGCAAGCCTTTCTCAATTACGCCAAGTCGAATCCAGCGAAGAAGTTCGTGCAGAAGTTAAACGATCACCGAGGCATTCGCATCTGCAGCAGCACCGACGCAAATTTCACCGCTGGCACGTTCATCCAGGAGTTCATCGAGCGGCCGTTTCTTGTGGACGGCTACAAGTTCGACGTAGGCGTGTACACCGTCATCACGTCCATGGATCCGCTGCGGGTGTACGTTTACAAGGCCGACGTGCTATTTCGTTTTTGTCCGGTCGAGTATTACCCGTTTGACCCGAAGATTCTGGATAAATACGTGGTCGGCGATGATTATCTACCGATTTGGAACGTGCCATCCTTGAAGAGATATTACACTGAACTCGGATACTCGATGAAGGACTCGTTCGATGCGTATGTCAGGGAGCAGAGAAAGAATCCAGCGGAAATGTGGGACCGAGTATACGACGCTATTCGGGAGGTCGCTCTGATGAAGGAGGCGCAGATCAGAGAAGTCTCTAAGCGTTTCGGTAATGGCAGAAATTTCTTCGAACTTGTGAGATTCGACTTGGCTCTCGACGAGGATCTGAATGTCTACATGATGGAGGCGAATATGTCACCGAATCTGTCCTCTGCGCATTATCCTCCGAATCAGTTACTTTACGAGCAGGTCATCTTTAATACACTCGCGTTAGTCGGTATCGCCAAGAGGACCAGAAAAGAATCCTTGAAAATAAGGTAAGCACAAAGGTATCAAGATTTCTAAAAGTATAAACATTTTTAAACATATCTGTTTAAAAAAAAAATAGTAAATTATTTATATAGAGAAGATATTTAAATTATATTGATGTACCAACGTTACAGAGATAAAAAGGAAGAAGAGATGGAAATAGCGAACAAGAATATCGTGGTGTTGCCAGAACTTTGTAAAAAATGCGATAACGACTGCTTTCGCATAGAGTGCCAATTGTGTCGACCATGCTTCACGTCGGAAACGAAGCTCATTTTGACGCAGAGTTACCTCGAGCATCAGAATCAGATGGATTTTCAAAGAATTTTTCCACCGCCGATAGTAAGTCATGTTTTTGATACAATCAATCATCTGGATTTTAATCGATGTATCTTTTATAGACGAGTGACATGATGCTGAAGAACTACACACTGAGAAATCAATTGCTTATTAGATGGTACCAAGGAAAATGTGAATTAGACAAGACATGGTGCAGTTGATCATAATGAAATCAAAAATACATCGCAAGGCTTTTGTATTTATTTCAAGTATATGAAACTGTATATATACTGTATAAACAAGTAGGAACATTGATATGAAAATTGTTTAATATATACATGTAAAGTAAAAACGCGCGAATATTGAATTTAATATTATGTACTGTTATATTTGTACATTTATAGAATATTAAGATTATAAAAAAATTTATTATAAATAATAAAATTATACGCTGGACCAGCGTATTATGTGATGACAGAAAACTTATTTTATATTTTGTGTACTAAATGAGAATGTACAGAAAAAGTATGTTTTCACATAAATTCAGAATTTAAAAAACTGTAAGAAATATTATTTGCTCTCTGTTGACGAAGTTTCTTTAGTATCTTTACGTCCTTTTTTGATTTTTGGTTCAGGCGCGTTTGGATTAACACCTTTATAAAAATTTTGGAGCAACCTCATGGCCTCCTCTCCTTTAACATTTCCTTGTATTATTATTTTCGAATCGTAAAGCTTTGGTACTTCGAGAACGCTGACGCAACCGCCAAATCGATCGTTTGCACAGCCGTATACAATACTGCGTACTTGTAGTTGAAGCAGTGCCGACATGCACATTATGCACGGCTCTACCGTGACAATTACATCTAGATTACGAAATACCGTTTCACAATCCAAGCGTTTCTCCGTACAGAACTTTAAGACTTGGTCGATGCAATTTATCTCGGCATGACGAGTTGCATTACAAGTTTCATTTACTGTATTATTGCCCGTTGCAATTATTTCTTTGTTATATATAAATAAACAACCAACTGGGACTTCACCAGCTCTCAAAGATTCTTCAGCTTTTTGTAATGCAATGTCCATCCACGCCAAAGTATCCATAATAAGTATTATTACATATTATACTATATGCCAAGTTTAAGATATTCTTAAAAATCAATACTGAAGATAATTTTCTAAAACTATTAACTCTTTTATGAATTATCTTTTATAAAAAAATATAAATATTATAAATAAAAAATGCTATCGTTTGAAGTTTATAGCTTTAAAAATGTTTTATATCCTGTTTAAGAAAAAGTTTAGACAGCAGTACTTGCTTTTTCAAAGTATTTAAGTAACTCCAATTCGTTTAGCCGTTGCATAGCCATTTCATTCCAATTCTGATTACCTACAGCTCTTGGACTGGGATGTCGCAGGACCATTACCTAAAGAATCCATTTATGAGTTAGTATACATAAATTTTATAACATAATTACTTGCATACATTACCTTTACTGAAAGACCTCCAGTCTGAGCCGCAATCTGTATTCTTTTTTCGGCGTAGTTGCCAATGCCAATAACGATCTCTGCTTTCAGGAGTTGTATTATATCTATCAGGGATTTGTCGCACGCCTCATGTAAAATCCTTTGTCCTTCCCCCTGAAAAGTACAGACAGTTCAGCATAAGAAAAAAAGGAATACAGCAGGATAAATATTGCCTTTATCTCTGCCGGGGTGATGTTCCTAGCTCTGGCATCCATGAATGCAAGCGGGCAATAATTGTGCATGTATGCATATCGGAAAAAATTGTCGGGACTTTCACACAGGTTGCGGAAGAGGCCCCACAGCCTCAGTCCACTGATCTCGCTGCGTGTACACTGGAATCCTGTCACCTTTCGATCTGGATGCTCATTTGAGGGTTTGCCAATGGGACCGGTGATTTTTAGCCAGTCGCGCACCATATTTATTTCTCCAAATGGCACCCCGGTTTGCGACATGCCCCATGGTCCAGGATTCATGCCAACGAACAAAATCTTTTTCATGCCAGTACAGTACTTGCGTACGTACATGGCGTGCGTTTCAGCCGCATACTCAAGCGGATTGTAAATATACTGTATGGTTGATGGAAAAGTAACATCTTGCAATTTAGTACAAAGCTCTTGTTCAATCGCCAACAATTTATCAGAAATGGATGTGGATATTATAGAAATGTGCTCAATTGGCGTTTCCATTTTTTTCTGTATTAGATGTATTCGCAGATGCATACAGAGGTATGCTCGGTTGTATCTTCTTTCGCTTCTGAATCAGAAACAGGTGTAGGCGTCGCAGATGGACATTCCTTCTCTCCACTCTCGTCTGCATCTTGTTTAATTCCCAGATTCGTTTGTATTTGAGTCATGTAATCTACGACACTTGAATTCGTTCGTTTGAGCTTTTTCTCGCTGGGCAAATCGTCGCTTTTTGCTCTGAGTCTCTTTGTACGAGGCATAATTACTTTTCAAGAGAGTCTGATATATAAACTCACTTCTCAGAGAAAATTATTTAAGAATTATTTTGAATAATACTCAAGTTGCGTGTACATACAACTTACAAACGGTTGTATTAAATGATATTATCAATTTAAAGACACGATATGCAACTCCAATGTTTCTTCAAAGTGTGGATATGTCAATAAGAAAACTATGTTTACCCTTCAAGAAAATAGTATGTGCACTTTCCTTTTTTCAATTCTTTTTCCTTAATGCTTAATCTTATCAGATTAACTGATAAATATCACCAGATACTGCAAGTGCAAAGCCAGGAACCTCATTCGGTGTAAGAATGCAGTTCTAATATTCATATCTCTCTCTCACTCTTTCTATTTCATCGCGTCGTTTCGTTTAAAATTCGCGAAACGCATCCGAATGTTTCCGAAAGTATTTCGTTACGCATGAATACAAAGGAAGCCTCTACTCACCCGTTATTTCGTCATGTATTGCACGTAGTACACAAGGAGAGACACACGCTGCAATTGCACCTTCTGCATCTTGCCTTTTCCCGCTTCTTGGAATCTAGATACGTATCCATCTCAATTTGAGTGTAGAAAGTACGAAGGTACAACTGATGAACGAAACTGCACTAGAGTCCTATAATCAGAGAAGCGACATTAGCGAACTCCTTTTGATTGGTCAATTGAGTCACGTGGTTTAGTCGCCATTTTGTGTACCACTGTCGGGCTTTATATACAACAAAATAGCGTGCTCCGTACTATTCAGTGCTACATAAAGAGACCATGCAATTAGAAATTATAAGGTAAAATCTTATTTTATATAATATGTAATATTATTATATTATTATGAGTCTGTTTCTTCAATGTCAATTAACTTTAGCCTATATGATTGTCATGTGACTGTGTGCTCCAAACCCGCTTTGTTGACGTCACCAGCTGTTACAAGCTCATGGACACTCACTCACACACTCACGGATCAGCTCCTAAGGTACACAAGATGGCGAACCAAAGTCATGGTGGGGGTAAATGTCGCTTCTCTGACTATAGGACTCTAAACTGCACGAAACGCACGTGCGTCTAACCTAAAATTAATAAAAAAAAAAAAAGTTTTAACGAAATTGGTGAGGAGGACTACTCTCTTTCAGTATTACCAATAATTTATTTATAAAATTCGCGAAACATTCACAAATTGTAGAGATATGGCATAAAAACGGCAAAAAGTGTTTTATCGACGGTCAAAAAGCGGATTTAGCACGGATACACACCATGCAATGAAGCGATTTATCGACTGCGTCGGAAAGTGGATGTGAAATATCAGTATACCCACGAAAGAGGCCGGGATGGCCGCTCTCAGGTTTCTCTCTGCGCCAATAATAATGTATACTCACTTTTAAGGCCCATTCTACAATGCGTCAATCGACCAATCACAGTTAAGTATTCTTATTACGTTTGTAAGAATGCTCGACTCTGATTGGTCGAGTTGTTTACGACCTTACGACCATGACTCGTTGTAAACGACACTTAAAGGAGCAAACTGTCGGACAATTGAACGGTGATGCCTGCTTGCGTTGGAAATTTTGTGGCGCCAATTACGCTACTTGCATATTTTTCGCGTTTTATTTGATTATCTTCGAAGATGCCGGCGTTCTTGAAGCATATCGAGGTCGAGAATTTCAAGTCTTACAAAGGGAAGCTCATTATCGGCCCGCTCAAGTCATTTACAGCAGTGGTCGGCCCCAATGGATCCGGTAGGTTATCATTCTGTATATCAACAATAGATGCGTTTTGGCGAACGCAACGTTTGAGCGACGATTCTTTGCTTTGGGATAGCTGCACTCTTCTAAATTTATCGAGTCGGATCTTGGTTTTCCCAAAGATCGCTCGCTTAGTCGTTGCTTGCAAGGCACGTTGTTTTGTGCTGATAAGCACAAATTTTATGTGACACATTCTTTTTGTATGTCACAGGAAAGTCGAATTTCATGGACGCTATCAGTTTCGTCATGGGCGAGAAGACCAGCAGTCTGCGAGTCAAGAGATTCAGCGAGCTCATTCATGGCGCGTCCATTGGTATGCCAGTAGCGCGAAGGTAATTCGACATATACATAACAGTGATGATTTACTGATGCCTAGAGTCGTTATGTTGCATTTGTAATCTCTCTAAACTCTGTAAAAACTGTAAGCTTTCTGTTGCAGCGCTTCGGTAACAGCTGTATTTGCATTGGAAGATGGAACTGAGAAGAGCTTTATGCGATCTGTGCAAGGTTCTTCCTCAGAACACAGAATTAATAACAATGTGAGTTCAGCAGCTTTAGGATCTTTAGTCAGTTGTACATGCGTTGCACACTTCAAGATTCTCAAAATCGTTCTTGTTATAGGTTGTCACCAGCCAAGTGTATCTTAATGAGTTGGAGCACCTCGGGATTAATGTTAAAGCAAAGAACTTTTTGGTGTTCCAAGGTGCGGTCGAATCTATAGCTATGAAAAATCCAAAGGAACGCACTGCTTTGTTTGAGGAGATCAGTAATTCTGGTTCATTGAAAACAGAATATGAAAGGTAAACTCTTAAATGCCACTGCATATAGCTACGCTTGGTAATGTACTTGTAAATAATAAAAATAACATTGTAGATTAAAAACAGAAATGTTGAAAGCCGAAGAGGAAACCCAATTTTCATATCAGAAAAAGAAAGGGATTGCTGCTGAAAGGAAAGAAGCAAAGTTAGAAAAGGAAGAGGCTGAAAAATATCAACGTCTCAAGGAAGAATACGTGTGTATATTCTTTAATTTTGCTGTATTTAACGTGTTAAAAAAATGTAAAATTAAAATTATATATATATATATAATATATATCTTTTTTTTTTACTGTAAAAGAAATTCTAATAACATGTATTATGTAATCACAAAAATTTACCTTTTATTTTTAGATGGAAAAGCAAGTAGAGTTACATCTATTTCGATTGTATCACAATGAGAAAAATACTGAAAATTTTGAAGTTTCTCAAAAGAAAAAGCAGCATGAAATTGAAAAAGTCGAGAAAAAGAAGGAGAAAGCTGAGGAATTGTTAAAAGAAAAGAAAAAAGATGCCGCTAAGCTGGGCAGAGATCTTGCTAAGATAGAGCAAGATATCAGGGAAGTGGAAGTAGAGATCACGAAAAAGAGGCCGACGTTTATCAAAGCTAAAGAACGTGTTGCGCATATGCAGAAGAAGGTGGAATCCGCACGCAAATCCTTGGCTCAGGCGCGTATCGCGGACGAAGCTCATAAAAAAGACATACACGAACTGCAAGAAGAATTGCGACAAGTGGAAGAAGCTAAAGCTGCCTACGAATCGAGTATAGCGGGGCAATCGCAATTACAAGGGAGAGATGTGCAATTGGAAGATGAACAGGTATATAAATTACATAATATTCACGAAATCTTTAAACATGCTATTTTTTAATTTATACAGCTATTATTTGTGAATAAAATACAAATTGTTGAATTATAATTGTCTAATTAACTGATAAAATAATTTAAGGTACAAGAATATAATCGTCTAAAAGAGGAAGCCGGCAAGCAATCGGCGAGATACCTTCAGCTTCTCGATTCTATCAACCGTGAACAAAAGTCAGATCAGGACAGGCTTGACAATGAAGGCAGGAAAAAGACCGAGATAGAGAATAAGCATAAGCAGAAAGGTCATATGCGAGACGAGGCGCTCAAGCGAGTAGAAAAATTGGAAGAGCATATAAAAACATCAGAGGCTGCATTGGAGGATCAGAAAAAACTCAGAGCTGATTTGCAATCTGACGTAGGCACGTCGAAGGACAAGATTCAAAATTTGCAACGAGAATTGGAGAGCATCTCCGAGCAACTTGGTGATGCTAAAGTTGATAAGCACGAAGTATCTAGAAACAAGAAAAAGACAGAAATTGTTGAGAATTTTAAACGTCTGTTTCCCGGAGTGTACGATCGTATGTACAACATGTGCGAACCAATACACAAGCGATATAATGTTGCGATAACGAAAGTACTTGGCAAATATATGGAGGCTATTGTGGTAGATACCGAGAAAACGGCCAGACAGTGTATTCAATATCTGAAGGAGCAATATCTTGAGCCAGAAACATTTCTTCCGCTTGATTATATACAAGCTAAGCCGCTGAAAGAACGTCTTCGCAATATACAAGAGCCTAAAAACGTAAAATTGTTGTACGATGTGTTGCATTTTTCTCCAAAGGACATTGATAGAGCGGTCCTCTTTGCAACTAATAATGCTCTTGTATGCGAAACACCGGAGGATGCAAATAAAGTAGCATACGAAATGGATAAGAAAACTAGATACGATTGCGTCGCATTAGACGGTACATTTTATCAGAAAGCTGGTATAATATCTGGTGGCAGTTTGGATCTTGCAAAGAAAGCAAAGAGATGGGATGAAAAACAGATGTCTCAATTGAAGGCGCAAAAGGAAAAATTAACGGAAGAACTGAGAGAATCTTTAAAAAAATCACGTAAGGAATCCGAATTGAACACGGTTGAATCTCAAATACGTGGTTTAGAGACTCGACTAAAATACAATAAAAGCGACTTGTCTGCAACACAAAAACAAATTGCGGATCTTGAAGTGGAATTAGATGGTCTGCAAAATGAATTAAACATGTTTGGTCCTGCAATAGCTGCTATCGAGAAGACTATGGCTGAAAGAGACCAAGAAATACAAAACATTAAAGAAAAGATGAACAATGTTGAGGACGACGTATTTGCCAGTTTTTGTGAACAGATAGGAGTTTCTAATATCCGCCAATATGAAGAAAGAGAATTGAGATCGCAACAAGAAAGAGCAAAGAAAAGAATGGAGTTTGACAACCAATGCAATCGTATCTATAATCAATTAGATTTTGAGAAGCAACGTGATACAGAAAGCAACGTTTTGCGATGGGAACGGGCGGTGCAAGATGCAGAAGATAAACTTGAATCTGCAAAGCAAACTGAATCTAATCAAAAAGCTGAGATTGACCATGATGAGCAACAAATGGAACAATTGAAATCATCTCGCAATGCTAAAAAGATGGAGGTTGATCAGAAAGAAGACGAAATTGGTAAAGCTAGACGTGAAGTGGGGGCCATCGCAAAGGACATTCAGGCAGCTCAGAAGCAGCTTAATGCAATTGAAACAAAGATCGAACAGAAGAAAGCCGAACGACATGCTATTTTGATGCAATGCAAGATGGAAGACATTGCAATACCTATGTTGCACGGAAATATGGAAGATATAGCAGGTGAGACAAGTACAACAAATGGAAGTGAAACAAATAATGATTCATCAGTAAGTACACAACAACAGTACGAACGCGAAAAGAGGATTACTATAGATTATGCGCTCTTACCTGAAAATCTGAAAGATGTGGAAGAAGAAGATATCAAAAAGACAACTGACAAATTAACGAAAATAATCAATGATTTGCAAAATACAATACAGCGCATACAAGCTCCAAATATGAAGGCAATTCAAAAATTGTATTTGGCGAAAGAGAAACTACAAGAGACTAATGAAGAATTTGAGCAGTCTCGTAAGAAAGCAAAGAAAGCGAAAACGCAATTTGAGAAGGTGAAGAAAGAACGACACGACAGATTCATGGCGTGTTTCGAACATGTGGCAAACGAGATAGATCCTATTTATAAGAGTCTGGCGAAGAATCAGTCTGCTCAGGCATTCCTTGGACCAGAAAATCCCGAAGAACCCTACTTGGATGGCATTAATTACAACTGCGTGGCTCCTGGCAAACGGTTTCAGCCAATGTCCAATTTGTCTGGTGGAGAAAAAACCGTCGCTGCACTAGCTCTGCTATTCGCAATTCACAGGTTAATATTTTCAACGCAAAATCCAATTAATGATACAAATACGACGGAAGATTAATCATTATTCTCTATTCGTCTATGTTCAGTTTCCAGCCCGCGCCATTTTTCGTTTTGGACGAGATCGATGCGGCTCTCGATAATACTAACATAGGAAAGGTGGCTAGCTACATTCGCGACAAAACGAGTTCGCTGCAGACAATTGTTATATCGTTGAAAGAGGAATTTTACTCGCATGCGGATGCGCTCATTGGAATTTGCCCGGACGTAAGTAGTTTGTGAATCATTTTACACGTCTTTGTTAATATTTGAATCGACTATATTTGCCATATATGAATTACAGGTAGGCGAGTGTTTAGAGAGCAAAGTGTTAACGCTTGATTTAACTACATGTCCTACACATGTTTCGTAGATATTTATTATTTAAAAGAAAATCTTTTTTTTTTTTTTTCTTATACATATATACGTATATATTCGATATGGACAACTTTTAATTGTATCTTCGAAGAAGAATATATAAATATTTCAAAATGTATTTAACATATTATTTCTAGATTTATTCATATTATGTTCTTCATATTATTTTGAAATCATTGTAAGACTTTATCATACTTTTTGATAAATTAGATTATATACACATATCTATGTTGTAAGTTAGAATAAGCTTGATAATAATTGTGAGAATGAAACATAAGTTATGATGTGAGTGATGTAAATATCTTTCAAAACTTGGCTTTAATAAAATCTTGCAAATGTAATATTAGAACAAGTGGTTTATTGCATTAATAAAACACGCATTTCTGAGTAACAATTACACGTGTTTTAACAATATTAATTATAGTAATGATAAATTAGTAACTTATTATTCCAAATGATAAGTTAATTATATAATAAAACAAGTAATGCTCTCTTATTTGAATCATACATTTTAAAGTAAATAATTAAAGTAATTTATACTATTTCAAATAGTTATTTTGTTTGTTGAACAATATGATTTAATCCAATGAACCAATCAAGTTTTTCAATGAAATAATCTTTTATATAAAATGTTTTTTTTTATAAAAAATGCAAGTAAAACATATATATATATATATATATATGTTTTACTTATATTTTTTATATATATGAACCTTCCTTGCCACGCCTTGTACATTTTGTTTCTCCCATTAAAAACTTAATATTTATATTAATTACATATACTGGCTGTGTTTCGGTATTCACTGCCAGTAATACTGAAAATCTATAGTGTAGATGAATATCGAGATGCAGATCTATAGATCTTCAGTCCCAACGGTTGAAATCGAATTTAACACTTGCAAAGTGGTAGCCCTGTTATTTCAAGTCTGGAGCGTCTAGATTTCCAACGGTCATTTGCTCACTGGAGCACTGGCCTATTACGTCGTATTCAGTAAACGCTTTGCCTTAAAAATGCCGGTTTCTTTAGATTCTATTGTAATTAACAACTTTAAATCGTTCTTAGGGAGAGTAGTAGTCGGCCCTATACGGGATTTTACAGTAATAATCGGTGAAAATGGATCCGGTGAGATTCTTATGCTCTTTGTAATGTTCGATGTTAATCGACTTAAATCAAAATTATTTTTCTATAATAATTTAAGTAGCTTGTTTTTTTAAAAAAAAATCTTCATTTTTGTATAATAAATCATATATTACATCTGTATAATTATATTATAAAATTGAGTATAGATAATAATCTATTAAGAGATTATGAATATATAAATTATTTAACTTGATATTTATTATTTTATTCGATTTAGTTTAATAAAATAAATAAGATTATTGATTAACATATCGTTTTACATAAAATTATTTTATTTGTTACATAAACATTTATTAAATAATATTTTAAATAAAATTGATTGACATAAAATCAATTTAAATTCTTTTTGAGAGAACTTTTTAATCTAATCTTATTCTTTTATTTTGTATAAATTTTTCTTTGCTTCTTTTGTTATTTTTATATTCCAATCAAGATATGTAAGCATTTTATGTATTTTAGGAAAATCAAATATCATGGATGCCATACGTTTTGCATTAGGAGAGGACGCGAAAAGTTTGCGTGTTAAACACCTCAGTAAACTCATTTATAGTAGATTTACTGTTGAAGAATCAATAAAAAAGTATTGGAGATATTTTCTTTATTAATTAATCTTAATTAATTTCATACTTATTAAGTTTTAAATTTTTAACGTACTACAGCCCTACCTATGTAGACTTGATCTTCATAGTAGACGATACAACAAGAAAGAGTTTTACGAGACAGATACATGGCGAAATTAGTCAATACAAAATAGATAACGAGGTGAAATTTTAAAACAATATTTACAATCTTATTGAATTATTTTTTTATTACATTAATTGACTCTGGTTGATCGTCTGTTTTTATCGTATAGATTGTTACGAATGAATTTTATATAACTGAACTACGAGAAATGGGTTTGGACATAAAAGCAAGGAACTTTTTGATACCTCAGGGTTCCATCGAATCTTTCGCAATGCAAATGCCGAAAGATTTAACTGCGATGTTCGAAGCGATTAGTAATTCAAACGCGTACAAAGCAAATTATGAGAGGTACAAATTTTGTTTTGTTCTAACTGATGATACAAGTTTTGCTGTGAGATTTGATAAATTTACTAGATTTTTATGTTACGACAGATTAAAATTAAAATTATTTAAAGCGAGAGAGGAAGTATTGTATAAAAATCGAATGAAGAAAAAGATATTAATTGAAAGGGAAAACGCCAGGATGGAAAAAGCAGAAAAAGAAAAATATATAAAGTTGGAAAAACAATATGTATGTCACATTTATTTTCAAACTATAAAAATTTTTAGAATTTACTATCTAATTTATATCTTTCTTCGTTGTTGTAAAATAATTATCGAATATATTATAGAATAAACGAAACTTCAAATTTCAATTAATTCAATTGCTTCTCATTAAGAAGAACATTGAATCCTTACAAAATGAGGAAAAAGAAATCAAATCGCAAACAGAAGAGTATTTACTTAATAAAAGAAATGCAATACTTTTACTGAAAAGTGCAGATTTACGATTTAAGTCATTATCCAGTTCTCTTGAAAGTATTGACCAAAGTATTCTGGAAAAAAAGAATATTATTCATCAGAGGAAATTAGAACTTATTAGTTTTGAGGAGGGCATCTCATATTGGCAGAAAAAACGTGATTGGGCCCGCAAGTCTTTAGATAGTGCGAGTAAAGCACACGATTCTAAGAAGAGAATCATCCAAGAATTAAAAACTGAGCTAAAACAAATAGATGAGAAATTAACGGAATTAAGAAAAACGTCACAGACGAGCATTATAGAACTCAGCAATTCTCAGGTATCTATAAATATCATATAAATACGTAATAGAATTTATGAAAAAAATAGTTCTATTTTTCATCATTTTGTGATAAATTTTTGCCTAATATAACAATATGCGCATAAGGTTAAATGTTACATGGAACTGACAAATGAAGTTGAATACCGAGCAAAGGATTTTATGAAACAAATAAATTTGATGCGCAATCAACAAGAAGCTCATGATAACGAACTTAATAACGAAAATAGGCGTAAGCAAGAATTGGAGGATAAAATAAAGCAAATAAGATTGACGATAGAAAATCTCGAAATGCGGCTCAAAAAATTGCAAGATTCAAACGTCGAATACAAAGCAATGATAATAGAAAAGACAGCAAAAAAATCAGAACTAAATCAGACAATTACTGAGACAAGCAATAAATCGTCCAGTTTGGAGAAGAGTATTGAAGATATTTCAAAAAAACTTTCCCAAATTGATGTTGATAACAATTCGCGATTGATTAAAAAAAATGAAACAATCAAAATGTTGAAACGGTTATATTCTGGCGTGGTATTATTTCTTCTAACTATTATTAGAATTTAGATAGTATAATGTTGATCATAGTTTAAAGAGTTAATGCAATTTTATTTTTTAGCATGGTCGCTTATCTAATTTGTGTAAGCCTATTCATCCACGTTATGATGTTGCAATAACTAAAGTTTTCGGTAAAAATATGGATGCCATTGTTGTTGATACCGAACTTACAGCAATTCAATGCATTCAATTTTTAAAAGAACAAAAGATAGGTGTTGAAATATTTTTACCGCTTGATTCAATAAAAAAGATATTTTTAAAACAACATTTACGGTAAGTAGTTGGAGAGAAAATACATCTATGGATAATATAAAATATAATGTTATGACTTTTAAGAATAATATAACATTAACGTTATTACTTACAGTTTTACTATAAAAGAACCGAAGAATATTAAATTATTATATGACGTATTGAAAATTTCATCAACAGAAATAGACAAAGCGGTTCTATTTGTCACTAAGAATACTTTGGTTTGCGAGACTATTGAAGATGCAAGAAAAATAGCGCACGAAAGTGAAAAACAAAAATCACATGATGTAATTATGTATGTATGTGTGTGCGTGTGCGTGTGCGTGTGCGTGTACGTGTATGTGTACATGTACGTGTGTGTAGACATCTAGACATATGTGCAGCTCATGTGTATTTTATTATTTTTTTATTTTTATATATTAATTTTATTTATAAAATATATATATTTTATATTTAGTGTGTTTCATTGGATGGATCTCTTTTTCGTAAAGATGGTACAATATCCGGTGGACAGGTTGATTTAATTGCAAAAGGAAAACAATGGAAAGAACAAGAAGTATTGATGTTACAGGAGCAAAAGGTAAATTTTTTGCAAGTTTAATGCAATAAATTATAATTAAATACCTATAATGGTTTATATAATATGTACGATTTTTTAGACACAATTAATGCAAGAATTTAGAAATTTGCCCAATATTTCTCTTCTGCAATCCGAACTTGATATAATTAATGTACAAATTGATGGACCCTCAATAAATAAATACATTGATAAAGATATAAAAGACACTGTACGTAATTAAAAAGCAAAAATAATTTATATCTTATAGTTTTATGAAACATATGACCTTATATATTATCAAATAATAATACATGAAATCTATTTTTGTAGGAAGACAAAATTATTAATTTACAGGAAGAATTAAATAGACTGGATGGAGAAATAATTACATTAAATGTATGTGTATTTTAATGTATATATATAGTCTTTAAAATTTCTTATTGATTTCTATAACAGAAAAATGTTTTTATTATTCGTAAAAATTTTAGATGACAATATCTAAAATTCAAGACAATATCCAAAAACGACTTAAAAAAATTGAAAACCTGGAGAACCATGTTAATGCAATTAAAGATGATTACTTTGTTGATTTTTGTAAAGAGATTAATGTGCCAAATATTAGCCACTATGAGAAGAATAATTTACGGTATAAAATTTTTAATTTAGTGTGTAATTATAAATCTAGGTATACGTATATACATATATATAAATTTAATATTCTTTTTAGAATTTATCAAGAACAGAAAAAGAGGCAAATGGAGTTTGAAGAGCAATATGATCGTATCGAGAATCAATTGCGTTTTGAAAATGAGAATGATACAGAAAGTAAATTTGCAAATCATATTTTTGTTAATTTATCATAATCATTTATCTAATCGTTGATCTTCTTACAAATTTTGTGTGAAAAGGTAAAGTGTTGAAATGGAAACATGCTCTGGAACAAGCAGATGCAGAACTGGATAAGCTACATCAGCAACATCAGAAACAACATGATAAGATTAAAATTGAGCAAGAAAAAATAAAAATGTCAAAGTTAGAAGATAATTATACAGACAAAGAAAAGGATTTAGAGAATGTAAAAAAAACATTGACTCAGCACAGATCGGAAATTTGTGTTATTGAAGAATTATATCTAAAGAGTCAGAAAGCTCATATTGCTGTACAGAGAAAAATAAAACAGCAAGAAATAAAATGCAGTACTATACTTAAAGAATGCAAGGTCTGTGAGTTTTTAAAGAAACTAAAAAACATCTATTATAAGAATAAACTTTAAAAGATTTGTTAATACAAATGTTAAATACTACGACATTATTTTGCACTTTTATTTAGCATTAGATATACTTAATATTATAATTATTTTTACAGATGAAAGATTTTACTATTCCAATGTTGGAGACATCAGCAAAAAGACGTAGACTGGAAGAAAGCTTTTCTACAACTAGCTCAAGTTCAAAAGAATCGTCAGAGAGTTATGAAGTGTCAGCAAAAATTGATTTTTCGCAATTTCCCGAGAATATCTGTAATTGTACAGAAGAAGAGTTACAAGATATAGCTGAACAACTTAACGAAAACCTTACAAAGATCCAGAATGAACTTGCAAAAATAGCAAATCCCAATCTTAAAGTATATAACACATTTATAATTTTACATATTATACATATATGTATATTTATATCAGATGTGCTTTTAAAAATCAATTTCATGATTTTAAATAAATACAGGTTGATGAAAAAATCCTTTCGATAGCTCAAGAAATAAAAGAGATAAATACAGATCTTCGAATCTGCCGTAATGAGTATAATAAAATAAATAAGAAATTTGAGTTAGTGAAGAAAAAAAGATCCAAACTATTTTCAAATTGTTTTGAGTGTGTTTCTGTGGTAATAGATTCTGTATACAAAGTTAGTATTTTTAATTATACTTTAAAATTCTATTTGTTTTTATCTGTATTTATTTGTATTTTACAATTTTTATCTAATTTATTTTCTATGCAGAGTTTGGTTAATGACACGTGTGCTCAAGCAGTTATCTTACCAGATAATCCCGAGGAACCGTATGCAGGCGGTTTAATTTACAGCTGCCTAGTGCCGTCTAAAAGCTTTCAGCCATTGCAATGTCTATCTGGTGGAGAGAAATCACTCGCTAGTTTGGCATTATTATTTGCAATTCAGCGGTATATTTTAATCCTAAGATTAATAGAATGTGTTACTTGCATTTGACTTTTATAATGCAGATAACAATGGATAGTTAAGAAACATAATTTTAATCTTTTTTTTCCATTTACAGTTATAAGCAAATGCCGTTTTTCATTATGGACGAAATTGATGCGTCATTAGACAAAGTGAATATTAAGAATGTCGTTCGCCTTATTGAGTCCCAAAGAAACATAATGTATATTATGATATCCTTACATAAGGAATTATATTCTAATGCCGACATGCTTGTAGGAGTTACTCTAGAAGTAAGTTGATCATTTATATATTTTTTTACAATTTTTCGTAATCTACTTACACTTTATTGTTGATTTTAGCATGATACAAATGGTTCTCACAGCAAAGTATTTGCCATTTCATTAAGTGGATATTGTAAGAAAAAGTAAAAAATTCAGCATATAATAAGATGTTCAGACAAGTTAGATATAACTTACATATTTTCTATCATTTATATAATTTTTTATATTAATTTTGTTTTGTTAAATATATTATATTAATTTCAGATTAAATTTTATTTATTTTTTTAATTATTTATTTAAAATTTTTATTTATTTAAAATTAATTTAATTTGTATTAAATTATTTGTAATTTGTGTTAAAAATAACATTTTTAAAACTCACGAATGTAACACATTATCATAATATGAAACAAAGTATCGTTAACACAAAGTGTTTTGTAAAAAATTATTTTGTTCTACATAAATATATAATCATTTGCATATCTCCTTAAGTTAAGTTTTGTAATGACATTACGTATGCGTATATAAAGAATACTACAATATTTAGAACAATTATCTCTATTCTATGATTGTACTAGTGCTCGTATTCAGAATGTATAGTTCTCATCAATGTGTGTTCATCTATGTGATGTATTTATTTCAATTGTATGTAATACCAAAAGATCACAATCAAATTCAATTTAATTATATGTTTAATTAAATTAATTTAATTATATGTTTAATTTAATTAATTAAAATAATATAAAAAATATGATTTTTTAATTATTTGGTTATTTAACCCTAATATATCTAATTTTTATATTATACTTAAAAAATTGGAGCAATTAAATTATAAAATTTATGCTATATATTTAAGATATACTAAAAATTTAAACTATTTGTGTTTACTGCATTTAATTATGAAATGAGAAATTGTACAAATATTTTTGCAATATATGTCGAATATATTAATCTTTTGCATTACTTGGTGATATAAAAATTAGTAAAGTATTTTTCGAAGATTTTATTTTAGTTTGTTATTATCAGTAAAACCTTAATAATAACTTGAATCTTGCTAGAAATGCAGGATGAGTGCTCCGTATTATGAATGCAATCTATTTATGTAAAAAAATATAAGGAGTGGTATATTTTATTAATTTATAGATTGCGATTTATTAATACATACGAAAAAATTAATGTCTTCTGACATCTAATGAAAGAAGGAATATAATTTCTGTTCCTAATGACGTGATTTTATATGTAATGTATGTAATGAGGTAACAAGAGCGTATGTAGCAGTTCCAATCGAATGTCAATACGAATTCTATGATGACTGTGCCGATTGCGTTGCTCCGGTTGCTTACATTAAACATAGTAGTAACTTTGATTTATAGCTGCCAGTAACGAATGGAGGAGGTGCGGGTCAATGCAGCCTATTGCGGCTAACGCCTTGTAAAATAAGACACATGCTCCGGGAATGCGGCCAAAATGATGATTGTCGTTTAATAAACTTATTAAGTGGAAACGGCAGCATCTCCGTATCGGAGCCCGAGTACTTCTCTGGCGCTAACTGATAAAAACGAGGCGAAGCGCTCATCGCGAATTAGGTCGTCGCAGCTCGCATTTCAATGGATCGAATGCATTTGCATTTAACACAAGGATGCGTAAGTGGTGGCCGTAACAAAACGAATTACTCGGTGTCAAAAGAAGTTCCAAAAAATTTTATAAGTTCCTACACTAAAAGCCTCTGATTAAACGAAATAATTAAAAAGAAATCAGAAATGTTTGCCGCCAAAGAACTTTTTTCTATAAGAATTGAAATACAATAATTGGCAGCAAAGCATTTTTGATTTCTTTTTAATTATTTCATTTAATCAGAGGCTTTTAGTGGTTTTTTCGATAAAAATATCCTTTTAATTTAATTTTAAAATTTGTTTCGTCCCGTTTAAAATTAAAATGATTTAAATGATTCAGTTGTACTAAAAATGATCTAATATTAGTTATCCATTTAAGATAGCTGATTACTTATTAGGAGCAAATGGAAATAGATCATTAATTTTTATGACAGTCAAAAGAAAGAGGTAAAAATATAAATGGCAAGTAAATTCCGTATAATTTTTTGTTCTGAGATGAATTATCTGCTTCACGATTAGACTTCAAGAGACCTCAATCCGTCATTAAGCAGAAAATTTATGCTTAATTAAAAAATCGGATGTAATGACGACAGACGCCGTGATGTATGTCGCATGCAACCCTTAAGTATAAGGTGATGACCTCTATTGTGTGGTGTCGTATAGCTTCTGACAGTACGCGGAATAATGGTTCTACACTGACAATACTGACATAGTCTTTTATAGGCTTCCATAAACTCACTATGACATTATTTAACGAGGACTTTGCAGACACATTGAAGTATATAAGTTTATTCATTTTGCAGCCATTATTGCGAATATTTATAGACGAGAGTAGTAAGATATATTAATTATTATTTAAAATTAATCTGAAGTTAATTTATAGCTAAATAATATATATAATATATTGATAAAATATAATTATATATAGTCAAATAAATAAATAAAAAAAGTCGATATGTAATTATATAATTAACAAACATTTTGAACGATTATAGATATTAATCTGTAGCACTCTGATGAATTTTTTGCTATTATTCTTATAAAAGAAGATTGTCAACATATATATATCATATATGGATAATATTGATAATATTGGACAAAACTGCGCAAAATGAAAAAATTAACTAGTTGAATTACATTACATCTCTTAGTTCATAACATATCAGCTTTACGCTTGGCAATGTACTTAGAATAAGAGAAAATATCTTTTATAACAAAAGTTATTTACATACAAATTTTACATACATATGTTTTCCATCAGATGATTAATTCTTCTTCTCTTTTTTACAAAAGAAAGAAAATATAGATAAACGAGACTAAATAAAGAAAGGAAGGAAACGAAGAAGTGTATAGACCAGGAGGACAGAACGACAAGAGGGTGGTCGCGGAATAAGACGGGAGAACCACGTGCATCTTGTAAAACGGAGGATGATGACTTCCCCTACATCATGCAGAGCATCTGCTAAATAGATGACACGCCGGTTACCATGAGTCTAGTTGTCCTCAGCCTCGCGATGCAAGCGAATCGGGACTAAGATCTATATTTTCTCCATTCTTCAGTGGAGTTTTTCCACCCCGGATAGAGAGACTTTACGATGAGGCGGCAGGCTCTAGAGCTGATCACGGGGTTCCTCGTGGTTCAGCTACTGCTGTCCTTGCCGAATCAAGTGAACGCCGTGAAGAACCGCTTGAGGAAACAACGGTCCAAACCGCAGGAGCATCAAACTCAGCAATCTGGCAATGATTATGATTATGATTACTATGGGACCTATGACGAATACGAGGAAAAGAACGGTGAGTACTCCAAAAAATTAGACTATGTAATAAGTAAAAGAGAGAAAGAAATTTTTAATTTAACAATATCTTATTTTTTTATTAATATTCTCTTTATATAGATCAAAAGGAGGACACTTACATTAGGATTACACACACATATCTAAGAATATTTGTTTTAATTATTGTAATTTGTAGTACTGTGTAAAAAGAAGACTAATGGCGAAATCCGAGATTTTTCCTTTCCAAAAAATTTGATTACATAAGATATAATAAGTGATATCTATAGAATATTGATTTGATATTTGATATTTAATTTGAATAGTGATTTAAATTAACAAGTTAACAAAATTATGATTATTTGAAATAAAACATAATAATGTTTTATTATAATTCAGTTAAAAGATTAAAGAAATTTTTACCCTTCAGAATTTTTTAAATTTTTGTATTATTTTTTGTTATCTTGATTAATATGCAAAATTATTATTTTATTTAATTATCATAATTAAAAAAATTTTAAGTGCAAGAATGTAGTTGTAAATGGAAAAAAGTTATTTGACAATTGTCTCGAAACGCCGGAAGGCTTTCGACGCAGATTAATCTTATTAAGACGCTATACGAAATAATTAATCTCTCGTTTTAATCAGAGCAACTTAATTAATACCATTTATTTCAATCTATTAACTGTAAATGCAATTTAATACGTCCTATAGCTAACGATAGTTTCCGGTTTAGTTTCTACTTCCTCACGGATATGATTGAAAACATTGTAATATATTTCGAACTTGTGTAAAATTTGTACAATAAACGTTGTAATGATAAGTTTTCACTTAGGTACAATAATTTTTTAGTTTTTTTTCGATTTAGTAATAAAAAGAATTTATCTATTTAGAAACCACAACAACGTCACCATTAGTAGTCACCAAACCTTCTGTTATCACGCGATTTTCGGGTAAGTGTTTTATCTTATTTTAATATAATAAAAATGATTATAAAGTTATTTTTTCAATTATTATAAATAAATCAATTATTATGAGCATATAAAATATAGGACGGTCCGAAACACCAACAGAAACATTTGTGAGACGAGAACCACCTACAGATTTACCAACTCCTACGACAACTCCATTTTATGATCATGGTATGTATAGAGATAATTAAAAAATTATTTTTTGATAAAGTAAAAAAATGGAATAAGTAGATTAGAATAAAATACTTTTGTTCGCGATCTTTGAGATCTAATTTTTTATTGTTTTACAGATTTAGAGGAGACTAGTCCTACATCTGAACGGGATCACTCAGTAAGTACAAGTTATTTGGTAATAAAATATTAAAGAAATCGGATTTTGTAAGGAATAGTGATTGTTAACTCTTTTTCTTTAGGTTTCACCTACGGAGATTTTACCGGGTGAAAGTAACGTATATAGTTCTGTGGCTATACCAGGACCACGCGTAAGTAATTGTTTATAACTATAACGAATAATTATCTGAAAAAAATGTTTACATAAAAATTTACAAAAAAGTAACAATATTTACAAATTAGGGCGCACCTGGTCGACCTGGAGACCTTGGTCGTCCCGGCGATGCTGGATTTCCTGGACAACCCGGTACGCCTGGGATTCCTGGGCCTCCTGGACCTCCAGGACCTGTACCTGATGTAAGAAATTTTTTTATAATTTAAAATTGTTTTCATTTTTTATATCATTCAAATAGTGATGCATATTAATTATTTATTAAGAATCAATATGTGTTCAATATGTATTAATATTAATTGATATCAGTATATAATAATTTATTAACATAAATGTTGATAATAATAATAGGTATCTCTATATTATCAACAAATGGCTTTATCTGAAGCAAATCAAGATAAAGGTCCGACAGGTGCAGCGGCGCCATTATATGGACCAGAGGCATTATCTTATATTCAAACGCAAGTAGGCCCGATAGGTCCGCGAGGATCTCCAGGTAGGCAATAATTCTTTTAATAATTTTGATTGCCTTATCTAAATTTGTTTCTAAATAACAATAATTTTAACAATTTTATTTAATCTTACCTAAAAAATATCTAAAGTGTCATTTAAAAATAATATTATTTATCGTTCAATTTAGGTCCTCCTGGTGCTCCTGGTCCCCAAGGTTTTCAAGGTACGCGAGGTGAAACCGGTGAATTGGGTTCCCCAGGCCCTCCTGGCATGGCAGGTCCTAGAGGCTTACCAGGATTACCTGGAAAGGACGTAAGATTATTTTAAGTATTTTTATTTAAATTTCGTTTCTTTGGAATAAAGTTATTTTCTTATAATTTACCTTCTTACATTAAAATTATTTAATTTTATTTGTCAGTTATAAATACATATATGCATAAGTTCATTATATATTATAACATATATATAAAAAATTTATATTTTATTAATGACAGGGTACTAGTGGAGAAGATGGTGAAACCGGTCCACCAGGATCGCCTGGTCCTGTAGGACCACGTGGTCTTCCAGGAATGCCTGGATTTCCAGGATTAAAAGGTCATCGTGGATTTCCAGGTCTAGACGGTGCCAAAGGTGAGCAAGGAGCTCCTGGTGAAAAAGGATCTATGGGCTCACCTGGGCCGATGGGACCAATAGGACCAATGGTATGTAAATATTATTATCGGAATTTATATATATTATCCTAATAAGTTAAAAAAAATATATGTATAATTATGGAGAAAATTTTAATGTTAAAAACATATAGAAATCATAAAACATTTTTCTACGCAAATGTATGTTATTGTTGATGCAGGGTCCAGCGGGGCCTCGTGGTGAAAGAGGTAGAGAAGGTTCATCGGGTCCTCCTGGATTGAGAGGCCTTGACGGAATTGCTGGGCCGCCTGGACAACCCGTAAGCTAATTATTCAATTTACACACAATTTAGATTGATATATCTCAAGATCTTTGAGAAATTATAATTTTTTCTAAAAGTTTATCAATCTTAATATTTTTTATCTGAAAAACCAAGATTTTTTTCTATCTTGATTATATTGTGCATACCTTTCACGTTTATTTAAATATTAATATCGTTTATAGGGTGCTTTAGGTAAACCTGGCTCACCAGGTTTTCCAGGCAATCCTGGAATTAAAGGAGATCAAGGATTGCAAGGACCGCCAGGAAGCCAGGGTTTGCAAGGTTTACGAGGTAAGATGTTTTGATGTTCATTTAAATAAATAAAATTACTCATTTTTTAATAAACATATTATATTAAGAAGATATATAATTATATTTATTTTCTCGATTTTAATTAATATTTCAAACAAAGGCGAAAGTGGTCGCCCAGGACAACCTGGTGAGACTGGCCCACAAGGTGTTCAAGGCAAGGACGGAATCCCCGGGGAGAAGGGAACCACTGGAGCGGTTGGACTCGTTGGTCTGCCCGGGTTTCCGGGTACTCAAGGTCAACCCGGAACACCGGGTAATCCTGGTATTCCTGGCGCTAAAGGGGCACCTGTACGTATATTAACATTCAAAAACTATGAAAGTTATTTCTTAGATTGTATAAAATTTTAACAATATTCTTGCAGGGCCCTCCTGGTGAAAGAGGTTTCAAAGGGGACACTGGAGTGAAAGGTGACGCAGGAATGCCCGGTCCGCGTGGAATTCCAGGCCCTCCTGGAAACGAAGGCAAAAGAGGCAAGAGAGGGATGCGTGGACCAATCGGTGCTACGGGATCTCCTGGAGAACGTGGCACACCTGGAGCACGTGGTCTTCCTGGCTCTGATGGTCCTGTCGGGCCTCAAGGTATCGCTTATTATATGTTATAAAATTCAAGTGTCTTTATATATTTTAAAGTTTTGAAGTTATGTCAACATTAGTACACATATTCTTTATTTTTCAAAAATGTAATATAAATACATAATAATTACCAATAACCGAAATTTTAAATAATTATTAGGGCAATCTGGTGATCGTGGTCCTGCAGGAGCTATTGGACCGAAAGGCACCGTTGGAGATCCTGGACGACCTGGAGCGCCAGGATTACAAGTACATAATAATAGTTTTACATATTTTATGTGCATTAGTTTATAACCGAAATATGATTATTGAATAAAAATTTTAGGGTGCGCGTGGTTTAATGGGTAGGCCCGGAGCTCCCGGGAAATCAGGTAATCCTGGAGAACGTGGAATTCAAGGTGCAGATGGTAAACCTGGAGAACAGGGACCGCCTGGCCTGCAAGGTCTACCAGGACCAATAGGAGCAACAGGGGAGAGAGGATATCCTGTAATTATTGATTTTCTGTAATAAAAACATAATTAATAAATATAATCTAATATAGATAAATGTAATCTAATATTAAGAGTGAATATATTCTTGCTCTCTAAAAGTGAATCAGTGAAACTCACTGTCAATCAGCGATTATACACTGATTGACAGTGAGTTTCACTGATTTACTTTTAGAGAGCGTATATCGTACAAAAATTAAGCATAATAATGTAAATATTAATACAAACATTAACATTGTATCTTTAATTTTATAGTACTTTGCCAAATTTGTATTGTATTAGGGAGAACGCGGAAAAGATGGTGAACCTGGCAATCCAGGGCCGCCTGGTCCAAGGGGAGATACCGGTAAAGAAGGGCTTCCAGGGGCACAAGGTTCACCTGGTCCAGCAGGAAGCGACGGTGCACGAGGTTCTCCGGGACCCATTGGTCCTAGAGGTTTTCAAGTATGCAACGAAGAAATATATTTTTCATAATGCAAAGAATAAAGCAATATAATTTATCGTGTAAATAAAATATGTATTTATCGTGTAAATAAAATTTGTTTACAGGGTCTTCCAGGTAATCCCGGTAGTACAGGTGTTCCAGGCAAGGACGGAGAAGCGGGAGTACAAGGACGTCCCGGTCCGCCGGGATTAATTGGCAATAGAGGCGAGCGGGGACTTCCAGGAGAAAGAGGACTCCCGGGGTCTCCAGGACCTATGGGTCCTAGAGGAGAAACAGGGGCACATGGTGATGATGGTCTCATTGTATGTTGCTATTATTTATTTTTCTGTATTTATTATTACATATAGAACATATAAAAAGCGGTTAAAGTTACAACACAGTTTATGATTGAAAAATCTTATTTCTTAATCATAAAAGATTTTGTAATACGTATATTTTTATTTTTATTTTTAAAAATTAGTTTTAATAAAAATAATAAACTTTTATTAAATTTAAATGTAATTTTATGCTTACAGCAAATTTACGAATTATTGATTTGCTTTATTAACTTTTTAAATACTTCATATGCTAGTGTACGATAACTCATATCATTATGAGAGATATGAATTTTATGTATTTATATATTATTCCAGGGTTTACCAGGACCTAAAGGAGATAGAGGAAATGTTGGTTCACCGGGTTTACTAGGACTTCCTGGTGCGACAGGATTACGCGGAGAACCTGGACAAAAAGGAGAGAGGGGTGCACTTGGACCAATTGGCCCCGAAGGCCCACCAGGTAGCGTTAAGTTATTTATACTTTTATAAATTAGTAATATTTAAATTAATCTGTAAAATATAAACATAAATCTATTTTTATTTAGTATTTTATCAAAAACAATTTAAATATCACAGGACATATTGGAGAGCGTGGTCCACAAGGAGAAGTTGGACCTCTTGGCCCTCCTGGAGAGCCAGCAGAACGAGGCGATCCAGGTCCTCCTGGTCCTATTGGTGAACCAGGAGCATCTGGAAATCCAGGAGAAAGAGGACCTCATGGATTACAAGGTTCGCAAGGTTTTCCAGGGCCACAAGGATTAATCGGACTTCCTGGTCTGAAAGGCGATCGCGGATATCCGGGATTAAAAGGAGAACAAGGAGCCACCGGATTTCCTGGTAATAAATAGATAATTAAGAACTATAATTATTAATAAGTAATAATTGTTTAGTAAGTATTTTACATTCTTATTATATATAAATATAATTATTATGTATTTTATTTTATGTATATATTTCTATCATATTTTTTAAATACGAGGGTGAGTCAAAAATTATCTACACTTTTTGTTTTACAATTTATTTACACAAAGATAGGGCTTCAACATGTATATTATTTTTCTACATAATCCCTTCCTCTGTTAATGCACTTGGTCCAGAGGTCCACAAGCTTGCGTATTCCTTCCAAGAAGAAGGTTTTCGGTTAGTCGCGAAGCCACTTTTGGAACACCTTCCCTATAGCCTTGATCTTGCTCTCTCCGATTTTCATCTGTTTGGGCCGCTCAAGGATGCTTTGCGAGGTCGTCGATTGTCCACAGACTTAGACGTGCAGGAAGCGGTGCAAAATGATAGCAGTAGAAAAATGATATACATGTTGAAGCCCTATCTTTGTTTAAATAAATTGTAGAACGAAAAGTATAGATAATTTTTTACTCACTCTCGTATATTACTGATTTATAATAGTATACAATAAAATTATTTTTTATATGTACATTAAATATATAAATGTTACGAAATGATTAATAGGCAATCGCGGCGAAGTCGGATTACCTGGACCTATTGGACTTACTGGTGCTAAAGGAATTAGAGGTGAACCTGGTGCACGAGGTGAACCTGGTTTAATGGGACCACCCGGTATCAGGGGACATATTGGACCACCAGTAAGTCATTATATTTGCAAATCGTATTAAATTTTATTAAACAGATGTAAATAATCTCAGGTAACGTTTATTAAAAAAACTTTGTACCTAACAAGAAACCGCACTTGCTATGAGATAAATAAGACATTAGAAATTAAAAAATAAATAAATTATATAGGAGTAAAAATGTTATAGGGATCACCAGGAAATGTAGGACCACCTGGTGCTTCTGGATTACCTGGTATTAAGGGCGATATAGGTGATATTGGACGTCCTGGAAATCCAGGTCCAATTGGTAACCCTGGTCTACCTGGAGCAGATGGAATTAAAGGTGAAAGTGGATCTCCAGGTTCTCAAGGAGCGACGGGTCCTCAAGGACCTCAAGGTTTACCCGGTGAAAGAGGTTCACCAGGCTTACCTGGTATTGCTGGTCCTATAGGAAATAGCGGATTACGCGGAGCTCCCGTAAATAAAAATATATAGTTATAGTTGAATAAGTTTGTGCAATCTTTCTGCTTATAGTTAGTTATATTTTTATTATATCTTTATTATATATATATATATATATATATATAATTATTGTATAGCATATAAATATTATAAATTTACTTATTAAATAATTTTATAAAAAATAATGTATTTTTATTGCAGGGTGAAACAGGACAACCCGGAAAACCAGGATCGGAAGGTCCACCCGGACTTCCCGGATTAATAGGTTCTCCAGGACCGCCTGGTCACATAGGAGAAGTAGGACCGGAAGGACCAGTTGGAAAACCAGGATCACCGGGTATAGGAGGCCGACCGGGTGACAAGGGACCACCTGGAGTACCTGGTGCTGCAGGACCGTCAGGTCCTCCTGGAATACCAGTGCGTTGATTTTTGTTTTCTTTATATAAAGCCTTTTCTTTTCTATAATAAATATAATAAAGTAATAATATTATATCAGTAATAATATATTTGTTCCTTTTAATAGGGACCACTTGGACCCACCGGACCTACCGGACTCACTGGAGAACGTGGCCCAAAAGGTGAAACAGGACCGCAAGGTGTAGAAGGTCCACAGGTAATCTTTCAATTAAAATTCAATTAAAATAATGTAACTCTCACAACTTTGTTAATTAAAAATAAAATTAAAGATATTAACTTTAATTATATTAATTTTAAGTCTATTTTTAAGAGTGGATAAAATGTTTAGTAATCATAATATAATTTTTATGTAAATTTAATCCTTCATATATATGTTATAATATTTTTAGGGCCCGCGAGGAAAACCTGGCTCAATAGGTCTCGAAGGTGCAAAAGGAGATCGTGGAGAAGAGGGACAGAAAGGGGCTAAGGGACATCGAGGATTTACTGGTTTACAAGGATTGCCCGGGTCTCCTGGTTTAATAGGAGAAAAGGGTATACCTGGTTTACCGGGACCTCCTGGTAAAGACGGAGAGCCAGGTATTAGAGGTAATCCTGGACGGGAAGGCAATCCAGGACCTATCGGACCTGCGGGAAATCCTGGACCAAGAGGTCCACCTGGGGAAGAAGGTCGTCATGGAACAGCAGGTCCTCCAGGACCGCCTGGACCACCAGGTCCTCCTGGAGACGTGGGTTTTGGTTACGATGCTGCATCTCTAGCAGCACTAATGGGTATGTTTCAATTAATTGGTACAAGTATTAATTAACAGATGTTATGTAAAAGATATTTAAAGTCATCAGAACATCGGAATTAAACCTTCTTTTAGATTCATTTAAATTTTTTAAATATATTAAAAATAATTAAGTTAAAAATATTTAATAAATTAGATTATAATATTAAGAAAATTATTTATTATAGGGCAAGGCCAAATTAAAGGACCTGATCCACTTGGTGATGAACCACCAAGAATATTTAGTAAAGATATCACTGAAAAGGAACGAAGAGAATTGCTTTTGAAAGCTTACGAAAAACTAAAATCGTCGTTCCAAAAGTTGGTGAAGCCGGATGGTGAAAAAAATTCGCCCGCTAAAACCTGTCGAGATCTATTTGCTGCCTACCCAGACAAATTATCTGGTAAACCTTTAAGACACATTTAAGATTGTAATTATTGTACTTTACTTTGATTTTTAAATTGTTTTCTTAAAATAAGAAATGTAAAACATGTGAAGTAATACAAAAATATTAAATACACGAAAACTAATTAAACTCCTTAACAAAAATCTAAGGTAAAGAAAAAAATCAAAAGCAAATATTAAAAGAGACAAATATAATGTTTTATAGATGAATATTAAAATTAACATAAATTTGTTTATCATTAACAGGCGAGTATTGGATTGATCCAAACGAAGGAGATATTCGAGACGCGATCTTGGTATATTGTGATGCTGAAAAACGTGCAACTTGCATTTTACCGAATCCATCGCGTTCACCAGAAATTACTCACATCACTGATCAACAGGAAACCTGGCTAAGCGAGATAGATGATGGCATGAAGGTTGTATTATATTTTATATATTTTTTTAAATTCTGGTTATTAATTGTTGCATTAAAATAGTATAAAGCTCTTTATTAAATATTTATAAAATATATTTAATTATATATATGTATATATGTGTGTAAATATTGTATTTAGATTACATACAAGGCGGATAGTAATCAAATCAGTTTCTTACAATTGCTCTCTAAACATGCGAATCAAAACATCACATATCATTGCAAGAATAGCGTGGCTTACTTCGATTACGAGAAAAAAACATATAGAAAAGGTTTGAAGTTGTTGGCTTGGAACGACGTTGAACTGACACCACGAGGAAATCAACGTCTTAGATATGAAATGATAACGGATGAATGCAGGGTAAGTCAGTTTTCAAGTGCAATAGTTTTAACATTGTTATTTTATTTGAATTTAATTTAAATTTCAAGACTAAATGTGCATAAAAATAAACAGGACACACACACACACACACACACACACACACAAAATTTAAAACATTTTTTGAATTATTTCACATATGTTTTCTGTGATTTATGCGTATATTTATTAATTCGCAGCTCCATCAAAATCATTGGGGTAAAACTGTCGTTTCATATGAAACGGATAAACCCTTAAGACTTCCTATCTTAGACGTGGCTTTACGAGATATCGGAAAACCGGAACAAAGTTTTTCCATTGAGATTGGTGCAGCTTGTTACGATTAAGACAGAGTACGACATTGCGATTGTTATTTCATGTCTAGAACACTGTCGTTTTCTATTATGTAATCCTAAGGAAACAATAGTCTTCTAATTTTAATAAGATAATTGTATATTTTATCTCAAGTGGCAATATAAAATTTTACTTAACTTAATCTGTGATGGTTCTGTGTCATTATATTTTTACTCAAATTAAATAGTAAAAATAATTTAGAAATATTTAATAGAATTATCTCTAAAGTAATAACGATAGTTTTTCTTTCTAGGACAAATGCAAAGCAATGCAAATTAAGAAAAAATATAGAATCTAAAGTGATATATATATATGTATACATATATGTATATATATCGCTGGAATATTTTATAATATAAATCAATTAGAAAAAATTTTCACAATACTTAAATATTATCAAGTATTAAATGCTTGAGTTTTTAGTGTAAAAGAATCCGCGCGATAATTATGGATTTGGTTCTCTCGCAATAGGCACAATGCCAAAGTATTATTGTGTACATAATGATAGATAAGTTTCATTTATATCATTGTTATTCTGTGCAGCTATTTAGGGAAAATAAATTTATGCATATGTAATATTCTGATTTGGCATGTCGAGATCTTTTCGCACTTTCTTTTGTAATATTTCACATTTTCGCACTTGTCAATTTGTAATATTTCACATTTCTTCCTATGACATTATAATTAATCATGTGTAATCATGTGTTAATAGAACATAATTGGAGTATATTTCTTTTAAAAGAAACTAAAAAGAACGAAATTCCTCACAATTATTACTTCTTCTTTCGGTCCCTTTCATCTTTCTTCAAAGTATAAACTTTTATCAATATATGCTTTCTTTATTCTCAGTAATGTAAGAAAGAAAAACATACCGAAAAAAAATATATTTATTTTAATTAAAACCCTCATTAAGAAATATACGCAAACATTATCTGCTGAATAAGTTCCACTTACTCACGGATTCCGTCACATCTATAGCTACTGTTGGCGCAGGCGTGGATGGAACTTTCCTTATGACATCAAACACGCCGACCAGTGCTGTAACAAAACATTTGGCTATCCAGTATAAGACTAAAATCTTTATAATCCGTGTACAAAACTTATATTTGCAGTTATGTCTCTAAATTGACGGTCTTTTTGTTTAGTACAGTATTGTGGCAAAAATATTTTCAAAATATATCTATTAATTATAATTAAATTTTTTAATTATACATTGTTCATTACACACATGTATCTTCAATATTGTTAAAGTACAGCGTGAAAAATATTACGTTAATAGGGAAGACGTCAAAACTCTTTTCCATTTATATTAAATATTATAGTTTTAATTATAAACGTTATAATTATAACACAGTACTGAATATTACGTACAATCATTACATAAATTATGTAAGACACACGATTTATAGTTAAACTTTATAATACAATATAACAAAACAATGTTACAAATGCGTATACGTTGAGACGGACAAATTCAGTGGCTCGATTGACGGCATCCTCTGCCACTCGTGCTGCGGCGCCGATGCCCGGCCGCGAAAGGGAGCGACCGGGGCCCGGGGGTCGCGGGTCGCGGGCCGCAACTCCCGGCAGGGCTCTTGCCATTTACTGCGACCATTTCAGTTGTGCTTCGACCGTTTGCGTTACGTCGTGTCGCTCATCGTGAGGAACGCGATCGAGAGTATTATCCCGTGACCAGGAGCGAGGTACGCGAGTCCTCGCGAAAGGGCATCGGACGGCGTCGCCGACGTCGTCGTCGCTCGCGATTAAATCGGACTTTCCCAGGTACGGTGCCCGACATCCGTGAAACACACACACGTGGCAGTGTTTTTCGCGTCCCGCCGCGCGGCCGTGCCTTCCGCCCGTTCTATCGATCTATCCCCGTGAAGAGGTAGCTTCGCGCGCAAATCTTTTTCCCACGGGCGACGGGCACGGGGGATGAAAAAGGGAAATCGGAATTGTGAGTCACGGGTTAAAAGCGCCGATGTTGATCCATTCCGGAGCTGGCGTTCGAATCGCCGCTGATCCGCGAATGAAAGGCTCTTACCGCTTATTACCGCGGCGTCAGCAGCTCATTGTGTTCAATCGTTATTGCCCCTGGCGACGAAGGAATTATTTGGAGCGGCGTTATTAGAGCGAGATTAGACCCGCCGCGTCGTTTAACAAATACATTCCGCTAGAAGTAGGAAACTATTTGATTTTAATAGAAATATTTGTTACAGCATAATATTGTGCAAAGTTTTAAATGGTAAAATATTAATTAATAAACATTTGACATAATTTAATATATAATATAGATTCAAATCTCAGCGCTCGAAATAGTTATAAATCAAACCAATGTATTAATTATAATTAATTGAAAAAAAATAGTATTTTATGATCGA
Source organism: Tetramorium bicarinatum (assembly GCA_928718305.1). Classification (NCBI taxonomy): domain Eukaryota; kingdom Metazoa; phylum Arthropoda; class Insecta; order Hymenoptera; family Formicidae; genus Tetramorium; species Tetramorium bicarinatum. Next base: position 14,606,377 of record OV788324.1, read on the forward strand.
ATAATTAAAGCGATAAAATCGCGATAGAGTGAAAATTTTAATAGAAATATTTGTTACAGCATAATATTGTGCAAAGTTCTAAATGATACGATATTAATTAATAAACATTTGACATAATTTAATTACGTAATACCGATTAATATCTTAGCGCTCATAACAATTATAAATCAAACCAATTTAATAATTCATTGATAAACAAATATTTTAGTGATCGAATAATTACAGCAATAAAATCATTATAGAGTCGCGCTTGTGAAAAAAGAAATGAGTTAGTAGCTGAAAAGAGCGATAATTGTATTCCCTTTGGAATGACTTTAACGATAAATCAAACTGTCATTTAATTTTCAACGACGTGATATTTACGCTTCGGCGACTGACATTGAACAGGTCCGAGTTTTCATTGTGAATCGACATTCAGAAGTGACAACGTATATACGTACATACATTGTACCGGTAACAAAATTAGAAATTAGTTACGCTGCCAATTTCAATGAACGCATGTCATAGAGAAGGTGTGGCTTATCATACAATCCGTTTTCTCAAACAAATCCATAAATACTGTGAAGAAACTGCGCGTCGAGCGTGTAAATTTATCTTACATATAATTAACTGTTGCCGTATGCATCCACGTGACGTAATGAAGGACAAGCCACTGTACGATAGGAATTATCAGATAATTTTATGAAATGCAGAAATGAATTTTTCGATACTAATAAGAAGGAAAAATTTTAAAAACTAAAAAAAAAAAAAAGAAAAAAGGAAGGATAAAAAATGAAAAATATTTCTTCAGCAAAAATGTCGAACAACGATAAATTATTTAAAAGAATAAAATGGATAAACCTGTTTTTTCAAGGATTATTTCACGAATGATATCAAAATTTATGTTTATTTATTTATAAAATAAGATTGCAAATTTATTAATGAATTCTAAATTTCATGATTTTTTTTCATTTCTTTCATAATTTCATTGATAATTGTTATCACGTGAGTGAGACGTACGATCGATGATGTAATGTTTTTCTGCAATGTACGCTCATTGTGTTAATTGCATAAGATAACGAATAATTGCTCTCCATAAAAGCAGAATCATGAACGACCGACTTTTCGAAATATCTAACGCAACCCTCTGACGAAAGTTTAAAAATTATTGCGGATTCCGCGATTGTGGAATTATCTGATATCGCTTAGCTTTTCTTACCGATAGAATCTTTCTGATTGAAATAATTCGCTTTTGCAAAAATATCTCGCAATGTAGACAGCTGGTGTGCACGAGTGTCATAACGTGTCATCGAATCAGCGAGTTGTGATTAATTTTATCAACCGTCCGTAGATACGCAATCGAAATGATTCACACATTTACAAGTCGAATAATGTTTGTGAGTGCAAAATCTGTACCCGGAAGTGTCCTGTTAAGACAATTTGAAGTAAAGTGCACTCTTATCTCTTATTGGTAATAGAAATACCAGACGCAGGGAATGGCTGTAATGAGGAATAAGTTCGATAATTGAAAAGTCTGCAAATATTACCTATGCTTTTCAAGGAATTTGGAAAAACAAATTTGAATGTAATTTTTACAATTAAAAACTACTCGTTTTTTTCTCGAGTTTATAAAATTGAATTAACTTATTGTCTTTTATAATACAAACTTTACTTGAGAAGCGTATATATTGAGAATTCGTCGAAAAAAGAATTGTTGAACAATAATAAATGAGTATAAATAATTGTTTTAATTTTTAATATGACAATTAAAATTAAAAAAAATATATATATGTATTGTATAAATATAAAATTATTATGTCAATAGTTACTTTAATGACTATCATTCAATGATACTTGTTATAATTGTTTACACGTAATTAAAGCTGAAGCTTCATGTTCCCGCATGACATAGCAGTCAAGTAATCAGTCACTTGGTCTCATGTTTTTTCTTATCTCATGTTCGCGTATACTCGCGATGCGCAATTGGCAAACAAAAGATTAAAAATGGAATAAAGAGATCCAGCATGTTGAAAGCAGAGTCAGTGAGGAGAAAACCCTAGACAGTCTTGAGAATATTGCACTTGAGGCAGATCGGTCGATGAACGTTAAAGTCTGGCAAACTTATCGCTTAATGTTGCACAATGGGACACGTAATTACATATGTCAGCCGTTTTTGTAATTTAAAGGCCTTGAGTAAAAGATATACTTTCCAAATCTCTTACAATTTAGTTCGCGCACACGTGGGCAAATTGTAATATAAATTTTTTTAAATAAATCGGTGAATAAAAAATTTAACAATCTAGTTCTAGTTTGAGTAATAACTTTTTCGTCTGTACAGTTTTTTTTTTACAACAATGAATACGGCAACAGTTTCAAACGTTCCAATTAACGTATCCTTTCAAAATTTCTGAACTAACGGCTAATTGGATAAATCCATTTTAGTAGCTTGTAGTTTCTCAAAATGTACAATCGAGTCTCACGTATAGATTTATCACGTGCACGTATTACAGTATTGCACAAGTTCAAGCAATTCCAATATTGAGGCGGATGAGTGACATAGGATAAGTGGATTACAACAGACGACTCAACACGAAGACTTTTAAATCTTATGAGAAATTTACAAAATTCCCGAAAACCCAAAATGTTGGTTAATTTTATTGCTGAAATAATAAAAATATAAGCAGCAAGGAAGAAAATAAAAAATTTAATAATAGCTTAAAATAAGAATGCGACTTTAAAATTAGTTGGAATAGAAAAATAGATAGAAACGTCCCAGGTAGCAAGCCAACGTTATCGTCATTTTGACGTTGAAATGTTATCGTAAGAAAATGTCATTTTAAAGTCAAAATGACGATAAATTAGCTTGCTACCGGTAGGAAATGTTCCTCTATCTGGGATGTGATACATGCATGTTGTATCGTTTTTAAACTCGCTCTTCATTTTTCTCACATAATGCTGGATCTGTCAATCTATAGTTTTATTAACTTTGCAACTTTGATTCTTGCGGATCAATCAATTCGTTCCGACTTTTAATATTTGATGATCATCTTGCATAACTGAATTATACAGTTTTCAGAGATTTATTTCTATTCCATGCTAAGAAGTTCATTAATAAGAAAGCAGTTAATAAATTTCTTAATAATAAATTTGCTTCGTACAATCTTACGAGAAAACGAACAAAAATATTTAAAACATAAAAATATACATACATATTTACTAAGCAGAAACGAAAAAATTCCACGAATACTTTTCTCCCAACATAATTTTTATTTTTAAACAGAATATATTTCTTTTTACTTTTTTTTTTTTCTAATCTTTGTAATGTCCCTTTCTAATCTTTCTAATCCTTCTAATTTCTTTCCCCAAGAAATTGACAGTAAAAATGTTACGTAGAACTTTTCTGATTCCCCGGGTTCGTGCCTGCTCCAGTTTAAAGTTCACATTGTCATTCTTCCTTTGGTCCAGCACGTGGTCACGCGACACAACATTACGCAAGCCCGGACGACTTCGATATCGCGATTTAAATATAGAAAACGCGGATTGGTGTACGTGCCACGCGTGTGTAATAGCGGACGCGTGTCTTTCAGGCATCCTCGTGACCGAGGCAATCCCCGGAGGACGGTATCGAGCACTTCGACGCACGTCAAACGCGTAGGCGTCAAAGGTGGAGAGAAGCGTCGTCGCGTCCAACGACTTTAAAGATTGCGAGACGACATGACGCAACGTGGCCGGCAGCGAATCGATTGAACGCCGAAAAGCGGAAAGCGGAACCATCCTCAGTCGCGATTGCGAAGCCGACCGTCGATCGATGAGAATCCGCGCCTGACAGAGCGCTGAAGTAAACGAACCGTGAGAACCTGTCTTCCTCCTCCGTCGTGTCCAGCATCACGTTCTCACGCTGATAACGCATTTGCGACGTACGTTCGCGACAAACGACGAAAATGGCTCTCTTCCGAAAGTTCAACGGTAAGTGCTGGCCAATTGATGATTATTAAATTGCACGACGAGCCGTGATTTCATCTACTGCATTCTACATTTTTGTTGTTTTATTACGATCTCGGGTTTTATCGATTTTTGCAATTCTATTTTATTCTATAGATACGTTTATTATTTTTATCTATGCTCTTTATTATCAAATATAAAGTTTCTTCGAAACTGACACGATGTTGTTTTAGGATTTATAATTGATATGTTGGATTTCTAAGCATATGTTATAAAAACAAAACGCGATTAACTTTCGATTAATAAAATCGTAATCCTACTTTCATGCAGAGATTATTTTTGCATGGCTCAAATATCAAGGGGCATGTGTATTTAGTATTTATAACATTCGGAATTTAATTATGCTAGTTTCAATTTTTCGCTAATAAATGTCACGATAGGTCAGTGTTCAATATCTTCGCCAATATATATTGGCTAATATCTCTCGAATTTCAGTAAACAAATTCCAAAGTCGCATATATGCTTTCGTAGTCAAATATAGAATACGAATGACGAGACAAACCTGTAAACCGACTTGCTCCCACACGAAAAATACAATCGCACATAAGTAGTTAAAAAAAAAACTTCAACTCGCCTCGTGTCTCGCTTTCAATATGAAAAACTTTAACTCGCCTCGTGTTTCTTTCAATACGAAAGACTTGGGTTTTTATTTGCACCAACATATTTTAGCGAAAATCTTATTTCTGGAAAGAGAAAAAATTTACTTTTTTCTTGACATTATTTTTCGGAGGAGACTCTACGGAGTATAATATATCGTATAATTAGTAGCATGCAAATTTGCATTACTCTATTAGTTACCAAACTTCCTAAGTGATAAGCATGATTGAAAATGATAAACATTATATAACCACATGCACGTACGTTCGTGTAATAATCTCCGGGTTTGATAGTCAACGCGCGTTATCAGGCGATACACATGATTCCGCGACATGTTGTTTCGATCCGAACGGAAATTCAAATTAGTAAACATTGCGCATCGCATTATGCAAACGCGTACACGTCACACGTAACGCACATTTTTCCGACAGAGCTCCATCTAAGTTTTCAATTTCGCACAAAGTATTTGTAACTCGAGCTGCTATTTTACACCGTTCACTTTACAGAAATAGACCCATGGAATAGGCAGGTTACTCGTCCACGGTCATCTATTACGCTGGCACATTTTCTGTTCTTAAAAAAAATATGTATATATAATACAAAACAATATTTATACGCACGATTTATCGAAGTTGATTGATATGTATATAGCGCGCCTGAAACAGCGACCTAAATCTTTAACAATTTCTCTTTGAAAAACTATGAGCCAAATAATACAACGAATTTGGAAAGAATCGCTTTTTTTATTTAAATTTTATATAATTTTAGAAAAGGCAATTATTTATAATTTTTTATTTATTAAAATCTGAATTGTTTGACAATTTTGAATTAAATTTATATATATATTTTTTAGCAATTATTTTATAAGAAAATATTGTTTTTCTCTCTTAATGTTATATATTTCGACAATATAATTTTTAAATATATTTATTTAAAAATAAGATCTAATTTTGAACCTACAAACTATAAGAAAGATTCTAGTTTTCTATGTAGAACATTTAAAATTTAGTTTAATGAATTTTTTATTAACGAAACACTTGCGATAGATCTTGGACACACTATGTATTAATAGCTACGAATAGGATGTTAATGAGGTGAATGACTTGCATTCAATACGTAAGAAATTACTTGGAAGACTATGTCGTAAATATAATTTTGCTGTCTAAATATATTTTCTGCGAGATCTCTGTATGAGTGAATAAGTGAGAGAAAGAGAGAATGTGTGAGTATCAATTTAGAATCAACGTGTTATAAATATTATTGTGATGCACATATGACCTACTGGTACGTAATCAGCGCACACAGTAAAAAAGCTATTATATTATGCAATTTGTAGTGCAATAATATAAAATATTGTTTTTGTCATTTTGCGTACTTGTTTTTTTGTTCATAAATGCAACTTGATACAATTTAAATCGTAGCTTGCGATTGTATTTGCATACATTATCTCGTAGTGATAAATAATACAACGCGTTATTTTTGCCGATCATTAAATGCGCGTTGTTCCTGTGACCTTTGAACCCATGCGTAGTTGCTCAAACAAGTAGCATGAAAAATATACGAATGTCACAAAAGTACATTTAATTTTCTTTTTACACGGTAGGCCTGTCCGCGTAAAAAGAAATCGCCTTTTGGAAAAACCACATAGAAAGAAAGATATATTCAAAACGATACGAAAGAAGATATTCACTAATTACATAATTCGTGAAGGAATCGATTATAAATAAAATTAAATTCCCCTAATTATAAATTGTTTTAATTAAATCAAGGATTAGAAGATTATACTTATAATTTTATTTATCATTCAGAAAAGATTGTGTGTAAGTAGTATATCTGTTAATAATTAGAAAAACTTTAATTAATCTTATAACTAAATACCATCAAGTTTTTAGTAAATTACAAAAATTTAATTTATCTACTAAACTACTTACATGATTAAAAATTTGTAATAAATTTAATTTTTTTTATTAAGATTTTATTAGAATTAATTTTAAAATTATTGATAAACCTGTAATTTTGTTTAGTCTACAAACGATTCATATATCAAAGATACATATATTGCTTGTATCAGAATGCAAAAATAATATTAAGTCAAGTCAGTTTGATCTTTCAATAACAGTGTTGATTTAAAAACACAAAATATCGCATCGTAAGATATGGAAAAGATGAAAAAATGTCTGTATAACACTAGGCAGTGTTATACAGTGCTATCTATTTAATTGCACTCCATTTTGCTTTGTAATTATCAGCAATTCAATGAGACTCATGTGCCATCATTAATATAAGAGAGAAGTTCGATCAGGTACGTATATAGTTATCGCGACCTTCTAAATTTGTAATCTGCGTCAATGCTTTTCCTTGGACGAGATTCCCTTGAAATATAGTCAGGGAATGTGTCTGTGAGTTTTAACGAGCATTTCTAAGTGCATCAAGATAATTAATTTTGTAGATTAATAACCATAGCATGTTGTTGAGTATGTATATTTTCGTGAGATACCAGATATTATATAATGTTAAATTCTAACGATAAAAAGATAATAATGTGATAATAATAAAATTATTAATACAACATGTTATTAAAGTAAATTAAAAATGACAGAAATGATCTTACATAAGTTGCTATCTCAGAAAATATCTTTTTATTCTTATTCTATCCTTCTTTTATGTATATCGAAATTTGTTTCTTAATTTTTAAATAGGTTGCAAAACAAACATGCAATTGCAACTGCACTATTTTTGTTGGATATCATACTTAATCGTTGGATATCGTACTTAACAGAACACAAGATATTTGTACGCAGATATATCATTCTTGATTTAAGATTATTAGATATTATGTGCCAATTCAAAGGTCATTCTTGCATTATAGCGAAACGAACAGAAATGCCTTGTGTTATACAACATCTATGCTTATGTATTATTCCGATATGAAATATACATGACTACTTTAATAAAAAAATTTTATTAAAGCATTATATACATATACACATATTACATATATATATATATATATATATATATATATATATACATTTTAATAACAATTATAAACTTGTCCACAATTATTTTTATATGTATAAAATTGTTTATTAAATCGTGATTATAAATTTTTAATAAATTATTATTATACCACTAAGAAATAGATCGCATTTAGCAAATTGATATAATTATACTACCTGATTCTCTAACAACAGTCATTCACGTATGTTACAGAGAAAATCCCTCGGAGAGCAATCCTGGGGATGATGATGTTCCTAGCTTGCATGTTCTCCTACGTCATTCGTACTAATTTATCCATAAGTATTGTCGCTATGGTAAACACTACAAGGAAAGACGGTGGTGTCGGGCCAGCATGCGCTGTGACCGATACAAGTAGTAATAAGACCGTTAATGTGCTCAAAGACGTAAGTTTGCGCACGTTCGTAAAAATTGCATAAGTAAAGTATATTGTCAATTCAACATAATTATTAATAAAAATATTGTATATTATATTGTTATATAAATATTATATTACATCATAGAATGCAATATGACTATTACATTATCAATAGATATTTTTTCATGTAATAAAGTTCTTTTATCTTTTTATAGAAACTGCATGTCTTGCAACTATAAATAACTATAAATGTATTTTTTCTTACATTTTAGTTTGGGGAGCGTTATGAATGGAATCAACATATTCAAGGGCTATTATTATCAGGATATTTTTACGGTGTCCTGCCGGCTAGTGTACCAGCAGGACTTTTAGCCGAAAAATACGGAGGCTCTAAAGTTGTAGCGTAAGTATAATTGAAATAAATTAATTGCTATAATCATTTTTCTACGATTATTATATTCACCTTTTACCTTCCTGAATTTAGATTCGCTACACTGATACCCGCAGTACTAAATCTTCTGATGCCTTGGGCTGCTAGTGTCCATTATGGTTTTGTTTTTGCACTCCGTTTTGTAATGGGATTTTTCGGAGTAAGTTATAAAATTAATTTATATGTTTCTCTCTTTTCTAAGTGAGATTATTATATATTTTCAAATCAATGTATATATAAGACTTCAGTAAAAGTAATATATTAATTTATAGGGCGCCGTTTATCCCGCTCTTCATGCGATGATTGCCAGATGGGTGCCTCCTGGTGAGAAAGGCATGTTTGTGTGGACTATGCAAGGTATTATTCTTTTATTTATTTCTTAATTTTTTTAATACAAAATTTTCTCGAAACTATGTATTCATGTGTATTCATCATGTTTGGCTTTTTCAAGGTGGCCCATTTGGAACTGTAGTGACATTCGCATTATGTGGCGCGGTAATCAGTACTTATGGATGGAAAGCAGCATTTTACGTTACAAGCGGACTTATGTTAGTTTTTTATGCTTTATGGGTATTTCTAATATACGATACACCAGAATCACATCCTAATATCACGGAGAAGGAAAAAACGTACATAAAGGAACAAATAGGCACTACCGTTTCGAAACAAAAGGTGTGATACACTCTGCAAAACTAAAAATAAAGAGAATAATTATAAATTGAACTTATATTTTTATCTTTTTACACAGGTCCAGCTACCGGTGAAAGCAGTCGCTACATCTCTACCGTTCCTGGTATTACTGTGGGCTCATTTTGCAAACATGTGGGGTATTTATTTCATCGCTACAAACGGACCGAAATACACGTTGGAAGTCCTTGGTTTTAATATGAAATCGGTATTGTTCTCGTAGTTTTATTTTACGAAAAATCTTTCCAAGATTGTAATGTCGTTTTTGTCGTCTTGTCATTACTAAAAACGTTGTTAATATTTTATATATAGGGTGGCGCAATAACTGGATTACCTTACATAGCTAGATTAGGCGCTGGAGTGTTATTTGCAGCAGCAGGCGATTATGTGCGAAGGAAGAAATTCTTATCTTTAGGCTTGATAAGGAAGATATTTATGCTTTTCTGTAAGTAATTTGAAAGGTTTGTCGTAATTTTAGAATTGAGATATTAAAATATATGTAGATAATTGTTATCTAACTGATAATTTATAAATATGACAGCTCACATGGGACCTGCCGTTTGTCTGGTAGTGATGACATACGTGGGTTGCGATGCCACAACTGCGATAATAATGTTAATACTGGCATTAGCTTTCAATGGGGCTGCCTGTCAGACCAGCTTACAGAATCATCAAGATCTGGCACCGAACTATGCCGGTTCTTTATATGGAATTATGAACACATTTGGCAGTTTCCCCGGATTCATCATTCCACCTATTATTGGTGCTTTGACCAACGAAAGGGTATGTTAATTTTCTATATCAAAATTATAGTTAAAAACATAAACAAATTTTCTAGACTTTGAAAATGCGAACTATTTCAACTATTCAAGAAAAAAGTGTACCTAAAATAATTTTATGTATTTGTTTTGTGTACATATATGTAATAACTGTGGATATTTTGTATCATTTTTTATATTCAAATTTTTTAATATATTATATTTTATAGAATGGCGTGGAGGAATGGCGTATAATGTTTTGGATATCGGCAGTAGTATTTATATCGGCAACAGTCCTCTTTTGGCTATTCGGATCTGCGGAAATTCAGCCATGGAACAGTTCGAGTCACACTAAAGTGCCTACCGTTTCCGAAGAGGAGAAGCAAATAAACGAAACAACGACGAAAGATGCGATTGATACGGAAACTGAAGAAAATGAACGTCTCTAGTGATTTAGGAAGCGAAATAAAATTTAAAAAATATGTATATTCATGTCTGTAAAAAAATTAACAGTTCAGGAAGAGAATTTATCTGAAATTGCTGCAAAATTTGTTCTCTGATTTGATTAAATTCATTAAAATATCATACTTTATATACAGACCAACGTTTGTACAGCTTCTAAATATTAATGCGTAGAAAAGTAATCTTTAGATTATTAATGTATCGAAATTTGAAATAGGAAAATTGAAATAGATGTATAGAATATTTGATATAGAATATTCAATATAGAATATTCTTAATTACAATTCATTTAAAATATTCGTGCTCCAGTTATAGATACACGTTGCTAGAATATCACGACATATCTTTCGTCTTAATTCAATTTATTTTCTTAGACGCGAAGTTATTTTTTCACGCCCTTTTTTTACTGTTACTATATAAGACTGTGGGAGTTAAAACTTAGATTTTATACACTTTTCGTAATTTACAAGCGTTCGTATCGTCTCGAATGTTTAAATATTTATATGATATACTTTTGTCATTCAGAGTTTCAGACACATTTGAAAATGTCACGATCGTGATCATCAAATACCCGGGGAACTATAAGACGTGGTATTCAAACAATGTAATGTATCAAAATGTAAGAATACTCTGTAGTGCATTTTTTATTTCGTGCCAAAGTACACGTACGTTGCTCTCATTAAACACTTGACATAACTGTCGATATATCTAATGCTAGGTTGAGGAACCCTGACTCTGTCTTCGGGCCAATAAACAGTTGAGGTTACTCGATATTATAAATACGATAAGTAGATTTCAATTGTTATATATATTTTTTGTTATACGTAATGGTCCCTTCTTTGCGAGGAGATTTCATAACTGTGATAAATATTAATATATTTACGCACAAATTTATTCGCGGTATTTGATCTGTAATCTTATTTTTCTAAGATTATAGGTCATGTACCATTTCAAATAAATACGAAATATATATTGAAGATGAAATCTCGCTTTACGCAATAATTTCTTGAATCCCATTGATCACGTATAACAAAAAATCGTTATATATTCTTCCCGTCGTTTACGAGCGCTCAAATGTGTACAAATGTGTAGTTGTAGCTATAAAAGCAACTCATTTTCTAACTTTTATTTATGAATTCGTAAGAAAGGCGACAATGTCAAGATTGAATTCTTTGTATTCAGAGAAAGACATTGCGCTCGTGAATAAGCGGAGAAGAAATGCAGTACGTTTGTAGATCGTGAGAAGTGTATGTACAATCGTATGTTAGAAATTGTACGTTCGCACTATAGGAAAATAAGAGATGCTAAATGTGTTGTTCCTACATTTATTTTTGGAAAAGACGATGATTGTTCAAATCGAATTTTCGACACAATGTTCATCGTGCTGTCAATAATAATGTTACAAATTACGTTAAAATCAGTGTGAAGCAAGTATTTAGCAATAATAATTTTTGCGCGTGTCAATTGTAAAAAAATGATGCATGAAGATTACAACTCGCTGTTTTAAAGTAAATAAATCATAGCATGTGCATCATAATATTATTGATTGTTAAGTTATATACAGACGTGTGTACTTTTTTAATTTATACAATAATACATATCTTCTCAAATCATTACACTTTTCATTTTTTCTTCATATATTTTTATAATTAAGTCATGACAGCATTTGTTTTATGAATTTCATATATAGTGAATAGTAGCGGATTTACACATATAAAAATAATTGAATATATTTTGTGCGATTTCATTATATAATAATAAAGAAAATCATGTATTCACAAGTGGCCTAATTTATTATTTATTAATTTCTTATTTTTCTTAAGTTTTATATTAATTTTATATGAATAAGTAAAAAAACCAAATTGATCTATTAATCTAATACAATTATGTATATCTTTATTCAAAGTTATATTTGTAAAAAAATATGTATTTTTTAATGTATTTATTAAAATCTTTCCTTATCGTAAAATCAATATCATTTGTATGTGAATGTTATTTCCATTGATTTTTGCTATTATATCTATCATCGGGATTTTGATAAAGCAGGAATAATTTTATATTTGTTGATTCTCAGTCTCGCGCAAACTTTATTATTAATAATAATAATAATTATTGATTAATTAAATGTTATATTAGATATTTTTATTCTTTTAGGCGTACATTTCAGTAACTTCAGTCGGATTAGTAAATCTCCTTACGATAAAACAAATACAACATAAAATAGTTTTATATTGTAGCTTGCATTATGTAATTATATTTTATCATAGTAATTACATAGATATGTAACAAGACATAGAAAGACAATAAAGAAATTTAATTTTTGTAAAAATAAAATTATTCTTTATGAAAATTAAATGTCTTTACTAAAAAATTAAAGAGATTTTCTTTTCACTTTGAGGATAAACGTCCGTATTTCCATTGGTTTCAAGAGAACATTGATTACATCGTCAATCTTCTTCACGGTTTGTTTGTTTTCTTCTTCAATTTCGATTTCATTCGTATCTGGTTGCCATTTCATAGGATTATTTTCGCTCAATAGCTGATTAGCACCCAACGTAGTCTCTTTGATCGATTCAATCGTGAAAGTCGAGAATAGATTCTGAAATAAGATAAAAAATTATAAAGTTTTTTTATCATATAAATTGTTTTTAATTAATTATCATCATCAAATTTTTATAATATATTGTCGCAGTAGTTGTGATGTAATAAAAATCTTATTTATAAAATTAAAAACTCACTTGAATGTTAATTTCCACTGGTTGAGATAGCCGCTGCGCCTCGCCGACTTCGAAGAGATGTTCTAATCTTAATAGAACTGTGTCATCTTTCCATGGTTCTAAAGTAAGAATGTGCACATTTGGTGGCAATGTTTTATTAACACCAGCAACCTGTAATATAAATGTCAATTAAAAATCCCGTCAAAATCATATTTACTTACAAAATAATTTATAATTAGTATAATAAATTTTTTTTGCTAGATTATTTTAAGTAAAAAATTTTAAATAATATAATTTTCACACATTAATTAGAACTCGTGTTGGATCTTTCATAGCCAAACAGAGATTAAGTATTATACGTACGAAATTTCTAAGTACAGCACATACGTTTTCAATGTTGCTCAAATTAACAGGGGCACCTAAGATCCAAGGATGCAGAGCCAACTTAAGCGCTAATTCCTTCTCCTTCAATACGAATTCATCCGCATCCCTCACTTTACCTCCGAAGAGATAATGCGTGCCTCTTACTACCAAACCTTCACCGAAAGCAGTTTCATTCAACGCCTCAGCCACACCAAACGCGTCGTCCTTTAGAAGTCGTCGATGAAGCTAGAAACAATTTTATTTATTATATACATACTGTTATTTGAATCCAACATATCTTAAAATATTCATTAGCTTACAATAAAATACATACATACGCTCAGAATAAATTCATTTTATGTATAGATTTTATTTATAGATTTTATTTATAGATTTACATCACTCTTGTCTTGAATATTTTATTATATTAAATATATGTATGTTTTTTAATTATTTAAATTTTATCAGGTAGCACGCTCTTAATAAAAATAATTGCAAAGATTCATCAATCAAATATGAATATCTACCATCAATTCAACGGCACCATCTTGCAAACTACTTCCACCCTGGGCACGATCAACAAGGACATTTAGCTTCAATTGTTTCTTTTCATCCTTGATCGCGATTTTACTGGTTACTGGATAATAATTTCCAGATATCGGCTCTTCCAATTTCAAATCCCACGTTGGTCGATAGTTTCTTACACGCTTTAACATCTCTCTTCCATTGCTATCCGTGTAGAATGTTTTCTCTGTTTGCAGATTGCTTGAGTATCTAGTAATTATCTCTTTACCAATCTTATCTCTAAAATAAAGCAATTTAATAATCTCGTTATTTAATCAATTCTTTAATATTTATTCAAATTTTGTAATTTTTATTTATAATTTACTGAAAAGTTTATATTTAAAAATATTATATCTTATTAAATAAATAATTAATATATTATTAAAATGTATAAAGAATTTTATAAAATTAGAAAAAAAGAGAAAGAATTTTAAGTTAAGTTCAGAAATTTGCATTGCATAGATAGAAACATTAAGTATTGCGACAAAATAGAAAATGATAATACTTGACAGGTATCGGTCCAACAAGCCAATCGAGCTCGATTTGTGCTTCTTCTGGGTAAATTCGAACTACTTGACTAACCCATTCATTTATTACATGATGGAGTTCTTCCACAACAGGACCTATCAAGAAATAAATTTTAGTATGCATTTATGATGTTATTTCGAATCAAATTAGCTTAATATATGTTTTATAGATACCTTTGTATACTTTATATGATCCAGTGTTTGCAAAATTTCTGGCCGATGCTTCTTTAGGTCTAAAGATGTATGCGCCAGATGATCTATTAACGAAGACCTCATTATTACCTTCTGCTCCTATGTAGTAGTGGAAAGATTGTACGACACTCATGTTCTGCTGCCTCCACTGTATTGTTAACTCACCGTTGGCGTCAACGGATATATTATATAGCTAAAAATTACAAAACAAATTCAATTGTTATTTTCGAGATTGATTGCGATTAATACTTTTTTTCTAAGACTAATTTTGTAACGCTATAAAAAAGAGAATGTGGGGCCAATTGTCGAAGAGAAGAAAATTATTCGTGAAATTTAAATTCTGATTATCTGTCATATGAAATATTTTATGCATTTATTAATTATATTGTCCAATTGTCTAATATATTTTAAATGTATTATTACAGAATAATAAATTAATTAGTTTTTTGGCTTATCGTAAGAAAAAAGAGATAATATTTTCATTTTATTTAAGCTTCAATGATTTATATTTACCTTATTACTTATGAATTTGTCTAATTGTGGTTCAACAACCTGTTGAACCACATTTTTCTTTTTGGCGACGGCATAAGCCGAAAAACCAAGAGGAGGGATATTTACAGCACGGAAAACGACTTCATTTACAGCGTTACTCTTTCTTCCTGGGATTTTCTTAACTGCTCCAGGGACTGGTACTATCTGTGTGGCTGGATATATTCCTTTAACGCATAAAAGCATATGTTATATATTGTGAAAATTTTTGTAAAATTATTATACACTAACAAAAAGTAATAAGCGTAATTTATATATTGTATATATATTTTATGTATTTTTAAAAATATAATATAATAAATTTTTAATTAATAGAAATAGTACTTGATGCATCAATTTGTGTGAAATAATATTGCACATATTTCATATGTATGGTATAAAAATGTCTATATTTAAATTTATTATTACATTTGTATTATTTTATATTCTAACATTTTAGAGATATAGATAACATACCATTAGTCAATGATCGAACTTCATAAGAATTTCCTTGAACGGGGACTCGAACATGGGTGGAAACAGGTCTACTCAGAGGATTGTATACTACAACCATAAACATGTCACTTTTCTCGGAATAGGCACACGAGCTAATGTTTAATTCCAAACACGTAAAGATCTTAAAGGACGCAGTCGTACTATTTGCCATTCCTGCCCATTTCCTGTATCACGAATATTAGCAAAAAATTAGCATGTCTTTTTAAATTTAATAAAATAACGTAGTATATATTTGTATATAGGAATTTGTTTTTATAATTATTCATATTCTGACCTTAAAAATTAAAATTAAAGTGATTTTTAATAAAAAATATTTACCCTATGGCTTTCGAAATTATTTCTCCGGCGTGATCCATGCTCTCATATAATATACGAGAATAATCGTCCGCGACTAATTGCTTCTCAGTGCCGGTAACAGCATCATGATGCTGCAGTATTCCCATTGCTTCCCGGAAGTGTTCCAAGGGCTTGTCGTAATTCTTTAAGTTTGTCAAAGTAACGAGTTGTTTGCTTGCCTAAAAATAAGCAGTTGTATTTTCAAAATATGACTCAATTAGATAAATTACAGTTTGAGTACTTGAATTGAGTTTTTTTTTTGACCATCTTACTTGCAACAAGTTGTTTCCTTCACGCTCGAAGTATTTCACGGTTGGTCTCGATGCGAAATATCCGGTCCAGTAAGAATGAGGATCGCTCGCATATGGGAAGAAGTCATCGCTCTTGGTGGGCCAGTGAAGATGCAAATCGTTCAGAGCCTTCAGATAGCACGAGGGTGTCGAGTAAAGTACATTTACTGTAGAACCGTTACGTTCATTTGTATATCTAAAAAAATTATAAAAAAATTTTATTGCAAAATTATGTAAGATTATATTAATATTTTTATAATAATTATACTATTAAAGCTTGATAATTATAACTTGAATTATTTTGTGAGTTATATTATAAACAAAACTACAATTTGAATTATAATATCAAAATATGTGTTTTAGATTCAAAATCTTATTCCATTCTTAATTTTTATAAAGTTTGTTAAACTATAGAATATATAGAATATGGAAAAATGTAGAATATTAATTTAATTTTTGACGTAAATACTTTATATTATTATATTATATTTTGTTTCATTTTTATTTAATATTTTCTCTTTCTATTAACATTGTATTTCAAATAAAAAAATAAGATGTTTTAATATTTTTTTATAAATAATATTAATTTTCTTTATTTGCCTCATATTATAAGTATTATTATTTAAATCTATTTATTCTATAATTTATCTATATAAATATTTATCAATCTAAACTTAATAAAATTTAAGATCAGTAAATGAGTTGAACAATTTCAAAAGTTGAATTGGCCAGAAAGCTTTCTTAAAGTTAAGACTTACTTGATTAGTTTGTCTAAATTACCGAACACCATTTCAGCCTGCTGATAGTGAAAATCATCCCCCATGGTGAGAATAATGTGATTAGTTTTGTAGGCACGTGCTTGAATCTGCGCGTACGCCAGGAACAACTCCACCTGCCAATCGCGCATAATTTTTACTTACCATGGCACGAAGACGGCATTTCATTGCTCGCGATGTCGTAAAACCCACTTCTGCCCTTCATCTCTTTCTGTCTACTAGTGATATCGTCCTTTGCGAAGCAACAATATCGTTTTCTTTTTGCGTGCTCGTAAGCGTCGGACATATTTCGAAAAGCGTGAATTATAAAATTTAAGCTTTCGGCGTTAATACCTTATCAGCTTGTCCAGATTCATGAAGTACATTTCCGCATGCTGATAAGTGAAATCTCCTCCCATCGTCAATATGATATGATTCGTGCGGTAATAATTACGTTGCGTAACCGCGTATCTCAGAAAATCATCGATCTAGCACAGAAACATCGCGTAGATTATGATTCTCGCACAAAACGAATATGTCCTAAACTATTTGAGCAATTTCTCCGTTAGTTAATAATAACGAGTTTTCAAAATTTATTATGCAAAGATTTAAGCAAAAGATATATAACTTTTAAACATTTTTTGCTAATAGGAAAATCTTACCAAACCAAAAATTTTTATTTTTAATTAAATCTTTACAATTAAATCTTCCAGAAAAATTTGAAAGTTACAGAGTTGCTGTCAAAAAGGTTTTAAGAATCGATATCATTCCTCTTGTATCCAGAAAAGAGCATCTCCTTTAGATAGTTATAATAGATATATATATAATTTTCCATGGTTTTTCTATTGCTTAAATTGTATCATTAAAATTGTAGTTTTCAAGTGATCGAAATTTTCTATTACATATTTATGTTATTTTTGGTAATTGTATTACTTTTTTCTATTAACAGTTTTATTATCTTGTTAATAAGAATTAGGAATAAATTAATTGGCACCAAGCGTCGCATAAGCCCTATTAACGCTTGAGACGACTTCGTTAGTTTATCGTTAGAACCTCTAATGTAGATAACTACTACATTTCCCCATGTTATCATATTACGTACCCTTCTGTTGATGTTATAGTCAGGGCTATCGGGATCATCAATCATCGGTTCGTCGGCGCATAAAACATCGAAGCAAAATCCTGGTGGTGGACTGTAAGTGTTGAACATCGCGGTTGTGAATAAATTCGCTCGCTTGCCTGAAAACAATATCATATACCTATTGTATAATTTTATTCACCTACAAGAAAAATCAATTATTAAATTTACAAAATTTAAAATTAATTTCGTTAACGAAAATGGAACAGAAGAGATCCCATTATTACTCATTTTAAGACTTTTTAATTTTTGCGAAAAACTAAGAATCAATTAAAAAACTTTCTATTAAAATATAAAGTATATTAAAATATGTAAAGTGTCATTTAAATATTTTATTATCATTTTAATTATTAAGAGTCTATGTTAATAATTTAAGAGTATTATTACTTTCAAAAATTCCACAAAGAAAAATTTAAAGTTTTTAGTTAAATTAAAAATTTTAAGTTATTAGGAAAATTGTTACATATTCATATTAGATATATTATAATACGCATATTGAATCTTTCTTTCTTCTGTAATTATTAGTCTTCACCTTTATCAAGGACAATTTCTTACCTAAACTTGGACTACTCTTCCAAATAAATTCCATCGTTTTGTCTTCTAATCTCTTACTCTTATCTTGATAATCGATACGCCCAAACAACATTCCATCAAATCCCATCTGCGCGAATAAAGAAGCTTGTTCTCTGGAATGGCCGAATGGATCTATTTGCCATCCAATATGCGGTCTGGCACAACCTCCGAATGTATCGTTGAGTCGCCTATGAAGAATCAATAACATATAAATTATGATTTTAATATAATAATTATAATTGTAAAGATAAGAACTTATATTATTACATTTAAGTGTCGCACATATATTAAATTAAATAATCAAAATCAAAATTAAAATTATATTATAATAGATACTCAATATTTATATTATTGTATTATGTTATGTTTAGATTTCCGATATAAATATAATTTACCCAATATTTATAAAAATAAATATAAAATTCTTTATACTTTGACAATGTTCATAGAAAAATATTTAAATTACATTTTGTGTTTTATGTAAGCGCGGAATCATCAGATACGATGTAAACGAGACGAATATTGTAAATTAGTCGTTTTCAATTATATTCAGTTTCAACGTTTTTGTCTGATATATCTATTATATAATCAAACATATATATACCTGAATCCCCATGTGAATTGATCTACTAATGAATGATAGTGAGTGCAAGCTTCATCGTTCATGCTCCATGCTCCTCCGATTATTTCTAATCGCCCTTCATTGATTAGCATTTTGACATCAGCACGTACTTTTTCATCTTGTCGTAACCACCATTTCCAGAAGTAAGCGGTTTCCACGTAGATAAATCTGCAAAAGTAATTAAATAATGTAAAATTTATTCATATTATAATATATTATATGTTTGAGTAATGTAAAATTTATATATGCAGATAAAGATTTTTTTTAACAGTACAAAAGTTGATAATTATTAACGTCATACTTTATCATTAAGTAATATTATCTGTATGTTACATATCTATTTATCTGTGATAATATACTTTGAATGTGTTGTTTGTGTGAATGCTTATCGCACATTTAAAACAAAGACATTATATTTGAGATAATCACCTTCTACTTGGATCAGCTAGTAGCGCTTTAATAACACTGTCGAGAATATACTGCACACCGGCCTTTTGAATCACAGAACGACCTTAATGAATAAAAAACTTTTATTACAAATTTGTAAGATAATAAAATATAAAATTGTGAATCTAGTAATAAATAATATAAAATAATAATAACATAACATATTATAATACAGAAAATGTATTTTCTTTAATATAAACTTTTTATTGTTTTCTCATATGTTCTCTCAGCACAAAGATTATTAAAGATTATTTTCTCTCTATCATTCATATTTTCATTATTAGTATTATTATTTATTCTGTCACGTAATTAATTTTTAGATTTAATTTAACTTACTTCCAAAGTAATACTGATCCACAGTCTTTAACCAACCGACATCGTCGTGAGTATGTGGAACCATGTGAATGTTAAGTTTTTTCGGATCTACGGCATGGCAGGCCTAAAATTAATAAAGTATACGTCAGATACATTCTGCTTTCCTTTTGATTATTTATCACATTTTAAAGTATGTATTATATGAATTAAATTAATTTATACTAAAAACTAAATTTTCATTATTGCGGACCAAACGGAAAATTGGCACGGTTTTTTAAAAGCGGAATTGCGATTTGTATCGCGTTCACAATTACTGTAGTTAGTAATTAATTTGCGTACCTCATAGTTGCACTTTTTACTGGCTGTTGCGTCTGGCGTAGGTTGTGGTATTCGCGCAGCATCGCCGAGAACGAAAAACTGTGCGACTGTCAGTGACAGAAGAAGAAACAGAAATTCACCTCGCAACATAGCGAAGATCGTTGCTTCTTCCGACGTGCAGTGTATGTGACTAATGAGATAATTGAAGCTGCCGCCCTATATTTATACCGTTGATGGATCTCGCGTCAGTGTGATAGCTTGCCGTGGCAGATAAAAGACGATATAGACAGACGATGGTCACGAATACAATGGCGTAAACAGTAACTCAATTCAAAAATACTTCGTAGATAAAAAGTTATTATACTAATAAATATAAACTCACATAAATAAAAAACCAAGGAAGATTATTATTTCTCCACTGTATTGAAAATATAAGACGCAATAATATATTAAAATATAAAAATTGAAATATAATACTTACTCTATAAATTCTAAAACTTACCAAACAATTATAAAATATAAATTAAGCGGTTTAACTAACTAATTCGCATATATCCAGACGGTCTTACTGCTAACGCGTGTACATGCGTGGCTCAATTTAAGTCACCATGTCTGTGAATCATTTTCCAAAATATAAGATGTCCTGTACGAACAGTCAGACGAACGTAAATATTGATTGAAGTACATTCCATAAAACTTACGTTCCTTGTAAATTTCTATTCCGTTTCTTTCTTACTTCTTTGTATTACCATGTCAATATATTATGATTAGGTTTTTGAAAAAACCTAAAACCTAAAACTAATCTTTTTTAAGACAAATATGTTTCGTCAACATTTTTCTGTTAGTAATAAATATAAAATGACAATATTCGTGATTATGTATGTACATTAATGTTAACATTTATTATGATACGTCTGGATTTTATAAATTCTTGTTTTGATTTTCTATTCCTTTTCTGTTTTATATTTCTTCGACATAAAGGTATATAAAAGTTTTATATCAAAGAATACTATCTCCTTTTTTTAGATTTTTTAAATTTTATATTACATTTTCTTTTAAGAAAGATTAAGATTGTAAACTAATAATATTAAATATTAAATATTAAATTTCAACTATTTGTGATAAAGAAATTGTCATGAAAAATTATCAAGATTGAAAAGACAAAGACACATTTTTAAATAATAATTACTTATCCAGCAAAATTATGAAAATACTCTCTTTTTCTTTCATATCTTGTACAAATAATATAAATAAGTTTAATTATAAATAGTCGTTATTGATTACATCAATAATATTTATATAACAAAAATGTTGATCAATGCAATCTTTTTCCACGTAGCAGAAAAGTTGATTTTAATTAAAAAAATAAGAAACTACCGGAATTAATAATATTAAAGTGATATCTTGTTTATATTGGAAAATGTGTAGTTATCAATAGATTAGTCATATATTATTAGCAGATATTTATCACATTCAATTTTTATTATTTAATCTGAAAAAAATTGATACTGTTTTCTAAAAGTATTATGTAATAATAAATCGATATTTTAAAAGGACTTTTTCTGTCCAGATAAAAATTTTATAAGTGTATATGTATATTTCTGGATAGGAAATTCCCTTTTAAAAATTAAAATATTATTACATGAACCGTTCCGAAAGTTCGTGGACTGGCAACGTTGCGCCGATGTTATGGAATCGAGCGAAGTGAGTGTGCACACAGCGACAGCTGTGCTTTGTTAATATGAGTGAAGCTAACAGTTGTCTTTTGTTTGTTAGCTAGGTAAAAGGTCAAACGCAATGTTTATTACAATGACGGATGAAAAAGATATACCGTTAATTACCAGACAAAGAATCGCAATTAAATTTTGTGTCAAGTTATGCAAAACTGGTCGGGAAACGTTTTAGATGATCAAAGAAGCGTGTGGTGAAGAAGCAATGGGCAGATCGGCTGTATTCAAGTGGTGGAAGCATTTCAAGGATGGCAAATGCGGAATAAACCGAGAAGCGGATGCTCATCAATATCTATGAACGATGAAAAAATTGTGAAAGTTGAAATATTATTGATAGACAGACGTTTATTGATTCATGAACACCTGCATTTGTCGTTCTTAAAATACTTCTATCATTTGAATACAGCTGATCTGCCCATTGCTTCTTCATTATACGCTTCTTTGGAATAGCCGGGAAACGTATATAATAATTTAAAAAATAATATTAATTCTTTCAAAATTAGATTATATACATAGTCTATGTATATATTTAATTTATAAAATTTTGTCTTCATATGAGCAAAATTAATGTATATCTTGCATTATTAACAAGAAATGTTTAGATTTTAGTTTTATACAATATTAAATAATAATTTATTAATGTGAGAAATTTTATGCAATTATAGCTACTTCGTATTTTAAATACCTAAATCAATAACGTTAAAATAATCGCGGTTTGATGAAATTGCAAGATCAAAAGAGATTGATTGCAAAATAATCGTAATCGCATCTAACATCTCTGTTAAATTTTATTATTGTTTACAATCTTACCATATATTCGTTATCAAGAATAAATCAAGTTCTATAAGTATATAAAATACGCCTATAAAATTTGAAAGTGCACAGAAATAAGGTATGAATGAAAATACCGAACAAATCACGACAGAAATTAGGAAAACAACATATTTATTTGCATTATATATAATAAAGTAAAATGCAGTAATGTAACACTGTCAAAGCATGAACAACGTTAAATATTTTCAATGAGGGATAGAAGAGGTAGAAGTACACCAAAGCAAAACTTCAAACATGTCGTGCGGCATAGCGCAATCATATCGCGATGTGTTTATTCACGGTGAAGATATTTGAGTGATCTGTAGGCCGTTGATTTAAATCATGGTGCTGGTGAAAATGTACGCAACAGTGCGGAAAACATATTCCAATAGTTCTCTCATCGATACATCGGAGGAATTAGATTTGATTTCTTAGTACCTAGAAACAAAATTTGTTTAATTTAATACACACACAATTTTGCTTAATTAAATTAGAAATATTAAAGTTTTGATTTAATTTATGCTTCTTTAATTATTAATAATACTTAAATATAGCTGTAAAATACTGCAGTTATATGTATAAAAGAAATCAATTCTATAAGTAATTTTGAATAAATTACTTTTACGAAGACAACATATTTCATATTATCAATATAATTAATTTATTTTTTAATTTTACTATAAATTAACTTATTTCTGCATAATATATGCATACACATATTGTTCCTGTATTATCCAGATAAAGGAGACGAAAAGAAATAGATAATTTGATATAATTGATTGATGAATAAAATAGAATAATATTAATTTCTTATTATGACAAAAATAAATTTGTAAAACACTTACCGACGCATAAAAGGATTATAATTATAAAATTTGTTATAGTGTGTCTAAAAGTCAGAATACATAATTTCTTGCGGTTTCTCGAATTTAATAGGCCGATAAACTGTGAACGATTGATTCCATCCACGCGGCGCTGTATTGTAATTTGTCAGATTGTGAAGGCTGGCCAATTTCGGTCCAGTATAATCGTTATTCTCGTACAGTTTGTTTCCTGAAAATTGAAACATTAATTCTTGCAATATTCTTATAATTTAAATTCTTAAATTTTATAAGAAACATTAAAATATCTCAAAAGTTCTTTTAAACCAAAACTTAAAAGAAATATCCCTATAGTGCCTTGTACAAAAAATAAATGTATTGTATAAACAAAAGTTTACTTCTTTGTATCTTTGTACTCTTACAATTTCTTATCTTTCTATAATACACAGGACAAATTTCATTTTTCGTATATAATTCAATAATACAATTAATTTTCATTAATTCGTTTTTGCTATACAAGGATTAGAAATAAGTATGTGCATTAGAGATCGTTTTTCGTACGTTTAGTATGCGAAAGCGATAAAAAAACATCAGAGTATCAGACTACAAAAGCGCATGCGTATTAACTTGCCTAATTCCGGATTAACGTCAGTGAGTTTGCATTCTGGCGTGGCGGTGCCTAAAAGATTATCCAAAACCGGCGTGCTACGCAGATGTTTCTTGGTCTCGAGTATATCGTCCTGCGAGGCGACCATCGAGAGCATCAGCGACTTCGCTTCGGGTGGCATCTCGGCCTCGGTGTTGACGAATCTCGCGTCCGTGCCGTTGGCATAAAGGGCCTCCAATTCCTGCGAGGTGGTCGAAAGACGTCGAGTACCCGAGTACTCGTCCTCGAATGCTATTGAGTACTCGCTGCTGTCGCAGCGATTCAACAGGGCAGACGGCGCGGAATTGCCGCGATCTATAAATCCCGCCTCGTTCTGATAATCTTCGGAGTCGGTGTCATCCGTCGTGTATTCGCTCTCGTCAGTAGAGACATATCCGTTGCATCGGGACTGCAGTTTCGCTGATCCCTCGTAAGTCTCGCGTGCATTGCATAATTGGCCATTGCATTGGGACTGCAATTTTCTTTCGTAGCTTCCACGTGTGTCGTATAATCGGCTGTTACATTGGGACTGCAGTTTCGCGGATCCTTCCGTGTAGTTTCCGCGTGCACTATATAATTAATTAAAATGGATTCTTGATTTAATTTCGCCAAACTTTCATTTTCTCCATCTAAAGAGAGCTATTCGCATGTGACTGCAATTGGTAGTAAAAAAATGGAAAATGAATGTGGATTTCGAACATCGTTGAACTACGCACTATTATGAATGGCAATATTATGAATGGCATCTTGCATCTATCACATTTGCAATTAAAATAACATTAAAGTATGCAATATTAAAAAAACGTAGCGCGTCGTCAAACAAACAACTTCCTCTCCAACATTTATGTCAATTAGCAGAGAATAATTCCGTCGACCGAGGAGGCAAAATATTATCGTTAAGAAATATTAAAGGAAATTTAGAAAACTTTTTTATTATACTACTATTAATTAATATGAATATTTATTATTAATTAAATCGAAGAATCCATTATTCTCACCGTGCATATCTCTCCTCCTCATTGTTATACTTTATAGAATTTTTCGTCTCGAAGAAACGTGCTATGCCATTATCCAACGGACACTGCTGTACGATTGGAATGATCTTTGGACTGATCTGCTTGTATTGCAGAACTGGTCTACAGGTTTTCTCGAATTCTTGTATCAGTTGCTTTACTGGCACAGGAGTATACCCGTTTTCCTCATTATCATTCGGCATCTGCCTGTCATTCTGTTGCTTATTTCCGATCTTGTTGTCAATCACATTATCGTTGTACTTATTATCGAAACGCTGTTGAATTCTCGTGTCTCTGCCATTGTAGCTCCGCATATTGCATACATCGGATTTCCTCGGCAACTGATAATTGTTGTTAATATATCTATTATTGTTACTTGCGACAATGCGATTATTGGCCATGTTAGTGCGCCGATTGTTAGTAGACTCGAAAACGATACGACGGGATTTTTCGACGATGGGCGACTGAGAATGATCGGAAGGAAAATCGGAATCTGTGCCCACCGCAATTTCCCGCAGATAAATCTTTTTTATCTCGCTCGAATGGCCGCATCGATTAGCGTTACAGTGTCTGTCTGCAACTTGCAAATCGAAATTAATACAGCAGAGCATAGCAACTGGAAAAAGCTTTGTTATAGGATTTAACATAAAATGTTTCTTCGAAGAATTAAAGGAAACTATGTTTATATAACTATACTTCAAAACAGTTTCAAAGTAATATTAAAATATACTAGAATAAAATGTAAAAATAAAACTTAGATTTAATTACAATTAAATTATATATGTATATATTATAAATATTTATAATAAATATTAAAAATTGAAGCTATAATAATTATTTTTGGAAAACGAAGCTTCTTATACATATATAAAAATAATAAATTGAATATGTGAAAATTTAAATATCTTTTAATATTTTGTAGGCTTAGCAACATAAGTGCTTTAATGTGTCATTTTATCGTGAGATTAGATGTTTACCTTGAAATGCACTTAATCTCTGAATTGATCAGCAGTTACAAAAAAACACGATCGGCATCGAAAGATACGGTTTTTGTTTGTCTCAGATATATCGCAAAGGTGTCAAGCATATATATTTTCTCTTGATTAAATAATGTCGATAACTATTGCCAACATGTAGATCTACTAGAACATCAAAGATCGTTCAACTCGATCCTTGAATGCTCGGTCCATTGATCTCTATTTCGGAGAAGTGTCAAGATATCTTTAAATTCTAGAACACATCTTTACTCATGTAAGTCTGATACGAAAAAGAGAACAAAACGTTTTTAAAAATTTTCCTTACAAAAATTTCATTTACAAAATCGTATTTGTCTCTTCTTTATTATAATAACAATTATAATAATTTATGTTATTATTATAATTATTCTCATATAGATTTTATTTTTGTTTAAATGTATTAGGTTTATTAAAAAATAATAAAATTAAAAACTTAAAAAAAATAAAATATAAAATGTAAAACATAAATAAAAAATATCAAAATTATTGAAAAAAATGTCAAGAAAAATATGAAAAAATTGAACTATACGATTATGCAGTCTTTAGCGTATTCTCTGCACTGTAAAATATAATATACGATTCTTCTCAAGAAAAAAAAGAAATGCTGATGTTACATAAATGCATACATAATGTTAAGCGTCAACGTGTAATGCTAATAAATTTCGATCTCGGTTTTCAAAAGATTTTGGTGACATTGATGTCTGGTCATAATTTTAAAATGTCGCGGACAGGATAGAGAAAACAGACTTCGTCGTTTGCCAGCGGTCTAAATCTGCCAAGTGAGATCATCTTGTATTCGGATTATTATTCTGTTTATCATTGAATTGTGTTTACGTTATACACACCTGTTACCGGGACATTCATGGTGTCAAGGGAAATATCCATTGTAAACGGATTATAAAATGGTTTGTCAATGCTCGAAGTTGGCGTGCGAGGTGTCAGTGATGAAGGCGTGAACTTTGCGTTACCATTAATTTCCTGAAATTACAATTTTTTATCTTTTTTAATGCAAAATATTATCATTACTTTTCTAAAATTACGATAAAATATATTCAAACTTTTATAGACATTGTGAACTTTTTCTAATCATACTGAAAATATTTCTAATCTATTAAAAAACAAAAATCTCTCGAAATTGAAAAATAAATAATTCTATTTATTTGTTTTAATCTTTAAAATACTCTTATAAAAATTTAAATTTATAAAACAAAATAGAAAATTTTGTGTTATTTTATGGGTAAGAGTTAAAATAAACACATAATAAGAAACTATGCTACTTACTAATTTTTCTGGATATGTAGGCGTCTTCGGTGTGATAGGCGTATTGGGTGTCTCTGGCTGTTCTTGGTCGACCACCCACTTTTCCGATCTTTTCCTACGTTTCGCAAATATCTCGGCACCTGTGAATTGTTTTGGCAACGCTATGTTATATGTATACTATACATATAGCAATAATTTTGTATTTAGTTGAAGATATTGCATTTCTCATAGAGCAAACATGTGTTTTATCATATATTATATTTATATTAAATAAAATAGTAATACGATGTATTTTATGTAATCTTAACATATGTGTATAATTTTAATAATATACTATACAATTATGGTACATTAGATAAATGCATGGTACTTACCACGTCCTTTTTGATTGTTCAAGTCACGGACAATATCGAAGAGCTTTTCGGGATTTTTCGGTACCGATGCTATATTGACTTCTTCACCTAACGCTTGAATGCCATGAATATCCAATACTTTTCCACATGGATTCATCACGCATTTGAGGGGTAGCTTTTCCTGTTGGAAGAAATTTTATTTTACAATAGAAATAGATACATGTAGAAAATTCAACGATGTACACTTTGCATTTTTTTACCTTATGAATCATAGTTGACTCCTCTTCATCCTCAATACCTGTGAAATATTATCTATTATATTGCTATATAAAATGGAAAAAAAGAATGAAAAAATGATTGCGTAACAATTAGATACAAATGCTAAATTGATGTAAATTATAATGTATGTTTTAATTTAGATATCACAAATAAATAAATTTTAAACAATACACAAACTCTTCGGACGAGAACGAGACGTGACAAATTTTTATAAAACACGACAGTTGTAATGTAGAAATAAATTATAAGACAGATTTTAATGCATACCATTGCCGTCGTGAATCCATTTAACAGATCGCTTTTTTCTATTCACATACATGGACTGTCCTTTGCTCTTCACATTTTTTATATCGCTGAGCGAATGTGAAATCCGACGTGCAAGCTCAACTTGATCCTCGACCGTAGGATGTGTCGGTGCGTAAAAGTACGAGGATGCAAACATTTTCTCTGAAAATAAATTTTTAATTTCAATAAATATGCATCTATTTTCTTTGGAAATTTTGTATTTTATATATCATATCTAAGCAAATAAATTTGCCATCCAAAGAAAATTTCTGAAAATATATTTTATCATAAAGATTATTCCTATTATTAATTATAATAAAGATACATACTATTTTTTGTTTGTAATTGTAGCTCTTGGGAGTCCGATGCTGGGGTGAATAGCTTTTGTAAATTAATCGGAGTAGGTTCCCTGCCCCCTTCCTGCAATTTAGAGAAAGCAAACTCATATCGATGAAATAGGAGAAAACTAACGGAGCTATACAGAACATCTTAAAATTATAATTTTTCTCCTTATCCTTAAATTTTTTTGCCAATTTATACTCGATTACGTTTTTAACAAACATTACCAAAAATCATTAACTTTAAATTATAAATAATATAATAAAACAATAATAAAATAAAACAATTTTAATAAGTAAATATTTAGGATTTTGAAGTATTAATTTTAAGTAAAATTTGTCCTAAAAGAAGATTAGTTATAAAAAATTAATATATTTAATCAAGTTGATATCTTAAGAAAATCGATTTTAAAACTCTTATCCAATTTGATAAATGAAAATGCTAATCTAAACATGTAGAATTTATTACAAACAAATTGTGACTTTGAAAGTGGCAGAAAATCAAGCTATATAATTTTCTTTTTTAACGAATTTTCTAAAATTTTGCAAGCTAAAACGACTCTACTTACCATGTCGAAGTGCAATATCTTTGAAGTGAGATTCTCGAGGAAGTTCCTCTTAACCGGGTCGTGTCTGTCGGATGGTTTGTAACCACGTGAACGTATTACAACATTGTCTGCCGATACGCTACGCTGCAGATAATTCTTCTCCTGTAGAGATCCGCTGTACTTCACACTGCACTTGTATTCCGCATCCTTGGTGAGCCCATACGAGGTGTTGCTCAGAACGTTGCGCTTGGCGTTAACGTGTCTGTGGACATTTGAAACGTTCGCAACGTGATGCGGATCCTCCATTTACGCAAACTCTACAAGATTTCGCGACGACCGTTATAAAACATAAGTATAAAAAAATCATACGAATAAAGAAACATTTTCGTAGCTTCATATACAGAATTTTTAAAAGATTATTGTAGATAAGAAAATCATTTTCTTAATCATAAATTTAGTCCAAATAATTTAAAATTTTTAATTTTATTTAAAGCTTTCCAATTATTTCAACTTAAAAATTTTACTTCAGTTGTAAATACATTGAAGCAACACTTTGCAAAATTTTATTACCAATTAATTTCTTAAAAAGCAAGAAAAATTAAATTTATTATAATACCAATAAAATTTTACATTTTTTAATTACATTACAAATTAAAAATAATTATTTGATATTCTTCGATGGTATTATTAGTAACCAATCTGAAAAATTGCGATAACAAAGTTTGTAATCATGTCATCTTTTTTATTAATTAAATTTGTTAAGACAAGTCTATTTTTTAATAATAAAATATTAATTAAAATATTTAATATTATATTATAAATTAATTAAAAAATAAAAATATATTTCGACGCTCATAAGAAAGTAAATGTGATAATTTTTTTTTCATTGATGTACATCGAAAAGAAGATATTTTTATATTACAAAATTATAATCTCTATTTTTTTTCTTTATCGAAAAAATAAACTACTTCTAAATAAGATTTAAAAATCCTACAAGTTTGTTCAAAGTGCACAAAGTGCTTCAATTGTTGAGCCTAAAGTTTTCATACTTTATTTTAGTATCTTGTTGCAAGCGGCAGAAATATCTTTAACAACGTAAATATGTTCGGTATACAGAAGCATCGTGTTAGCCCGATCTTGAATTTTCGATATCGCGATTTCTAATTCAATTGTACGAAAGAGAGAAAGAGAAAGAGTGAGATTCTGCCCGGGCCGGCGTGCCGTAGAGCTCGGCAAAGCTTTTTTGACTACGAGAATTGGTTACCTTCCAAGCAGCCAATTAATTCCGCGTCGCGGTATTGGCAGTGGTACAACGAGCTCTGTGTAAAAGAAACGCTAAATTTATCTGTTGTAACGTAATACGCAGTAACAGTTCGAAACAGTCGTCCTCGCTGCGCACGCGATCGGCACCGTATCCGTTTGCTATTGCATACAGAAAAGCCGGCGATAATGCACAATGTTATTTTCGATAGATAAATAATTAGCCTTGTTCCTTAATTCGGATGCGGAATAGTAAACGCTGCATAATTACTAGCAATAAGCAATCAGTGAAACTGATTTTTACATATTTATGTAACGTGTTTTAATATTAATTTTATAAAATTTACATTAATATTAATATATACGTGGAATCCCTCCTGTTAATTTGTGCGAGAAAAAAATATGGCGAAAAAAATATGGCGCGGTTCAATTCTTACAACGCAATCGATACTTCGCTTTAAATAGATTGTTTGGTAGAAGTTTGAGAGTTCTTCGAAGTCGGTCAGGCTGTTTGCGGTACTTGGTGGACTGAAATTTCGAGAAAGTTTTAACAGATCACACTTCAATTATTGATAACTTAACTTGGATTCGTAAGTATTTAATTCAAGTATTTAATTCAAAGTAAGTATTTAATTCAAAGAGCGATTGGAAAGGGAGAACAAAGTAAGTTTCGTACGAAATAGTAAGTTTCTAACAAAAAGGACTTAAAATTGGTTATCATATGAAATATTCAGGGACAAATTAAAAGTCGTTAATTGTTTTGCAAAATAGTATTCTTACTCTTTTCAGTCACCGAGTCGATTGTAAATATCTATTAAATTATTTCGATATTGAATTTATAAACACGAGTGTTTAGAATAACTTGCAACTGTCAACCTCGACTATTACTTCATAATTTTGTCAAAGCGCACCTCTTCCATTTATTTAAAAGTTCTCAATAACGCGCTCTCTCTTTTTCTCTTTCCTTTCTTTCTCTTCCGACTTCAACGACGTACTGTCACTAATATCTCCCTGCATAGCTATCGCGAGATATTGGAGAACATATTGCAGAACATATCACGATTAATACAGCATTCATCAAGCTTGTAAAAATAGCTACATTGATAAACACAACTGACGCGCACTCTCTCTCGGGGAAATTCTCTTTCGCAAACGATAATAACGACAATAAATTAAAAAAAAAAAAAAGATAGAGAAAAGCCATGACGCGGGTAACTCGCACTCTCTCCCTCCCTCTCTCTCCCAGGTTGACAGAAACATTGCGAAGAGTGATTTTACTTATCAAACGATGCTCTCCTCATCACGACGTGCACGGAAGTAGGTCGTCTCCCTTCTTCGCCTACACTTTGTTTTCCTTCTTTATCCCGTGATTTATTTTTCCCACGGCTTTACGTAATGCGCGACACCCCGGCCTACACACTTCGCCGGAGGTGGTCAGAGTCCGCCTAAACTCGACGACGACGGCTCCCTCGCCGCGTCAGGCGAATCTCGCATCTTGCAAAACGCTCTCTGGCACGCACCGGCCGTTCAAACACGAAAGGCAGCGGTACCAGAAGGAGTCACCGTCGCTGCTACCGCCGCCACCGCCGCTGCAATGCTTAGGAGCCAACGAGCCGGTGTTCATTGATAGAACAGAGATAAGAAAAGGGAGAATGAAAAATGAGAGAGAGAGAGAGAGAGAGAGAGAGAGAGAGAAATGAGACTTATTTTTATATCAAGCAAACTGCCGAATCATCGCGGATCTCCACCGGATATCTCGCTACTCCGGTAACATGCAAAAAGGTCTCTCTCGAAAGAAGGGTCATCGTCCGGAATCTGCGAGTTCGATTCGCATATCGATAACGATCGCTTCACCTACATACGTGAACGGGTGTATCTTCAGGAACGGATCGTTCGTGTTGGCGGAGAGAAGTGTCACTTCCGTGGTGGCGGAGGCCTCCTCTCTCGATGGCTTCTCCACGGCTCTACACGGGTGTCTATCGAGAGAATCCGCCTCGTGCCCTTCTCTTCACCATGAAGATCCGTCCGAGTTCCGTCGAGCCCAATCAGCGGGGTCCGCACTTATATGCGATGAATTACAAACACGGCCGGCACACACGGTGCTTTATAATAGCGTCCAAACCGTCGTCTATACAGCGCCTGCTTGCCGACTGGCTTGGGACGCCTTTCGGTAAAAATAGATCATCAGAAAACGACACCTCAAGATTCGAGCCGAGCCAACGACGGCCTGTCCGTTATGGTACGTCCGTACGGCGTCTTGTACACAGCAAAATGGTAGCTGCGCTTATTATCACGCAAACACCTGCGGGTCACTAAACTGGAGACATTTAAACTACGATCTTTGCAGCTTAATTCGTTCTTCCGGTGAAGTCGTTGAGAACGAATTATTACATATTTAATTCTAAAAATGACGATAAAGATTTAATGCAATGTATTTCAGAATATAAACAAATTGTATAGTGTTATATTGTATTTATATACAATATAATACATTGGTTTATAAACAATATATTCATTAACCCCGAAACTATCTTGCACCTATTTCCAATCGTACTTATACTTATGTCATCTGTATTTTCTCTCGATTATATTTTCTCTAAAAAAAATCTTTATTCTATTGTTGGCTATTTCATTTTTCTTAGATTTTCTACTTAACAGTTTTCTATTTCGTTTGTTTCATTCAAAGTTCAAGTTTGAGCTTATTACTTTTTTTTTGCGTTTTGTTCAACTAATATATATTTCTTCAATTTCTTCACAGGTATATTGGACTTTTTTCTTCTTTGTAAAAATTTTAAGTTTTTGAGACTTATGAAATGAAATTTAACGTGTAGAGTAGAATTTATAGTTGTGTTATTAGTTTTATTTTCTTATTTTATGAAGGAGGATAAATCTATAGATATTTTTTTAAATCCATTCACACTTCAATATGTTATAATTACTTTTATCGTATCTTTTTTATTTTCCTCAATCATATATTTTTAGAAATAATAAAAATCATTATATGGCTTGTCTTTAGAATTATTTTTAAATTACATTTCCTGAAAGTTAGTTTCAGTTTTTGGCTTTTTTACATTATATGAAACTATATAAGCATCCAAGAAATTTATTTTATAATTTTTACATTAATTGCATGTTTTAATACAAATTATCAAACAGTTAAATAATACTATTCTTAAAGTCACTCTCTACTATAGTTATTATTTCAATATGTCTTCATGTACAAGTCAACGATATAATTCTCATCATAATTTTATTTTATGCCTTTTGTTGAAATAGTAGAAATTCGGCACCTAAAAAAAATAAGTTTTCTATATTCTTGTATATTCTACAATTATAAATATTTGAAAAATTGAAAATAAAAATTTTCTAAAAGAAAATAATGAGATCCTAGATGTGATCAATTTTATGAAAAATATATTTTAATATGTATAAAAGATATGTTATACATATTAAATATCACGTCTTTAAGCAGATAAATCTTAATTAAAGAATATTTCACGAAATTTATTCTTAATACTGCTAGGAATGTATCAAAAATAAATTTTGTAAAAATAAATAAATTATGCTGAATATATTATATATTGTATATATAAACTGCAAGAGAGAGAAAAAAATTTTAATAAAACCACTCTTCATTTATTTCAGGCTACCATACAGAATAAATGAAAAATAAATTTTGATTAAGCGTCTGGGGAGACGCTATTAGCGCTAAAAGCATCATTCTATCTTTGTTGCTCAGTAAATGTCGAAGAAAGATAGAGCACGTTCATAGCGCCAAAAGTGTGTTCTCCGAACCCAGCCTAAATCTGACAAATAGATTTTAAAATCTTTCATACCTTTTCAAATGTTTTTAATTTATGTGCTTGCTACGAGTTTCAATCCAACTTTCTAGAATGTTCAAATATTAATTATTAAATATTAATTTTATTATGAAATTAAAATAAAATTATTTAAAAAATAAAATAAATAAATTTAAAAAATAAAATTTAATAAATAGTTTAAAATAAAACTTACCTGTATTCATCTGCATTCTCTTCTATTTTATATTTTTGTACTGGATAACATTACAATTTTGTTCTGCATGTAGAAAGTCTCTACAACATGTTTAATAATTATTGATCTGATGAAATGAAGAATACAGTTATCATTTTATTATTTAAAAAAAAATAAAAAATTACTGAAAACTTACTTATCTGTTTGTATTTCTTCTTATAATATTCTCAGCAATTGCATGATTTTCTTTTTAGAATTGCCTTTTAATACCTTCTAGATAGTATTAGATTAGATTTTTCCTTTGAAAATCGCTGTTATTACTAGTGATCTATAAATTTAATAATATTGTTAAAGAATAAACACAAAAAATAGCTGAAATTATATTTATAAGAATGTGTACCTCTAAGTTTGATTAGAAATGTTTTATCCATTGTTTTATCAAAAAATTATCACAAAATTCTTTACCTGACACTTTAAACAGCATGATCTAATGCTTTAAACATGTTTTATTATTTTCTTATAATTATAAGACTTATAAATATTATATATATATTTATAATTATATTTATATTTATAATTAGTTCCTTTCAATTTTATTAATGATTGTTTCAAATTTTGTATGATCTAAATTTAAAAACTTTTGGTTTATTTTTATTTTTTTTTATTTCTATAATAACCAAACTTATAAGCGTTTTCTGTAATTCTCAAGGATAGTCTTATATCGTTATAATGTCATTGCGCAGCTTTTTTACTATGTATATGAGTGATCAGATTAGCACATGTAAAATTTTCTCATTCCTCATTCTCTCATCTTTAAATAGAAACTAAAGATTTATATATTATTTTGTTAATAAGATACAAATTCAATTTGCTTACCTGCAGTCTTTACTTCACTGAATTATTAATGTATAAACACTCAATATGGACGTTCATATGAATACAAGTTTATTATGAAATTTCCACATGTTTAGACCAGTGAGTCCAAATCCGAAATGATTCCAAAGTGAGAGAGATATGTTGACCCATACATGCCTCCTACTGCTTCTATACGCATGCGTATACGCACAATTGATCACGTGTAATTGTGCTGTTAAATTCGTGCTTAAATGCAACACATGATACATTTTAAAGCTTATTATAACATTTTTTGTTTTCCATATTAGTTATTTTACATTAATTAGTACTTTTTTCTTATTTCTTATCATTAATGCCATTTTTGTTAATTATTTAAGTTATTTGAAATAAAGCTTTTTAGTGTATATGCGTACTTTTCTCTAACAATATTAGTAAAATAGGTATTTAAAGGAATTTTTTGAAAAATTCTATTTCAAAACTGATAAAATTAATTTAGACAAACAAGTATTATAATTAAACTTCTATAAATATTATTTATAAATTCATATTATAGAAACTTTACATAAACTTTTAATTTCCAAATTATTGGCATTAGACTCTGAAAACTTGCGATTTGATTCTGCTACTACCGAGGCAGTGATGTCACTGCCACAATACGCCACAATACTGCCACTCAGATAACATTTTATGCTTAGCACGTTTACGCATTAAAGTTCATGCTAAGAATTGCATGATCAGCACGAATAAATCCGAATCAAGATTATCTTTATTGGTTCTAAAAACTTACTAAGTTTTATTGAAGATACAGACTGTTTTTTGTCTAATTGAACACATTTAGTTATTTTAGACTAGTTCTTAAGATTTTCATTGAACAATTAAAACATTTCAATTTTCTATTTAAAATTTTAGATTATACGAACTTTTTATATCTGGTAATATATCCGAACAAATCGAATTCTAATTCGCGAAATGATTGTGAACAGAATTGAGTCGTGTGTCACGCGTGCATGAAAACGAACATTCCGTAAAATCTCTTATCATCGACTATGAGTATCGTGGAGGGGGAACGAGTTGATTATGCAGTTGTTGCATGAACTTTTAACGTACTTGATTGTAGATCTCTTATGTCTGCGTATCTCGGTGTCATAAATCTAGCGAAAAGTGCGTTGTACGAAAATTGATTTGGACATTAGTGCACGAAGACAATTCCTTCATACAACTGTGCGTTCTGTAAAGATTTCTCTTCTTTAATTATCGTTATCAATAACGATGCTTCGAATTATGTATGTACATGTCATTGTGCTATCAATATACGATAATTAAGTACAGTCAATGTGTTAATTCAAATAAATTATTATGTTAATTGATGTACAAATACTTGTTAAGAAAGTAAGTTTTCTGAAAAATTTATAATTATATTTAATAAATACGTTGCAATTTATTATCTCTTTATTTATTTGCAGAATACTTTTTCCTTTAACAAAAAGACTACTGAATATGTCGAAATAACTGTAATAAACATGAACTTTTCTTAGATATTTTCATACTTTTCTAAAACTTGTTTGTTAATATTTGAAATATTCTATATTTGTAAATTAAAAAATAATTTTATAAAATTTAAAAATATTTCTTGAAGGTCTATAGATTTCTTATCTGTAATTCTGGAAATAAGTTTTATTTAGTGAATTTTTTGCAATAAATTATTAATGTGAAGAAAGACTGTGTGAAATTATCGATAAAAATATCATTAATTTTTGCTTTCATCAGATGCATATTTTATGTCGGTGGGCTAAATCTGTTAAATTTAGTAATATATAAATAATATATATTAAATTAAATAGTATAAGGGCGAACATGTGGTGTGTCATCTTAATTATATATCAAGAAATAACTTTGAATTCATGGCTTTGTGTACGTGTATCGCGCCTTCAAGATAACTGATCTGTCACGTGTATCTAGCTTGGTCTAGCTCGAACTTATATAAATACATACACGCCGCGCAAGCGATTAAAGCGATTCCGTATATCGTCTGAGCGGTTTGCTTATACACCTGAGATGCTCCTGAAAAATTTACACTCTACTTTTACGGTTTGGTGATTTGTGCGTATTTGTGAGTGTGCAAGATGAGCATAATATTAAATTCACTCGGTCAAATCATCGATTATTTTTCAAAACACATTGGAAAACTTTGGTATATTGTCAACCCAAGAGAGACGACATTCGAAACTGTATACGAAGTGCCAGACTATCAACAACAGGTAACGTTCTCAATATGAAAAATTAGAATAAGAAAATCTTTTCAGAGCTCTGCTAAATTTTTTATCGGATTACGTTACATCCTACCTATCTAGTTTTTGCATGTTGCATAATGTCATAGTTTGAATAATGTTAAAGTGGACGCGTTAGTCATTGATTAATTTACAAATAAATGATTTGATTTCGATAACAAAGCTGTTTTCTAAAAAAAGATCAAATAAAAATTGAGTTTTTAATTATTTCGAATGCCACTAATTATATTTTATTAAACAGGTGTGATATAATTTAAATTGATAAAAAAAATAAGAACATATATTAATGTAAATGATTTATGAACTTATGATTATTAGCAATATTTATTAAGTAATTGCAGAAAAATTGAAAACTAACAATATTTAAATGATCACGAAATAAATAGAAATTTTATGAATATTGGAGCAGTAGAGTTGAAGCTAATTATTTCCATTAAAATAAATAAGAAATTTTTTCAGAAACAATATCAAGAATAATTTCAATTTTGTATAATTTTTGTTAAAGTTTAATTTTTACGTTAATTTTATTATTTTAACTTACTTAATCGTAATAATAATTTAAATAAAATAGTAATGCTTCCCTACACTTAACAGTGTGAATTATCTATCTATGTTTTGATTGGCTTCAATCTACTAACATTCGACACAAATAGCGTTTGTAAAATTCTTCCTTCAAAATCTACTTGATACGATTTTACCAAAGTAGCATAAGCGATGTCAAATGCACCGAGGAAGTCCGATAATTTGAATGCGCAGCTGGCCTGTTACTTGTTACGAATGCGGCAAGCTACATGAATCGTTAACAAGTCATGTGTGCGCGCTATTTTTGTCGAGGCCTCATTCGAATGTAGCACTAATACATGAAACTACACGCAAACCTTAACTTTCTGTGTACATAATCTCTGATATTTATAGATATGGATGCCTTTTTTCCTGTTGTTGATTCTGGAGCAATTAATATTGAGAAAGAAAACATTCCGTTTAAATGATCAAGTGACGTCATTATCACACTGGATGCTCCATGAAACTATCCGGTAAGAGTAAAAAATTACGGCTTGTATTTTAATATCTAGTTATCAAGCTGATATTATTGATTGTTATTTTTAATGTCAAAATAACGATAAGTAACGTTAGTTTGTTATCTAGGTACATAAGAAATATTTCTTTGCTTAATAAATTTAAACAAAACGTCATTGTCGATTTCACAGAATTTTTTCTCGCGGTGCCGAATATTTTGTATACATTGCCATTTATGAGAGGTTTGGCA
Source organism: Tetramorium bicarinatum (assembly GCA_928718305.1). Classification (NCBI taxonomy): domain Eukaryota; kingdom Metazoa; phylum Arthropoda; class Insecta; order Hymenoptera; family Formicidae; genus Tetramorium; species Tetramorium bicarinatum. The sequence continues at coordinate 14,645,634 of OV788324.1, forward strand.
GAGGATGCACTTTACCCTGGAACTCGCTATGGACATGGTATATTACCTTCATTGCCGTGGACTTTTGTTACTATTGGGCTCATCGCAGTAATCATGGTTAAATACCAATTCAAGCATTTCTCTGCACTTGACAGCTGTCTCTCTCTTCTCCTTTTATTTAAGATGTTAATTGACTGCTTACAGAAGTTCACTTTTTATGGGCCTACCATCAAGTGCATCACAGCAGCGAGGAATTTAATCTCGCGGTTGGCCTGCGACAGTCCATTCTACAACACTGGTGCAACTTTGTAAATATAATTTCTCTAAAATTTCTTATCAAATGCAAAAAAATTGATTATGTTAAAAAATACTGATAGATAATCTTAATTATATCTCTAAAAACCAATTAAAATAAATGAAAAATAAGAGAGTTAAGAATAAAATAAAACTTCGTAGTATCTTTTATATATATTTTCAAATATTTTTTGCAGGCAATTTATTTACCGCTTGCCCTTTTTATACCTCCATCGCACTTTATGGTCCACAATCAATTCAATTTGATATATCAATTGTGGATACATACAACAGTCATTGGTAATCTTGGACCACTCGAATCGATTTTTAATACACCTCAACATCATCGTGTTCATCATGGTAAATTAAGTATATAATACTTCTTTTCGCGGCTTAAATATATTACATACGCATTTTTGCAATTGCAGGTTGCAATCTTTATTGCTTGGATAAGAATTACGGTGGTGTACTAATAATTTGGGATCGTTTGTTTGGTACATTTCAAGAAGAAAAACAAAAAGAAGAAATAGTTTATGGATTAGTAGTTAATACCGAATCATTTAACGCGTTCTATCTACAGGTAAAATTTATGACAATAAATTATTGCTCTCAATAATTGAAAAAAAAAACAAGTTAATTACAATAAAATAAAAATAATTTTGTACATAATTTAAATTGTCCTAAAATGTTGTCTTCTGCATTGTTATAGATATTTTATTTAAAGGATTTAATTAAGAAAAGTATAAGTATGAGTACATGGGCTGATAAGTTTGCTGTTTTCTGGAAAGGTCCTAGCTGGTTTCCAGGTGGACCACGTTTAGGTTTAGATGAATTTAAAATAAAGGTAAGATAATAAAAAGTATTTAGTAAAATAACACACATGAATGCGTTTTTATATCATAAATAATTCAAAATTAATAAAAATGAAACAAAAATCTAATTTATTTTAAATTTTTGCATAAAAGATATCGTTTCTTTATCTCATAGGTGAAACCTAGAGCCGTGTATAATCCTTATATATCAAAATGGCAAAAAATTTATATAAGTATACAATTTCTGATGGCTCTTTTCAATCATTATAAATTATATAAACCACAATATCATGAGGTAAGTTTTCAACATAATTTACTCGCAAAGAATATCAATACCATCAATTTATAATGCTATCAAAATTAAATAGACCTGTTTTTTAACTTGACAAATCTAGCAAACTTTATTGTATTATTCACCATTTATGATGATTGGAGATATCTGAATTGGAGGCAGGTTATCTTATCTATTTATCTCAATTCTATTTTCAGAATTTGGACGATCTTTGGATTATAATTGCAGTGGCAAATAACTTAATTGCTCTCACTACCATCGGTTTGTTATTTGATAAATGTGCATTTATATATTCTAGCATTATTGAAATCGTGCGTTGTACCCTTTATGTATATTTTATGCGTATGCACGAAGATAACTTAATCGATTACTTGATATATTACGCACACGTATGTCAATTGGGTTTTATTTGGTTACCTTTTTTTGTATATAAAATTTACACGTACATATACCGGTTTTTTCATTTAGAAGGTATGTATTTTGTCAATAAATCTTGAGAAAAAAATTGAGAATTTGTATGATTAAGTTTAAAACACTAGAACATTGCGCGTGCTATTCATTTTTTAAAATATTAAATATATAGAAACTAACATCAAGGAAAATTTTAAATATAATGTAAATAAGATTTCGCATGTTCGCTATGTACTTATTGTTTGTTCGTGAAGTGTATTCTCTTGCAATAGTATAAACGTAGGAAGCGTTTATTTCTTACATCAATATTGTATATAGGTATTATCACCAATAATAAATGATACAGCGTATTAACGTAATTTATAGGAAAAATAAACGTGCGCACTAACAAGTTTCAGATAATGCACGGATGTATATTTTCATCGTTAAGGAAACAAATTTTTTAAATCACATTATTATAACTTGTAATAATATACAATACATGTGTAAACATAATTGATAACATGTACAGTAACTTTGTATAGTAAGAGAAACAAATATAATGAATTATCAAAGAATTATTGGAATTATTTAATTAGAAAAGTATATTTACTACTTTCCGTAAGGTGTGTGTCCTAAATATTATATTCGCATATAAAATTTTCTATTTAGATATTATGTATCTGTCTTCCTTTGTAAACATGCGTTACAATAGCATTATTGTATTTTTGAGTTTCGCAAATGTCGCTTGAAATCATTACACGATACGAGGTAAGTCAAATGTATTATAAAATTTTACGAAAGCGCATCCACGAAGACATCCTATAATCAAAATGTTTATAAAACACGCTATAAGAGTACAGTCTCATATGCGTTATAATACAAGTAGAACATGTAAGTAGCACTTCAAAGTATGTATTAAAAAAGTATGTGTAAAATGCAACTTAATATGTAAAGATTTCAAAAACAGTTAAGATTGTTTGAATTTTCCTGAACAAATACAGCAAGAATTATTACAACAAATCTGTCCAAATTTAATAATGATAAACAAGCAAGCATTCCCCATCTCTTTATCCCACGCAACAATATTATATCTTAAAGTTAGCAACTATCTTACTTAAGCATAATATAAATGTTATCAGAAGACATTGCGTAAAACAAGGACAAAATGTAATACTATCTTATATATCCACAATGCACAAGTTCTTTAGTACATTATATTTAATATCGTGTTTTACATATAAAGCTTCTTGAATTATTCGGTAATATGTTTATGAAATCGTGGCAAAAATCCTTCCTGATGGTCCGCTTATCTAAAATTAAACACAAGATACAATTAATCTTCTAATTACAAATTATATTTAGCAAGAGAAAGGGAGAGAAAACTATTCTTTTTTATTTATCAATTTCACTATGTTTTATTGTAGGGATATGATATATATTTATCATCCAAAGATAATAACAAAATAAAACTTTTTAAAAATGTTGGAAATAATTTTTATAATTTGCTACAAAAATGAAACATAGATAATATGTTTCAAAAATTATTTTAAGCATTAAAATTTAACATAGCTATTTCCTTATAATACAGATTTTTATTTTTTAAATTGTTTAATATGATAATTAGATAATTATCAATATAAATTAAAAATTCTTAATATAGGATATTTACCCACGAAAATTGTCTTATGTACTGCTACTTGGTGACGTTTTCATTTTGTCATTTCTCGCTACCGTCGAAGACGTTCGTCCGCTCGCCGTCTCTTCCTCTGCATGACAACCGTTGCTTCTCTCGGATGTTCCAACATTTTGTTGCTCTAACAAAGGCATCTCAAGAGAATCCGAGGAAATGCGTCTGCCACTGTATTGCTCGGCGGTTTCCAGCGACTCCTTTGCATCTTTTATATTGTTCAACGAATCCGAGCTCAAAGACGGAAAGTCCAGAGTCTTCATCTCCAAAGAATCAGAGCTTCGACACAATTGATGATGTTTTTTCTCATTGTCTTCTAATTCCAAAGAGTCCGTACTAGTCTCCATAATATTGCCTTCTTTCTGTGCAGCTCGTGCCTCATCGAGTTCTTCCATTTCCTCTGGAAGGGTTTCCGGAATCGGTTGAGCGACAGCTCTCTCAGCATCGGTAATCTCGATCTGTGAGATGTCCTCCGTGGTATCGTCCTGTCGTTCGAGTTTCTCCACATTGGACTGCGCGATTCGTATTATCTCGTCAATCTCTTTTATCCTCTTTTCATAATCGTCTGATCCGGAAGTGCTAGGATTGAACGAGCCAGTCGCACTAGTATCTGTCCTCGAACGCGGCAGATTCTCCAATTTATATTTGTTCTCCGGACTCTCATGTTCCAGTAGTTCCTCTTCCTCGCGGGCCCGCAGCTCCATCAGATGAGCCTCCCTGCAGGCCTTCTCCAAACCCTCGAAATCCTTCAGTGAGGACAACGAGACATCGTCGCCGTGACCTGAACGACCGGTCATGTATCTCCTCGGAAGACTGCCGTTATTGCTATTGGAATCCTGCGAGCCGCACTGTAACTTTCGCGAATTCTCAGCCGCCACGGTGCTCTCCAAGTGTTCGAATTCCTGCAGTGAAGTCAGGGACACAGTGTCGTGATCCGTAGGCTTGCTGAAATATTTCTTCCCTAGAATGTCGTAATCCGGTGTACTACCGAAACTACCGCGCATACTTCCTACACTGCCTATAGACTCTTTGTGGCTACCTAAGCTACCAAGTCTACTGCTGCCAGCCTCAAAATCTGTGACCTCCTCTTCCTTGATATCCTCCAATGGTCCGCGATCATACTCGATGTCGTAAACTCTCGCGTCCGCGTGGAACTGCATCTCTATCCACTTCTTATTCTCATACTGCTCCTCGTCAGAATAAGATTGAGATTGATCGTCGTTCGACGCCTGGGGCGGACTCTCCTCGGTCTCGAAGTCGAATAGATCGTTATTCTTTGACGTCTGACTTGTTGATACTTGCGTGTCCTCTTTGTTCTTCTCAATTAGGTTTTCTAGATCGCGATCGTATTGTTTGCTGGTGGTTTGAGGTACCGAGCTGATGCGAATGCTCTTTCCCTCGGCATCGAACTCTTCCGCTTCGCGTCCGACTTCCTCGATTACCACAAAATCGTCCATAAGGTCAGGCTTGTCTACGAGTTCGAATGAGTCGCTATCGGGTGAATGACGCTCAGACTTGTCCTTCTCTATATCTTTCTCTATGACTGTGTCGAAGGACATGCCCGATGCCGAGGATAAGGACATACTAGCCTGTTGTAGCATAGAGTGGACGGATGCCGCTATCGGTTCGAGACCCTCCTCTCCAGTCATCTCCTGATCCAATCTCTGTTCTAGATCTCTCGCCGTTTCTACATCCGTTGCTTCCACGTCCTTTTCCGTATCTTTTTGTGCTTCTAAACTTTCCTCCTTTTCCTCTTCAAACTCCTCACTATCGCTGGGCCTAGTAACTTCGGTAGAAATTACCTGCGTGCATACGCTTTGAATTTCGTCCTCAGATACTCGCGACGTCATTGTGTCCACGGATTGAAGAACCTCGGGCGCAGCCATAGAGGCAGAAATGGCTGAGGCTGCTTTGAGCTGATCCTCTTCCAATACTTCATCCATGGATTCTGGCTCCATGATGCTATCCACGATCTGTTGGAAAATCATCTCGGACGAACGTTTCATACGACATGGTATATGACTGTCGATTTTATCCATAGCATCGTCCATTGGTATTTCTTCGCTACCGGAAGAGTCTGACGCCTCAGCCATCTCATGTTCCGCATCTAATGCACTTTCCAGGTTTTCATCTATCTCTTCCGCGTCTATATCTGCTTCCTCCGAAGGTACCAGTGTTTCTGACAGCTCACTGGTACTGTCGATGCTTCCGAGATGACCTGAACTAAGAGAATTTAAAGATTTCATGGATTCATGGGAGCTTAACGTACTCGCTGCAGTTTGATACTCTTGCGAAGTCGGCAATGTCTTCGACCCCTCATGTTCCACGGACATTATCGCCGTCTCATACTCCGAAGCGGTTCCGGATTGTACGCCACCCGCAGCGGACTGTAATGCCTCGACATCGGACGAACTAGGTCTGCTTCCGCTACCAATGTCGTAGTCACAGGACTGATAGTTGCTGCTCTCGCCGGAACTGGAGACATCGGCTTCACTCTCCGAAGTTAAGACTCTTTTCGATATTCTACTCGGTTTCTGGCGTCTTCTGGGAGCCGGTTGGGGGAGTGCCAAAGAATAGCTGTCGTCCCTGTTATCCATGTCCGAACCGACGTCTGACGATCTACTGATGGGAAGCGGACTGGGACGACCCTCTTCGTCTTCTTCCAATTGTTCATCAACGGTTATTACGGTTTCTTCTTCTTCTTCGTGCTTCTCGATATCGATTTCGATTTCAGGTGCTTTAACTATACTGGTTGGTTTGTCTTCAGTGATGGCAGTTGCTTGGACAGATAGTTTGTCATCGGCGATATCTTTCGTGTCTTCTTGCTTTGTTTCATCAAATTTTTCAGTTTTCATAATCGACGATTCGCTGTGTGTAGTAACTTCAGTTTCGACTTCCGGTTCAGCCTCCACAGGAACCTGTTCAATGGACGGTGGTCTGTACAAAAATGGCAAATCATTCGGAATGGATTCCGGTTGGAGTTTGAACTGAAACTCTGAAGGCGAATCTTTAATCTGAATCACGGTCTGACTGTTCTCGCTCAATTCTTCTATCAAGTCTTGCCTAGCCGCTTCCAAGGATTCTTTCACCTCGGCGATCTCTTTTTTCACTACTTCATCGAGTACCGTTATCGCGTATCGCGCGCTTAAATCGACACTCTGGAGATCATCTTTTTTTATTTTCAAGGCACAAGTATCGGAAGGAGCAGTCGTCGATTTGCTGGGTTTATCATGCTTTTCGGTAGTTTTTTCCATATGTCTTTTGTATTCCTCACTCGGCGGTTTGATCTTCGCCAAATAAGTCTCTGTCCATTCTTTTAGCACATCATCAACTCTCGCACATTTTGGTAATTCTGATTCTTCTTTTTGAATTTCCTTAGTCTCAATTATTTCTTCTTTCTCTGCCTCTTTTATTGTCTTATCAGTAGCTTCAAGTTTTTCCTGTTTTTGTGTTTCTTCAGCTATAACATGCTGCATTAAATCTGTTTCTCCTTCCTTCATTATAGATACTTTATCCGCAGAAATGTCTCCTTGGAAAATTTCTTTGTCCGTTTCCCGAGCTTTAGCTTCCGCAAGTTCCACACTTAAATCTTTCGTTTCCTCTTCTTTCACAGGCATCATTTCTGTAACAGCTTCGGTAATACTTGCTTCCCAGTCAAAATCTTCGTGAGGTATCGATTGTCGTATACTAGCCGCGTATTCGTCCGTCGGCGTCTTGGCGTCGTATTCTCGTTGCAGAGTGTCGACCAATTCTTGGCAAGTAACATCTAATTTATTTTCTATTAGTTCGCTCTCAAAGTCCGGCTCGGTCACTGGGATCACGGTAAACTTTGTTATCTTGGTCGTGGTAGTCGTAACGGTCACATTAACATCACTGGCAACTGACTCTTTGACCGATTCAATCACACTAATCTCCTCCGAAGACTTAGTCACGGACTCTTGCTCCGTGGATTCATCCTGCGAAGAAGTGCGAGCACGTCGCAAAGATGACTCGTATTCCTCCAGCTCTTGATTGAATACCTGCGAGGGCTGCAGCATTTCTGATATTTCAATCTTCTCGTCACCGATCATCCAGTCTCCCGGCTTGATCTCCAAATCGCTTACGTGCTTCACCCTTGGTGAAAACAACGGCGGGCTCTCGATTTCGAAGCTGTCCGCCCTTCGTTTGTCGCCTGTGCTTTCTCTCGATGGAACGGTCGGGGTTGAAACACTCTCGTGAATCGGAGGATAGGCTATTTCCTCGGACACTGTGCTCGAACTGACAGTCACATCTTTCTCCTGACCGATCTTTTCCAAAGAATCTACAGCTATACTCTCGTGTAAGGAAGCTACGTCCTTACTAGTCTGTTCGGATGTTTTGTGCTCGTCTAATTCTAAGGACGGCACGTCAACTGAGTCTTGTCGACTGTCTGCGCCTGGTTCCAAGATCTCTAGCACTCTAGCGCCTGAAAACTCTGATGCTATCTTGTCTTTCGAGATATCGCTACATATATCCTTCTGAAGTGGCTCAATATAACCGCTCGATCTATCCGAACGAAGTTTCTCGGATTGTGGACTAGACATATGCTTAGATATATCCTCTAGTTCTCCAGTGTCAACGTCCAGAGTTTCTTCAAGCTCAATCTGCTCAGATATACTGCTGGGGCTTATAGTGATGTCTTTGTCCTCGAGTTTTGCTTGCGAAGATGATTGTAAACTTTCATCTCGATCGTGCAATGACGATTCTTCATCTTTTGTTATATCTTCACTTATACTGTCTCTAGTGTATCCTTTCTCAAACATTTCTTCTTGTATAGACTTTGATAGCACTGTTTCCGCAATCGGATGTCCTTCCTTCTGCATAATGCTTTCAAATTTTTTCGTTAGATCGTCTGCCAGTTTCTCATGATCAGTATCGCTGCTCTCAGAAATTAACTGATCTAAATATTCTTTACTCAACATTTGTGGTTTCAATCCTGATGTCGACGATCTTCTCTCAATCTCACTCTCAATCGACTGTATCAGACCCTCTGCTATATTCCGCGCTTCGATTTCTTTAGCGATTAATTCTTCTTTCTTTTCCAAAGATATCGGAGGTTCCTTGCTTGGAAGTTGTTCGTCTCTTTCAGTTTTTTTAGTTGAATCCATCTTATCCTTTTGACTAGGTACAAACTCTTCAACCTTAAAACTCTCCAAGCTTTCTCTGTAAGATTGTCCTTGCGCGATCGTTTCAATTTTTTCCAAATCTTCGACTTTAACTGTTTTAGGCAATTTCTTAATGTCCTCTACCTTCTTCGCATCGTCCTTCTTGATCCTGATCGCCACATCCACGTCGCTTTTCCTGTCCCTGCTAGTTCCAGATTTTTTCATTGCAGTTCCCTCGCTGTCCTCTAAGAGTTTAAATAATTCTTCCTTTTCGTTCTTCGCTTTGGATTCAGAAGCGCTTGCATCTATCACTTCCTTGCCTTCCGTCACGTTCACCGACATCTTTTGCACAGCGGTCTCGTCCACTTCTTCGCTCTTGCTCCTTTTCTCTTCTGTCGTCTCAGCCAATGACTCCTTAGTTAGCTTAGATTCCGAGGACTTTTTCCGTTCCACTTTTTCTTTCTCCTCATGAGTTATAAATTTATCCGCACCACTAGAGATTTCTGACGAAAACACCTCCTTCTTCTCCACTTTACTGGTAGCCTTGGTATCAACCTTCGAAGTAACTATACCGAAATCCTTGTCTCTCATTGCACTTATGTCCTCGAACATCTTAAACGCGTCCTGCGGGTCAGTAAAGGTTTTGGAAAAAGTCTGCGTCTTACTCTTCGTGGTCGAGCGTTCTTCGTGTCGCGAAGTAACCTCTTCGCTAGATTTCCTCTCGGTGACAGTGATAGTCTCGCCATCTTTTTGTCCCGGCAAATCTTTCTTTGTTCCTTCTTTCTCCTTTGCTCCCTCCATGATGCGTTTGGGTATGCGGGATTCAAATTCCTTCTTTTTGCTGGATGGCGAGGCAACATCTTTCTCTTTCTCCGAAATCAGCGAACTTTTTACCGATTTTTCCTCAGGTTTTTCTGGTAATATTTTGCCTTTTCCTTCTTTCTGATTTTTATCCTTCTCAGCCATTGCAGTGGAAATTGGAATACGAGATTCAAATTCTTTTCTCATCTGTTTGACCTCCGTGTCAACAGCGTGGTTTCTTTCCTTGTCGAAACTGATATCAGCTAGCATCTTCTCCTCCGCTTTTGCTTCTTCTTCGATGATTCGCCTCTCTTCTTCGAGGAATTGTTCGATTTCCGTTTTATCATCCAAAGGAAACGATTCGGTCCTAACGTCCATTCGTGATTTTTCAACATCGTCCATAGTTTGCATTTTGTACGTGGAACTTGGTAAACCTTTTTCAAATATCTTTGTTTCCACGCTAACTTCTGGAATCTGTGTAACTAATTTATCATTCGCATCTTTGATTTGCACCAACTCGTGGATCTGCTCTTGCATTAAAGTTCCATCTTTTTGCATCTTGTAGGTGATTGTTGTTTTTTCTGTTGTTATTTGCTTTCCGATCAAATTCTCTTTGCTTAATGACTCCAATTGTTCCTCTCTTACGATGTCTGTATCAGGCTTCTTTTGTTTAATCATTTCTTTTGCAATCGGAATATGCATTTCCTCAGCGAGCTCTCTTTCCTTATTCAACAATTCCTTGCAAATCTCCATCACCGGCTGAACTGTTATCTTTTGAACTTCTTCACGCACTTCTTTGTCGTCGTCCTTTTTCTTTTTATCTTTCTGGTCTTTCCACGGCTCCTTCGTCCATTTATCGCCCTCCGTAGCAGCTTTCAAAATCTTTTCTATCTCTCTCGATTCCGCCACATGTTTTTCCTGAATATCCATCTTCTCCTTTGTTATTTCTGCTATACTCTTTTCCGCGCGATCCTTCTGGTCGTCGATCGTCTTGCCCTTGAGAACGGACTTGTCTTTTTCGGACTTGGCGGAGTCTTGCAGTCTCGGTGTTCCCTTCGCCATCTCCTTCTGTATCTGCTCCTCAAAATAATGCGCTTTTTCCGCCACTGAACACTCCGAAATATCCGGCACATTGATGTCTTCGATGGTTTCCGACCTTATGACATCCGAGATGCCCTCCGTTGTCCCATCACCTTCCTCGGACGCGATATTCGGCTGGCACGACTCGCTGTCACTCTCATTAATGGTCAATTGAGAGGTCCTCGAGATCTCGGATTCGGAACGCTGGTAGTTTTCACGTTTCCTCGAGATATCCTCCCAGAATTTACGCTTCTCCGAGTACGTTTGCCTTTCGAGATCGGGCGACAAGTCCGGTTCCGACTGACCGGCGCCTACTTTATTGGGATAACTAGCATCTACGGATTCTAGGGGACAAGCCGCTTTTTGTGCAAAGGATTCTTGGATAGCGGCATCTAGAACAACCAAGAATTATGCTCACATTACTTTTTATTAAGCATGTCGTTATAATGACTGCGATACATCATGTCTATTTTTCTTTACAATTGTTCTTTTTTTTTATTCACAGCGAGATCTGGCGATCGAGAACTTCCGTAGCGCAAATTCTTCATCTTTTTACTCATTTTCTTTTCTTTTCTACAGTCGTGGCAAGTACAAGTTGCACTAGTGCCAAGATGTGTTGAAGCCGTATAATGCAAAACAGCATTAACAGTCCATTAACTCGACTCTCGAGATAAAGCATTCTACACAAATCTAATCTTACTAATTCTATTTAGGTAATTGCTTTTTTATATAGATTTTATATAGATAATGTAATGCTTATCAGATTGACATCGACTTTTATCCATAATCTCTTAACTGAAAGAAAAATTTAAAAAAATAATTTATTTCGTAATATAAAAGAATGGACTTGTTCTGTTTTATATTCGACAGCTTTAATTCATTGTAAAGTACAACTTAGGAAGTTTTAAATGTATGTAATATCACTATAACGATTATTTTTTATTACATCGTTAAATTTATCATGATGCATGACATAATTCGAATTAAAATTGTAATTGTATCTATCAAAAATAGAAATCACTAATATGAAAGAAATTTATCTATTCTTGCACATACAACGACTTGAGATCTTAAGAACAATATTATTGCCAAGAAAAGAAAACACTCATCGAATATTGCTGTATTAATTATCTATGAACGTATTTACATCGTATATATCATATAATTATAATTATATATGTGTATATATGTATGTGTATTTGTTTATATCGGAAAATTTCTCTAGACTGCGGAGACATACTCTTTTGTATTAATATCCCATACGGTTGTCTATGATAATGTTGAGGACGGCAGTTCGGTCTGCAAGTATAACAAGTACACAAATATTGCGTTATTATTGATTTCATAACGAGAACATAAGAATTAATTTGTCGATAATCGTTTCGATGAGCATTGTATTATTATTGGATTTATAAGTGAATAAACGATGTTCGCGTTTATATATTATGATTATTATAAGCGGACTTCTTTGATCAACTAACGCTATTTCAAATAATGCTAAACAGTTTATTATTTTTCAAAGATCATTATGTCGTGCATTTTATTTTGCCTGAATTATCGTATTTATCCTATTAAGAATGTAATTAAATTTTAGGCACGGTGCAAAAAGGAAAACGTAAGAATCTAACAAACTATATAGTGCTCATAGAATTGCCCAGAAAATAATATCTCTATACATACATATGTTAACATATGTCTAACGCAATACATATTTATTTAAAGAATATTAAATCTAAGCATGAAAATAGATATTTTTTTTACATTCTATTTTTTAATATTTTTTAATTCTCTTTTACGATTTTTTAAAATAAGTTCGTCATTTACTGCAAATAATTTGAGAATTATTTTCTGGACAATTTTTGCGGGAAAGACAAAGAAATAAAAAAAATTAAATTAATTAAAAAAAATTGCTAATTGTTTGAAATGAAGAACCATAATGTTTAATACAATTTATAAATATACTTTGCGTCGCTTAAATTAATCATGCTCTCGTGATCATTTTATAAAATTTAGTTAGATGCCTGATCTTGTCCAAAGCTAACAGAAAGATTTCAAAATTTGACTTATCTTTCAAATAAGAACTCCTAATTGAATCAAAATTTCTTACATTCATGTAAGATGTTACGCAACTTGCGTAAAGTCTCATAACTTCAGTGACTTTATCCGATCACGATCAATCAAAAGCTTCTTACTCCTGTTGTTCATAGTAATCTCATCCTGTTAACTTTTGTTAAGTATAGTTAGAGAGATCGTGGAAATTCCTCTTGGCCTTTATTCCAAGAACTGTACTATTTCGCATGCCCCAAATAGATTTTAAAAATCCATCTTTTTTCTTAATTTTATTTCATTTAATCGACGTCCTCGATATCGGTATGGCAATCGCTGATAGTCTCGTCGACGGTATCCGGAACGTGCAGAGTGTTTTCCATTTTGTTGGTCATGACAATCTGCGATGCGGCCAGGATGTCGAGGTCTTCATATACGTGATAAGCGGCTGCCTCATCTAATTTAGTCTCATCTTCAGATCCGTCCATGTCCTCACTATCGGTATCCGGCATATCTGGCGCAATCTCGGTGTCCGCTTTGTCGATGGAAACTTCTTCTCGCGATAATCGATTTCGTACTTCCACGGAGAACGGTCCGTCACCCTCCTTGGTTGTGATCATCTCGCCACCGAACTCGATCAGGATATCTGATCTCGGTGTGACATAGATCGTCGGTTGAGTGTCCTCGTCACCCTCCATGTCCTCCAAATCCGTTTCCCCTTGATAGCCGTTATCAGCCACATTTAAGTTGCTACTGGTCTCTTTCTCATCGCCCTCGTCACTGTAGAGCTCATCGACGTCGGTGAGATTTTCCGCGAAACTACCGCGACGTGATCGGGATCTGGCCTCACCGTCAGCTATAAGGTAATCCAGATTATCGTTGATCTTCGCCTTGGTTTCGGTGATCTCCGCGTCGGTCACGGAAATTAACGGATTCTCTTGCGAGGCTTGCGCAGGTTTGAGCTTGCCGATCTTGTTGGTGATCATTGCCAACTCGCCCTCGGAATCCGTATCGGAGAAGTGCAATGATGCGTTGCTCATCATAGCGTTCAAACGTCTTCTGGCAGATCTGGACTTACGCTTGACCTTCATTCCAGAGGAACATTCCTTGTCACTCGCTTGACTGTCCTGCTTCGTCATGCCGCGATTCTGTTCATTGATTTTTGTCGCCATATCTGCTCGGTTTTTTATGCGTTTAACGTGCCAATCGTAAGTGCAAACTACTAATGAACTTAAAAATATCTGAAACTGAAAATAATGGAAAAAAAAGAAATTAATATTAAAACAAAACAGGAAATAAAATCCCAAACAAGTTATTCAATTATACAAAAAGAAAAGGATAAAGACAGTTTCAGTACAAGAATAAAATAAGTTTATAACTTGTAAAATCTATTTTTTACAAATAGATATAATCTCGTATTTAAAAAACAGATTTTATAAGTTATAAATGCATTTCATTTATGCATCGAACCTTTTATTAAAATCAAGAAATCACGAAACAAGAAGGTTAGTAAAAATAAACAACCCGTGACAAAACTGAAAAGACTCACGTTTAAATAATTGCTTGTGGATGCTTGAAAGAAAGAGATAGATATGAAATTTGCACCGTTCCTCTTGGTTGGTACGGATAGAACTAAAGAAGTCCGCCACCGGCACTTTCAAGCATTTGTTGATGCTGTTACGTCTAATTAAGTTAAAGAAGCCTCACCCAACTCTTAAACCATAAGCCGATTATCTTTCTCCCCTTAAATTAAAATAGAATGACAATCGAACTTCATCATTTTCAAGACGAAACGAAATATCGACAAGATTTTCTTTCTGCCTTGTCAAAACATTTTCCTTTTTCCATGTTGCACTTTGCTTACGAACGACCTACGTCGCCAGACCTTTCTCAAGATATCGCCATATCACTGCATACGATATATAAATATGTTCACGTAATAAAATATTCATCGTCAACACTTAATGCTTCATTACGCAAGTTCTCTTTTTGCACCTTGCATTTGTAGTGTTATAGACGAAAGTAATTTTGAAATTAGAACTTTTTCAATTGAAACAAATCAATATGTGATCCGTTTTCTTGCAATATTCATTAATATGTGACACTCACGTATGCGTTGTGTCACGAATTAAATATACTCTATCTATTTTCTACATTTTTGATATCATACCTGTTTGTTCCTTTTGCAACGTGTCAGTTATGAATTTCTTTTCTGTTGGCGAGGAGGTTTCTTTAGGCTTATCAGATTTCTCCGTTTGTTCCATTTTGTACTTTGATTTGTAATAATCTAATTTTTGATTTATGATATTAGAATCTTCGTAACCTGTAGCAGAAAAATCATTATTAGTAACAATAACAATATGTTTAAGACATGCCTATAAGGCTTAAATTTAATTTAAATTTCTGACTTTAATTTTTAATAAATTCTAATTTTATTTTCAAAAAATAATTTTTTATTTTTTAATTAAAAATTTATATGAGATATATAGTATATAAAAATTAATTAATATTAAAATATTTATTCCTTTTTATTACAATATTATTACTTAAATTATTATATACTTAATAAGATAAATTATTTCTATATTTGCTTTAATTTATTAGAAGTTTTTTTGAGCTTAAAGTAAAATAATTTTATTAAAATAATTATATTACAAGAATTATTATTTATAATTTTAGTTATTATATGTTTGACATGGAAAAAATAATGGGATTTTTAATATGCTTTATATTTCTTTTATATTATAATCTTTTATATTATAATAATTTTTAATAGACGTACCTTTTAATTTCTTTTGTATGTCATGTTTAACAATTGTTTCGGGAACGACAATATTTAATACACAAATAGGCTGCTGAGGTGGTTCTCCTTTTGCAACTTTTGGTTCTCGCATGAATAACATCCTCGCTACTGGATCCAATAACGGATCTTTCACTTTAACATGGAATGACAATCTATTCTGTCGAAAAGCCCTAAATGTGAACTTCAACTGCATACCAGACTTTGTTACTGGCACTAAATTCCCACTAAATTCAATATAAAGATCTTTCCCGTCGAGTGCCTAATAAACGAATATTGATCAGATAATTAAAAATAATCATACCATATTGACAATTTTTACAAAGTGATTTATGGAAAAATATACTATTACTAAAATCAAATAAATATACGTATATCGACAACAGAATAAACATTAATATTAACTGTATCATCTTATTATTATCTATTAAAGACAAAAATTAAAAAAAAAAAGAATTTATTTAAATTTAGTAAAAATTGTGTCTTGCGAAATTTATTTTTATTTAAAAAATTTAAAAAATTTTGATAGTTTAAACAATTAAAATAATTTAATCCTTGTTGCGCTATATTATGAAATACCTCAACATCGCGACTTTTAACAATTTCTGTAAACTCCTCCTGTCTTTCCAAAGTGTGCATGCCTTCTTTGCCATCAGTCATGCATAATATTCGCAATGTAGCTTCCAACACGTCCATTCTCTTTGAATATATTATGAAACTAGAGAAAAATATTTGTTGATATTAACGTGAAAATTAAAGAATTGTTGTTATAATATACATGAATAATAAAATATCGCTCACTTTGTTATGTATGGCACATGTAGGGATGCCTCATATAACTCCGTTGCCATTTTTGGTACTGCGCCAATATTTCTGCAATCCATCAACCAAAATCTTGCTGAAACGGTAGTGGTGAACGATACTTTATCGTTCATGAAAGTTAACGGCGTTGATCCGGTAACGTCTTCCCATTGTGACTCGTTGGTTCCACCTAAAGTTAATTAATTCTTATTATTTCAATAACGTTATTTCAGAAACACAAAATAAATTTATGTTTTAAGATATTCTTGTAATAAGATTTTATATTTTATTTTTTAGTATTATTTTCTTACAATAATCAACTACTGAAAAATTTGAAAGATAAATTGTATTTGTTTAAAAATTCTAAATTATCCATCCATCTAAATACCCGCAATGCTACATAAGAGACGTAACGTAGGTGTCTCTCCACCATACTGATTAATCATCCCCTTGTTCGCTGCTTGCGGTACGGGAAGAGTGAGGGTTATCGGTTTATGGAACTTCCGTCGTCTGGGTTCGATAGTAATCACCGGTGAAACGGCAACGCAATTGCCGAGCAATTTGGCCGTAAGTTCAGCCGGAATAACATGCGCCTAATATAAAAAAAGCTTTATGTTTCTTGCTATTTTCTTACTTGTGATCATGTGACTGTCAAATTTATAGATTTAATCACCTGTAAGCCGACTTTAATTTTCTTTGTTAACGCTCCCGGTGGAAAAACGGCCTGCACGTGGTTCGCCACGCTGGATAACAAAATGCAACCCTCGGCACCGATAACGTGAACTTCTTGCTTGATTCTGGTTATGATAGCAAAGTACTGCGGGAAGTCTGTGGTGATTATGCGAGTAATTCTGTCCGAATGTGAAATACTCATCTGAGGATCTGAAAAAACAGATAAATATTTGAGATACACAAAAGTGAAATTTGATATTAATATATATATATATATATATATATATATATATATATATATATAATTCATTTTTAAATTATATACCGTAAGGCGTATTAAGAAGAGTATCATCATTATCTGCAGAATTATCGTGTTCCTTCCATGTTTCTCCGTTTTCACTTCGCAGGATAATAATTTCCCGTTCTTTCCCGCGAACAGACGCGAAGTGCGGTATATCAATTAAGACGGGCCTGAAATCGATTTATTTTCCAGTAAACTCGAGAGTTTATATTTAGCATATTTAGCATATTTTTTATATATCAGTAGGAGAAATATATATTTTGCACATAAACATATTTAATGTATAATAAAATTATATTACACATTTAAGTATTACCCTAAAAATCTTGCACCCACGGGACCCATCTCGATAATTCGAGTAGCAAGAGCTTCCCCTTCCATCAAAGGAGGTGGATTCGCCACTTTATTTGCTTTTACTAATCTACAAGTTACGCGAATCGGCATCGTTGCTCTTCGAGGCGGTATAATGATACGCACACCACTGTGTCTGCAGCCCTTCATAGCACCGCCACGTGCATCCACCAGAAAACTTATTAAAAATCTATAAATCCAAACCTTTGTAATTCTATTCACTTGTTTACTCATATTTCTTTTCATGTCAATTATCCGCTGTTTTATACTTACGATCTAAAGTGCAGCTTCCTACAAAGAAAAAAACATACATTCTTAGATTAAGTCTGAATAGAAATCTTTAAACAGAAATTTTTTTAATTATTTTATTTTTAAATAAATAAATAACAATTATTCTACACAATTACGTAATATACTAAAATTGTATGAATGTACATTATGTAGAACAAGAATTAATTAACACTTACCCCAGATTCAGTCCATCGTTATCAAAATTTTCTGCTAAACAGTAATTATTGCTTTGTGTAAATTCTCGGTTTTCATCTTTTGCAACTAAAATGAGAATAATTATAAATTTCAGACATACATTAATTTTTCAAAACCAAATTATTTCGTTCTACAAACTGCTTTATAATATTTTTATATTTTTATTTGTACAGAACTAAAATACATACATTCGAACAAAAAATATTTAAAAAATGATTTGAAAGATAAATTATTGGGAACTAAGAGTTCTTACATTTTTTACCTTGTCTGTGTACCGGATCATCCCTAGTAACGTCAATAGGCAACGAATCATCCCTCAGACTCTTCATCAAGTCTGCCGTGAGATATCTGTAAGGTTGTTCGCTAATTAACGCGTCAGAACCTAAAAAGAAAAATTTTTCTTTGCAAAAAATTGAATTACGTTGTATTATTATTATTTGTATTTGTGCATACGTACCTCCCTCGTCTTCCGAATCGGACATAAAACTAGTTTCTTGCAAGCTTTCTGGAGCTATTACTTTGTACTTTTCCTCCCAGTTTTTGTTATCCGGAGTCACGCTGTCATAAGGCAATCCTTTCAGTACTTCCATTACAGAGATATATCCTAATTTTTGTGCTATGTTCAATGCCGTTAAACCATCCTACGACAACGGATTTTATAAATTTATCAAAATCTAATATTATTAGAATTTATATTCTATTGTGATATAAAACTTTTAATTTGTAATTTAGTTTTATAAAAATTTTTATGATATTGTTTAAATATTCAATAATTTAAGAAGGAATAGAAAGCTAATATAATTAAGCTAAACTGTAGCCTAAATTAATTAGTTTAAAAATATAAAAATTTGTAAAATTATATATTAAAGTAATACTTTTAGATTAATTATTATTAATAATAATCAAGCATCAAAACATTAATAAACGTTTATGTAATTGTATACATAGCAATAATATGTTGCTTACGTTAGTACGTGCTTTATGTGAAGCATTTCCTTCCAACAAAGCAGTAACGATATGAGCATGACCCTGTTGGGCAGCTTGATGAAGCGGAGTGTAATTCTGATTAGTTCTAACATCAATCGTGGCGTTATGTTTTAACAAAAAGCGTATCATCGAGAGATTTCCGAAGTGCGCGGCCACGTGTATCGGTCTATAGCCAGTCTCTGTTTGACTCTCGACATCAGCCCCGTTTTTCACCAAGATAGAGGCCACCCTAATGAAATCTTCTTGCGCGCATAAATGCAACGCCGTGAGTCCATTCTGATAGAATAAGAATAATTTTGTAGATTCATAAAATGCATATAATTGATTCATAAAAATAATGTTTTTCTCGAATATACTAAAAAGTATTATATAGTATACTTTAATATTAAATATTACTTGAAATGTTAATTTTTATAACTGCAAATAAGAAGTTTCAAGAAAAAAATATATATGTCTTACACAATATAATCGTAATTTCGTGGAGCAAAGAATAAATTAAATAAAGAAACATGTAAAAACTCTGAGGTTGAGTTAGTAGACCTAAAATCGAAATCGAAATTAAATAAAGAAACATGTAAAAACTCTGAGGTTGAGTTAGTAGACCTAAAATCGAAATCTATAAGTATATGAAATATTTGGAGGAAAAGCTGATTTACCTTGGATTTGTGATTAGGATTGGCACCATGCTCAATTAGCAAATTTGTCATATCATAATGTCCTTTCTGCGCACTTAGATGCAACGGGGTGAAACCCGCTTTGGATTCCGCGTTTGCGTTAGCCCCCTTATCCAAGAGAATAGAAGCGATGTCCATCTAGACGCGTGAAGACGAATGAAAGAGATGGTTTTCGCAGGATAGTCCGCAGCAGCAATAATGAACATTAGAGCAGCGTAAACATTCATGCGTTAGAAAAATATTTCGAGAGTTACATTAAAACTCGTTTCAATTCAGTTTCAAGATTAGTTTACCTGGTTTTTACGAGCAGCGATATGTAGCGGAGTGTGTCCATTTTGCGACGCAAGGTGAGGCGACGCTCCTTTTTCTAATAAAAGAGTTGCAACATTTGGATGATCATAGTGACATGCCAAATGTAAGGGCGTGATATCGTTCTGAAATGTCAAGCATATATTCTGCATAATTCAGTGGAACCTGTTTGAAAGATCAAAGATAATTTATGCAATATATTGCATTGTATAAAAAAATCGCATTTTTAGATAACATTTAAAAACAACAATTATTTTTTTAGAGATCTATCACTTTAAATTCTTTGCTTAGAAATTTTATAGTTAATTGCAAAAATATAATATAGTGCAATTACTCATATGATAAGAAATAATATATTAAAGAAATAAAATTACTGCATAAAATAAGGAATATTGTGTTCTCTCTCTTTTTCTTTTGCCTAGTTGTTTGAATATATTTTTTTTATATAATTCGATATAATTTGCGTAGAAATATACACGAACCTTTCCTTGGACATCAAGTTTGCTTTCTTTTTGCAAGAGTATATTTGCGACATTCATATTTCCGTATTTAGCCGCGATATGTAAAGGTGTAAAGCCGTTTTTCGTTGCAACTTTAAGAGAAGCATTATTCTCCACAAGAATGGCCGCCACCTGCTCGTCAAAAAATTTTTCTGTTAAAAAAAAATTCTTCGGAATCTGTCTTTACTTATACAAAAGACGTTTCTTTTAATTATTTCATTCAGATAATTTCTTATTACTTTTAAATAATATAAGTAATCAATTCAATTTTTTATAAGAAATAAATTTTGTGTTATATTCATATTATTGTATATAGAATGAAACTTGAAATAATGTACTAAGTTAAATATAAATTTCGGATTACCTTTCACAGGGAAGATTAGCAATGATGAATTGATTAAAAATCAATATATTCCTGTGTCTGAGCGACATGACACAGTTAGGAAAATAACGATAAATTTCACAAATTGGATTCGAATTATCAGAATTAGATTAATGTTTGTTTAATGACTTTAATCACGTTTGTACGAAGTCTGTGTAAGCGTTAATGAATTAATTATGAGGCGCGTAGAAATAAGGGGAACTTAGATACTTTTAGTTTGACGCAACGCTTGACAATCGATATCGAGCCTTGGAGGAATAAAGCGATTGCCAAATGTCACGGGGTGAAATTACGTCCAATCTGGCTACCTTCGTGTAATGAGATTATTTGATAATAAAAAAAAATACATGACAAGGAAAAGGGGAAGAGAAGCGGCGATAAGAGATAAGCAGAACAGATTTCCAGAAATGTTGAGAATTATGAAATCATTATGCATAAAAATGAAGAAATAAGGTAACATAAAGAATAAACAACGTAACGAAAAAGTTTATTACATAACGGAGATACAATGAATGGATAAAACGTAACATAAAATGTATAATCAACATAAACAAAGTTACAGTAACATAAGGTGTGAAACAGAATATGTGCGAGATGTGAACCAACGATGCGAACGATGTGCACAGATATTAACAACGATAACGACAAGTGGTGTCTGCAGCAGCTCTCTTTCTTTCTCTCTCCATCCTAAATAAGGTACTCGCGTTTCCGGGTCCAGAACAAATACGTTCTGTTTTGCGTGGCGATGTAATCCGCTATTTGCACGCACTCTTTGTACATTACCTCCTCTTGACCCTCCTTCGCCGCGATATGAAGGGCCGTGTACATATCTTTCGTAGCGGTGTCCACAGCCGCGCCGTGCTGCAGCAGCAGCATAACGATATCGATATTTCCTAGTCGAGACGCAATGTGAAGCGGTGTTTGCTGTTCCTACAAAGTAAGGACAAAACAATATTAGAAAATGTGATAGAAATTAATTTTTTTTACGAGACGATAAGGTGGAAGCATGAAAGTGATGCTGCGATGAAACTCGTGATTAGAGTAGTCTATTAAATCATGTGTTCGTATTATTGTGCCTTCAAGATTTACGTGTTTGAAGAAGAAAGCGTGAAAGACTAAGTTCGTCTTACTTGCAATTGGAAGATCATACACTTGAAATTTTACAAATCGCCAGTAGGAGAAGTTCAATTTGAGCTTCGGTATATGAGACTGGTTAATGGCTCATGCTTTTGTATAAAGGGGTGCGTATGAGTGATCATTTGTATGTATATGACTTTCTAGATTATTATAATTTTGATTTTTAGGAGAGGTAGTCGCTGTCGCGCTAAGCTAAAATACAAGCAGTATTCATTGGCGGTAGGCTCGAGAAAGCGGCAAGAAAGGGGGGTCGGAATCGGTTTCGGAATGCAACACGCTCTACTTACCCTTGCACGAGCATCGACTTTGGCACCATTTCTTAGCAAAATTCGAATAATGTCTGTTTGATTAGCTCTGGCTGCCAGATGCAGGGGTGTTTCACCCCTAACAGTTGGCACGTCAGGATTGGCTTCATGCTGCAGTAGGAATATCACGATATTCATACACCCCATAAAACTGGCCACATGTAATGGAGTCAGTCCGGACTGCAAAATACATGTATTCTTTGTTAATATTTCGACTCTTCGATATGACTCCAGAATTAATTCCATCGATTTTTCTTTTTATCGTTGTCGTTACCGTTTCAGTAATCAGTGTCACGAGAACCGACGAGATAGAAATACATAAAAATGATCGTGACAGAAGAAGATTTATTAATTAATTAAACCGACTAATTTTGTTAGTTTTATTATTAAACGCACGACCCTTTAACCAGTCTTTGAGTTTTACCGATCGATTTTATTTTTGCGGGGCACAGAAGGGCAGACGAAGATTATTCTTAATAACGTTAATTACCATCAACGTGCGACACATATCAATGTAACTTTTCAATTGTACTTCGAATATACGTTCGCGTGTTAAAACGATCATTTTCTGTGCAAATGCGATCGATATCACAATTCGGCTTCGTAATATTCCATATTCGGACTCGTTGCTATTGACACTATGTGAAAACATTTTGTGATTTACAGTTGCGAAGAAACATTTATGAAAAAAAACATGATTGCGAGATGCTTGACAGTGCGAACGAAGAAACGTTGCGTTTACCTCCGTAGTCGACTCGATGGATGCGCCGTGCTTCAGCAGAAGTTCTACCACTTTGATGCGGTTCTTCTTGCAAGCGATATGGAGCGGCGTGAAGCCATTCAGAGCTCGAGCGTTCGGATCGGCTTTACGATCGAGTAGCAACTTAGCCACCCTTACGTGGCCGCAGTGTGCGGCAACGTGGAGCGAGGTCAGATAGTCGATGGTTACTTCGTCCACTGGCGCCCGATGATACAGCAGCACTCTTGCAGCGTCCACGTGGTCTGCTTGAGAGGCCATGTGCAATGGTGCGAGTCCATTCTGCGAAAAAGATTTTTCTTAATTTAAGACAAAAGAATGGACCCTGATTCTGTAAATGTTCACAAAAAGAATTAGAACGTTTTTATAATTAAAGATTTTCAACTATAGCTCTGGAACTGCAGTTTTAATCTGAAGATCTCATTTCTCAGTTTTAATTTTTATTTTCTTTCGATATAATTGGCATTATATCGTAAACATGTTTAAAAATAACGAGGAAGATATGCGAGAAAAATTATTTGAAATTTTCAGATAGATATGAGGACAAATTTAGCGAAGTAAGTTTAGCAAAGCGTTTACTAGAATATATACCTTAGTTCGCGCGCTGATCGGCGCCGAATTTTCAAGAAGCGTGCTGACAACCTGTTCGTGACCCGATCGTGCTGCACAATGTAGTGGAGTTAAACCGTCACTGGTTTTGGCATCGATTTGCGCCGAATTCTCCAGTAATATCTTAACCATATTGTTCTTGCCCCATTTTGCTGCCACATGTAGCGGGCTTATGTTATGCTGAGAAAGAATATTAAATTTTAAATTATTTTAAAAATAATAAAAAAAGAAAGAGAGAGAGAAATAAAATATAATTTATTATTAAATGTAATGTTAAAAACATAATCTTAGTATTTTTATTTTAGATCGCAATTCCACATCTTTAGAACACGATTTCAATTTCAATAAATGTAGGTCTCAAGTTATTTTTAAATTATCCTGTGTAATTATTTTTGCCATAGAAATCTCCAAATGTACTTTACCTTAGCTAAATAATTTACATCGGCTCCTCGTTTTATTAATAACCGTGCTATCTCTTCGTTTCCATAATGAGCGGCGATGTGAAGAGGGGTAAAGCCACTCTTTGATGTCACATCGGGCTTATGGTCGTTCTATAACATTTTCAATCGTTACTCCGGTGTAATATTTGAATTCGCTCAATTATTTTATATTAATTTAATTTAATTAATTTTTGTTTGATATATAGATTTGCTTTAAATTTACTTGTAAGAGCAGGTCAGCTGCTTTGCAATCGTCCTTTTTTGCGGCGATGTGAAGTGCCGGCAATCTGACCTTGCCCTTCGAATCGTTCTCCAGGAGTACGCTAACAACTTTATCGTGGCCTTGTTGCATCGCCACAGCGAGCGGTGTAAATCCATCCTGAAAAAACATTAAAAGAAATTTAATTTTTATCAATAAGAAGAGTCTAAAAGCTTAATCCAAGATTACCGTTTGTTTGATTAAATGTTTGATTAAAAATATAAAAATTTAAAAAGAAATTTTTTTATATGTATAATTCTTATTATACATAATTATAAATTCCAGTTTATTAAAAATTTAAAACAGATTCTTACTGCTATTAGACAAACGAAAATAATTTCTATAGAAATATAAATTGAGCTTATTGAATTACAGTAGCATAAATTTGTAATAAAGTCACTTATTTCAAGAAAATATAGATCAAGTTTACCTCAGTCGCGAGACTTTGATTCGCTCCATTGCTGAGCAGGAGTTTGACGACCTGGTCGTGATTCTCCTGCGCAGCCATGTATAAAGGAGTGAATCCATTTTGCGACTGGATATTAACCGCGGCACCATATTGAATAAGTATATTGACTATTTCAGACTGGCCAGCTGAAAGTAAAATATAGCCAAAGTTGTATATAACAATAATTTTATGTGCATTTTGTGCAGTGGAAATTATTATTATTTTTTTTTACCTAACGAAGCTATATGTAACGCTGTATTTCCTTTCTTTGTCGCCGCATCGACCTTTGCACCCCTTTTTAATAATTCGGTTACTATCTCGACGTGGCCATCCTTCGAGGCTAAATGCAAAGCATTTAAACCATTCTGCAATGAAGCAGAAAATTAAATTTTATCATTTATTGTAATCAAAAATATTTAAGTTATGTTTAATTATTTTATTTAAATTTTGAATTTTTGTTAAAAGTTAATTGTGACAAAAAATTAAAATAGAATAAATAATTAATTTCAAATTAAACTTTTGTTTAAATTTAAATTAAACTCAAATAAATTTTTGTTTTACATACAGTTGCTAATATAAAAATTATTACTTATGAAATTTAACTGTTTGAAATAATATTAAAGTTTGATTATGCAAAAATTAAATACGACGATGCTTTAAAACATGATAAATAATTTAACATTTGTTTAATGCTTACCGAGTTGGCTGTATTAATATCTAAATCGGTATCGAGAAATTCGACCACTTTCTCGAGATTGCCGGACCGAGCAGCGCGAAGAAATGCTGTCGTGTCATCAGCCTAAATGTAAATATTTTATTGTATAGTAAACGGCTGCAGAGTGGAAACATTTAGAGGTAGAAAAGACAACATGGAAAATAAAGGGGCAGCGTTTAGCAAAGTTTAATAAAAAAAAGACAAAGATGCATAATATGGTTATTTATATAGATATGATGTACAAGTAACCCAGTTTGTGACGGTGATGCAACCCTGTCCTTTTTCTTTTACCCTCGCGCATTTAACACTTTGTGCTCTTCGTTATTATCCTTCTCATTAATCAACGTTATTTGCACTCTAAAGCAGTATAGGAACAAGCGTGTCAAATATTTACAAAAGCTCATTCTTTTCCCGTAAATAGCTGTGAAACTTTTCAAGAACCTGCATAAATTCATAGACTACAAAAGCTTGAAGAAATTCAAGGAAAAATTATTCCATGAAATTAATCAATCTTAGATTAGCAATCCATGATACATGGAGTATAAAAAATGAAAGGAAATTTAATCGAGGACAATTGATTTTCAAAAAATTGAAAAGCCAATGCGAAGCGTTATTAATCCACGATTAAAGTTAACTTGAACCAACTCGTGATTTTCTGGCTTGTTTTCTCGAGGAACAAGAGTCCCGTGTATCTCGCCCCTTCTATCTACCCGCTGTGAATCATCACGATAAGGAACCATGTCGGCCAGGTGGTCTGCTCCGCATCAGCGCTATTTGCGCGCGCGCGTGCTATACTCTCTCACCCTGACCTTTAACCGGTAGCTCCCGCCGGCTCTAATACCGCGGTCTCGATCTAGCGCTTAACGAATCGCGCCTTTATAGCTTTTTCGTCGCTACTGCCGCATTCCTCTTTGACATCGAAGCGCCCCGTATTCGCCGGCTGTCGCGCCTGAACGCCCCATTCGGTCTATTTCGCGCATCGCCCTGATAGCCCACCCTCCTTCTACGTTCTTTTCGCTACCTCGGGGAAGTTCTGCTATACCTCATTGCTAATAAAATTATAATCAGAAATTGGTATAACTTTTGGTACAATTCAAACTGAGATTTTCACGCAACTTCTTGGCAGGTGAAAATAATTTGTATAATAACGAAAACGTAACACAGCTCGATCACAGATCATAAGACGTATCTCTCCCCTTTTAAACACGGTATCGAAATTTGTGCTCCATAAAACCAACAATTTCAGATCCTTGTACGGATTGTTAGAAACATTAACAATCTCCGGCCGGCTATTGCGATTTTGCTGTAACTGTATATAGTATCTATATAGTACATGCTTCTCGACGCTCGTGAATCATAGTATCGCGGGTCCCTTGAGGGACGATGAATCTTGCGACTGACTCTGTAGAACTGAGAGTTAGAGGTGCTCGAAAATTCCACCGCTCATTGTCTCCTTCGATCGGTCAATTCGGTGCGGACGAGAAAGAGGGTGCACGCACGAAGGAGAAAGCGAGAGGGTGAGGGTGAGAGAAAGAGAGCGCGAGTGCCGGCTCCGACTGCCGCTACACCGCTTCCGCCGAAGACCATACCTGACTGGTATTGTCGGTGACCATTTCGACTAACGGCTGGGCCAGGAAAAGCGCCTTACGACCGCTCCGCGGGCCCGACGTCGACCGTACGCACGCACGAGACCGCTCGGCTCTCCTTCAACACCGACCGCGCACGTTACACCACCATTTGTGCACACGTCCCTCGGGGGTGCGCACGGTAACGCCAGGAAGAGAGCGTCAGGCGGTAGGAGCCGCCCTGTGAGAAACACGCAACGGCGCAGAATCGAGCGACAACGATCTCACATATAGAGGGAACACCACACGGGGGTGGCTTGCACCGGGGGATGATTGCCGGCTCGCTCGCACCCTCCCCGAAGCACATGCGTCGTCCGTCTTCCTGTCGCCGGTCCCTCTCGCGCCCTTTTACGACTCTCGCATTGTGCCCGCTTTCTCTCTTACTCTCTGTCATATTGCTGCTGTTTTAGCAGTAAAAATCTTTTTTGCCCTCTCTCTTTCCTTTTATTGTTACTTTTGGAACCCTGACAGATCGGCACTTGGAATTACTGTAGGATGGATATTGCGTTCTATATGTACTGGGTTTTATATTTTTAAAAGTAATATTTTTGGATATTTACGTTTTGTGTTGAACTATATTTTTAAATTAAATATATATAAATATATAAATTATCTCGAATAAAATTTTTATTTATTTAGGAAAATTATTAAATTTATTTAAGTTATTGGACTGATATAAAAATATCTATCTAGATCTAGAATGGGAAAAAGCACAAATAGAATTCATTAATTTATGTCTGCTCTGTAAAATCAATTATTCAATCTTCCTTCGATAGAAATTGAAATAGTTTCTTGATATATTTCACTTTTTGTTAGGCATTTTAGTCTGAAACATAATAAGTCTTCTCTTCTCTCTTTTTACGTTTCTCATTTTATCCTTGCGCTGTCCCTTTTCTCCCGATCTGATATGTGTTGGTGTGCGCTATGAAACAGTTTATAGAGACGTTATAAGGGTGCGATATAGCATCTAATGGCCATAGAATTACCATTGAGCTTGAATTACCGACGGGAAAGGTGGAGAATGATTTCTGTGAAAGAAACCATACAGGCGATAGCGCGCACCTTCTCGTGCGCAAGGTACGAGGGGTTGCGGGGATTGCAAGTGATGCATTTCGTATTCGAGCCGCCACGTGCAAACACCGTCCGTGCCCGGAGCTATCCTTCTTTCAACCGGCGAATGTAAAGACACGTGGCGAAATATACGCAAGATTGAACTGGGAAAGAATTGCTATTCAATGCAAAACATCTTCTGAAACCATGGAAGCTCGAGCTAATGTCGCACATAATTTTTAAAAAAGAAATTTCGAAGAGCTTGATAATAATTACGAGATAAATGAAGAACAATCGAATAATTGTAATTTTAGATATATGAATACATTTATATGCATTAAACGTAGCTTTTTAAGCTAGCTTTATTTTTCAGCATTTAATTCTCTGACTTCCTTTTTAAATCTTTATATGTTTAATAAATATTGAATAATACTATATCAAAAGATCGATCCGTTTGTTTATCAAATTAAAATGTATTGATTTACTAAAAACTTTTTGCTATTAATATTTTGGAATATGCTAATCTATATTTTTGATAAGTGATAAAGTCGAAACTAATTTTACATCATTGAGGATAAATTAATTAATTTTTAAATCATTCTTACCTTTCTTTTTTTTTCTTATCTTCTCTTATGTTTAATATTTGCAAGAAAACGGTATTTTAATTCTATTACATTGCATGTCGGATATCGTTTAACAAAATTATTTAATAGACATCCAAAAATAACGAATTCATATTCGATAATGTCATCAAATAAACACAGATATTACCAATCAATTAATTAATGCCAAATAATCTAAAACAATAATTATATTGACATATCTTACTGTTCATATTTACGCGGTTATACACAATAACATTTCGTTTGTGCAAGTTATTGCAGAAACTTGAAAGAGCGCGACATGACTTTAAAAAATAATTTCATTTTTTCGGTAAACGGTAATGTCAACGTCCTAAATCGCATCTTGAGAGAAATAAGCAGCATGTCGTTGCACATTGCGATCAATAAAATCTTTACAGCCGAGCTTGTGTTACCGCAAGTAGGAAGAACAACGTTATGTATGTATGCGCGTCACCCCGTCGCATACATCCCTCGATACAACCTTGCACTCGCGTGACTTCATCCAAGGCCGCGACCCCCCGACTCCAGCATGCTGCCACACTTCTCGTACCCTTAATTCTCTTGCGCACCAATCGGCTGTGAGATTTTACAGAACTTCTACATATAGAGGTTCTGCCCTTATTATCGCGTCGAGCAATTTATTTTCTATGCAACATTCTCGACAATAATTCTTGATCGAATTCCTGTCAACTATGAGATTTAAATTATTTTCGTGTTATTTGCATATGCTTGCGAGTATGAAAAGATGTTGTGAGAATTTTTATTATCGCATCGAACAATTTATTTTCTGTGCAATATTGTCAATAATAATTGTTGCTCGAATTGCCATTAACTATGAAATTCAAATTACTCTCGTGTCAATTGCATGTAAAATATGAAAAGACATTGTAAATTTTGTTGTATACATGTACATAATAACAAATTTGTTATTTATGACATAATCTTGCTAAATTGATTGCCGATTGATTGAAAATTATTGTGTTAATAATTTTGACAAATAAAAATTGTCATTATCTCTAAAAAGAGAAAATTAAAACAATCGTAAGAAATACTTGTACATGAAACTTTCATTATCAAACTGTTTTGTGGAAATAATATTTAATTTGCGGAAAGCGAAGCACGCGAAACACAAATAACTTTTTTCTCTTGAGAGTAGCAAGCATTGAAATAAAAGTACAATAATGATTCAGTAAAGTTACAGCGGCAAAAATGTTGACACAGTATTCGACAATTACTTTTTTAAACATACACAAATAACGGAGTTTTCGAATGCTCTGACAAATTATTTCTAAAAATAGTATCGAGCTATCGTTTACTGGATAGTGTCCAATAATCACCACGAGCGAAGCTCGATAGCGAAATGTCAGCTGATTCGGTCATCTAATATTTATTTATTAATCTTACACAGTTAATCTACGTATTTTTCATAAAAATAGAAGTTAATCTTATGCAGCTATTTATGCAACTGTATAATGCTGGATTTAGACATATTTAAGTCAATTATTGCAAAGTATGTCAATCAATAATTTATCAACCATGTTTATTTAATATAAGCAGGTGTTTAGAGGTCTTCAAGCTATAGAGAATTGTTATATAAAATGCTTGATTTCAAGATTTTTCGCATACCCAACAAGAAATTTGAAAAGGAAGTTGAAAAGGGAAGATGTTGTAAAGGCGATGGATATATTAATTGGTATGCGTCTTTACCTGGAGCCTAATGATCGGTGGGAATGCCTCTTCTTTCGTCATTACTAAATAATAAACGGTATATTCTCTTTGACAAACTCTACGCACGCTCTGTAAGCACCATGCTGAAGACGTAGACTGCCGGATATTAATAGAATTCTATGTTATTTTTGTTAAAACTCCTATATGTCGTGCCTTTGTTAAGTAACAGCAAACTTTGCATTAATAATCAAAGCTAGTATATCATTTACGAATATAAGGTTTATATTGAAACATATATATATTTTTTCTATTATCTATATACGGTGTATATTGCTGATTATCAATTAATATAAAATTAATCATAATTATTGTGATAATTTTTTACTTATAAACAATGATTCAACGATGATTATTACGAAATCGGCTGGAACAAATTTTTTTCATTGCGTAAAGTTATAATTTCACTAGACACGTGCATAGAATAAATTTTTATTTTTATGTAAGTAAAGAAAAGCGAATATTATGTAGAAAAATACATTCTTTTGTATTATAGTTTTAAATTATTGATGATTCATTTTTATTTCAGAATGTATTATTTTTCATGTCTATTATATTTATATTTGAAATAACAGACAACAATGTGTTCAACAATATATTCTGATAATAGTATCTTGTATAATATATCTTTGTTACATACTTTAAATATTTTATATATGTATATTAAAGCATAATCTCAAAAAATTATTAAAAAAGCATTCGACACAATTATAACTTTCTATATTATTTAAAATTATAAACGTTTGTAAAAAATAATGGATATTTATAATATTTTTGATATTATAATATTGCAATATTATACAATATATATTGTAATACGTATAGGATTGGATACTTTTAATAACAAAAAGTTTAAGTTAATCTATTTGTAAAAATATAATTATTATATATTTATACAAAAAATATATATAAATATTAATCCCACCAGAAACTGATCGAGAAACTCGGAGTAAGAGCGGTTACATGATGCCACCATTTCGGTGGAATATACAACATTTCTCCAGGCTTTAAATAAAACATCATGCCATTGGCTTTACGAAAATTTGGCCACTTGTCGTAATCTGGTCTTACAGGATCTACTTGTGCAGTATTGTTAAGTAATCTAGTATCATAAGGATACAAATTATCTGTTTCGGTCGGAGAATATAAAATAACTCTTTTATAGCCGAACACCTAAAAAATAAAAATAATATTACAGTATACACAAAAGTTAATAAAACATTTTTAATATTTTATTCCAAGAATTTTCATTATAATTGTCTATTTACCTGAGAAAGTAAATTATTTTTTGGATCAAAGTGCAAAGGCGACACTGTATTAGCGGGTCCGAACCAGGCATTTATATCAACTTCTGACGATTCCGCATCATTCTCCTCATTATCCGGAAAACAGCAATACTCTGGCACTTCAAAATCCTCTTTCAACTCTGGTATCTGAAATTGATTTAAAAATTGCATTTTTATATATTATATATTATATATTTTATATATTATAAGATTGCCTCGAATGCAAAGAATTAATACCTGTTCAAATAATTGATGCTGTGCTAAATAACCAACTTCGCTATTATTTGCAATAACATGCTTTTGTAAAAATTCAGAAAAATTAACAAGATGCTGTGTCCAATCTTCTTCAGTATAACGGGATCCAATTTCAATCGGCACTGTCCGAGATCCGGCGATCTTATTCAAATAATTAGGATCTTTCCATAATGTTAATGCTTTCCAGTGATTCATACAATCTAATAAAACGTACAAAATTAATACTTCATTTTTTCCTATAGTTTTTAAAAGTATATATCAGATTGCTTAATATTTACGCTATTCAGGCTAAATAAAATTTCGAAGTTTATCATCATATAGATTATCGTGATATAAATATGGATTTTATTGATAAGTTAAATTTACCTGTTAATATGGCTGGTAATTTTGGCATAAAAATTTTATTGTAAAATGTTTGCATCGAAGGCTTTTCGAAATATCTATCCGGGCAATTAGAGATGAAATAGTTAGTCCCCTCATGATTAATTGTAATATCTTTCATATTTAGAGTATCAGATTCTTCTAATAAAATTAGAAAAATTAAATCCATTTTAATGCAATATTTAAATAATTATATTTAATAAAATAATTAAAATTTATTTATAAATATTCTTACCAGCACAATAATTGTTCAGCTTTGTGGCAATAGTTGTTAATAAATTTGGCATACTGGAAAGAGGTGCACCTAACAGAATGCCTCTATCAATTTGATTAATAATATTCTTTAATACAATCTTTTTCTTCTCTTTATTATTAGCATAACTTTCAACATTTATTTTATATTGAAGCTCTAGCAATACAGCCTAAATGCATAAAATACAATTCCAAATAAAATTTATATATTTATATATTTATTCCAAATAAATCAATAAAAGCTTTTAAAAAGTAAAAGTGGGATTACATAATCAATATTTTGTACCTTTACAATAACACATAGAGTATAACAATATCTGTATTCTATTCGGACATCTTTCCAGTAGCCTGAATTTAATACTTCCCATGTGCGGTCTAAACAAGCTTCCAGTCTCATTACTGAAGCATTTATCCAGTTTTCTGAAGTTCTTATAAAGAAAATAAAATTTATAATTATATTTTAAATATGTGTGTTGAATATTATGAATATTATGAATGCTAGTTGTTTAAAACACTGAATTTCATGTATAGATATAAACAATTTATTGAGTTATGAAACTCCTTACTTCAATAGTCACATTATAACTTGTAACTTCTACATAAAGTTAAATTTTTATATGAATTTTTTGTATCAATTACTTTGATTAAATAGTGTAAGATTATATTGCTATATTTCAAACTAATTGATTTAACAAAATATACAAAACTTTAATTCTGTGGTAAATGAAACGATATTATTTTTCGTATTGAATTTTTAATATTTACAATATTTACGATTGTTTATCAGATGTTTGCAGCATGTTGATTATAGATGTCAAGTGTAATTTTATTTCAGTAGGTATATTTTCCAATTCTTTGGTTAACAATTCCCAAGGAACCGTTATCATAGAGTCACAGTGAGTCATTCTCTGTAAATTACTGTAGATATATAATTATTATAAAATATAATTACAAAATCTTTAATTATAAAAAGACGCTTCTGCTATACATAGGTTTACTCAAGTATGCCCATCGAACAATAACATGATCAGCTAAATAATACAATATCTTTCCTGTTAATGAGAAAGTTTTAACTCTACAGAAACTCTCTATAAATATAATAACGCTTTCTGTGATAAATAGGACTTTAAAGAAAAATGCTATGACACATAGAGGTACGCAAGTGCCAGGACCATTGCACAAAATAAGCTTTGGATTTTCTCTCCATAGCATCGGAAGGCAATTTAATATGGCAAACATAGTGGTCCAAATTGATGTAAAGTATGATTGCCGGACTTCCCGACTTCTAAAAATCTCTATAATTTTGTAATCTGTATTGCTACCCTCTAGATCTCTAACTTTCTCCGCACTAAGTTTATCTGTCTGAGCGTGAATGTACAGTCTAGGCGAATAATTCTTAATGTCCAAGTGTTTAACAATTCGCAGCATTTCGGCCGTATGTCCTCCGGATCCTAATATTATCATCGTTTTAACTGGACAAGATCTTTCTCTAGGCTTATTGCTTTTGATAAATATCAGATAACACGCTCTCGCAAGCATCAATATACAGGCAAACGCGAAGAAGATGAAACATTTTGCGTACATCTTCCGGTCTTGTTACCTGAAAAGAGTATTTTAAAATAAAATAAGATCTGTATCACGAATTTAAAGAGTTATATTATGTCAATAATAATTCTCACTAACCCCAAAAAATTTTGCATCACTGGAAAAAAGAGGTTAAGAAGCGGGCCAGCAGCTAATGTAATGTAAAATTTTCTGACTGGTAGTTCATCAGAAAATCTCTAGATGTGCGCGGATCCATGGACCAATCAGAGCTTTTCATTTCTATCTTCATGGTGGAATAAAAGATTCTGATTTATTTTCTTATTTGCATTGATAGAAATAGACATAAATTATATATTAGACAAGTTATCAACAAATATTATTAAAAACAAAAAATTTTATGGAAGTTTGTGAGACTGCTAAAATCTAAACAAATATGTCCACAACTATAAATTAACTTTAATCTTGGTTTAACTTGTCTACTTATTTTTTTCTAGTTTTAAGAATTAGAAAAAGATAGAAAGCAAGTTAAACACCGAAATTAAAGTCAATCTACATTGGTAAGAATCAGAGAGAAACCTGAGAGCGGCCATCCCGGCCTTTTTCGTGGGACCGATCGTTGGCCTAGCATCCGCGCCAAACGTGGATGTAGAACTACGTGGCCACGTTCACTGTCGATAAATCGCTTCCGTGCATGGTGTGCTAAATCCTGCACTTTTTGACCATGTCGATAAAAAATATATCAATTGTAAGATACAGATTATTTATTAAAATTAAATTAATATAAGTTTTACAAATTTATACCCAGTGAAAAATGATGATCGATGCGACATCGACGTGATGCCTTTTCGATGCAAAATTTAAGATATTGACGCGATATCGCGTCGACATCGATTTGACCAACCATTTTTCACTGGGTAATATTAAAATTATTTATTACAATTAATATATGTATTTCGGGATTTGTGTCTTTGAAATATATTATACGAGCAGCAGTGAGTCGACTTCAAAATTTAGATTTTCAACGATTTGAGTAATCGTTATTGATCTCTATCAGGCATTGATTTGACTCGCGTCGTACCTGAAGTTGCCGCTACTTTCCGAGCTTCCGTCGCCATTAGCGCAACTAAACGCGACCGACGCAAGATGGATCGATCTCGAGCTGAATGCGGCGACGCATTTAATTAGCAAGCATAATCATCGTCCGCCATAAGATACAGGTATTTCACCACCTATATCTTATAATATTTGAGATCCGCGCAGCCGGAGAAGCGTGGCGTTGCACGTAAATTTCTATCAGGCGGTAATAGTTGGGTAAAGAATCTGGCGCGAACGAACGGCAGCGACGATCGTCACGAAGCTTGTGCGTATCGTGTTTAGCGAAATCTCTACCTTTGATTTTAAGTTGTTGATATTCAGTTGTTCACAATGTAATACGCGCGCGAGAAAGTAATCATTATCTACTATTTAATTAATTACTTAGAGAACAGACATTCGTTGGACAAAGCGCGAAAAATGCGCGAACGCGTAGTATTCAAAACCCGCGCAACACTGCAAAATAACAATAATGCAGTTTTATATAAGCGAGATTTATGAGTTTGAATGTTGCGCACATTTTCTAATCGATCCTCGCGCAAAGTTAGCGGCCTCGTATATTCATATATCCTCGTATATTTCATTGCCGTGGCGACGAAACGACGCCGGCGAATCGGCGACGCGATTCTTTTAATTATACATTTTAAAATCTATCACGGCGATTTAATTGTGACTTGTACATTATCGTTATCGGACTGACACGTTCAAGTACAGGTAATTCATTCAAGCGATGGAAAGCTGAAACATAGTCGCTCTTAAAATTTTGATACATTCAATAAAATATTCGACGTAACGCGCTCGGCGCTTAGCGGCGACCCGACGGCGCTCGGCAATACTCGGCGCCCTCGCGCGCCGCTTACTTAGCAGTTCCCGCCAATTCCCGCGCATTCCCGCGCATTCCCGCGCATTCCCGCGTAACCGTTGTCCCGAGTGTTGACCGACCGTTGAGCCAGCAGCGAGAGCAGAGCTTCGTTTATCGAAACGCAATATTTTACGAAATAGGTAAGTTATTGGTTGGTGCGACGAATACTGATTGGACTGATGTGCGATAAGATAGAGTGTCTCGTAATTCTTATAAAGTAATATCTTGTGTAATGAGTAATCATTCGGAGTCGGAGTGAAGTTCGCAATGCTATTTTCGAATCGGAAGCGGAGTGAAAAAGTGTCGCGACGATGAATGGATTGAGCGGTATCGCGATCTGTTCATGTAGCAATTATTATAGTGAACATTATTATAAATGCGCATAAGAATTATTTCTTTAAACATTGATCATTTTGAATGCCTCTTTAATGTGAATTACATATTTGTGTGTTGCAGCGTCACACGTAATGTGAATTATATATTTGTGTGTTGCCCGATGACAAGTCCCAGATGTCCTGAGAGGAGGAGGAGGAGGTCTAGGATAGACCGCGGACCCTGACGGAGCAACCTTGGGGTAAGCATCATTTTTTATTTGTATAAAATTAATAGTTTTCTCTTATTTATTCTGATTCTTTTATTTTGCTAAGAAAACTTTTTGAAATTATAAAAGTTTATCATTATGAAATCTTCGGAAAATAGATAATTGTATAATTATATTTTTTTATTGAAACAAATTAGACGCACGTAAGAATTATCTTGCAAAATGTTGGTCATTTTGAACTTTATTTAATTTGAATTTTATATTTGTATGTTACAGATATTCTATCATCATAGCTACGTGGCTGAAATAACTCCACCCGTTGCGCATCGGATCGGTGAGTCAAATTTTTTTTATTGGGGGAACGGATCTATGATTAATCAAGTATAGAGTAAATATATTTTGGTTTTACACAATCGGATGACGACAATAAATAATAATAGAAAAATATTATATTTAAATGTAAATATTGCATTATTGCATTTTATAGATCCGTTGTCTTAAAATGGATGGGCTAGAATTAATTATGGTAGATACTTAATCTTGGTATTATCTATATTGTCGATGTAGTACGTATTATGCGAGTGTGCTTGAGCAAATGCTCGCATACTTCGTACACAGCTCGTAATATCGAGCTCATTGTTTATCAAATGTTTGATTTACCATTATTCTAATTATTTGTCAAATCATATCACGTCTAAATAATTGTGTATCAATGTTACAAACTTTATATAAAATATATAAAATTAATATTTAACAAAATATGGAAATCTGAGTTTTATTTCGCGAAATTTTTTTAATTTGCGTAAATTAAATATTCGAAATTGCATTATATAAATTAATTTTTTTTATATTAATTACATATTCTTCTATAAAGTGTATTTTAGAAACTGAGAAACAAGTAAAATAATTCTATTATATATATATATATATATATATATATATATATATATATGTCTATATGTATATATGTGTATGTGTATATATGTATATATGTGTGTATATATGTATATATGTATATGTGTGTGTGTGTGTGTATATAAAATAAAGATTTTTTAAATATAAAATTTTTCCTTAGATTTATTTTTTATGAAACTATATTTATTTAAAAAAGAGATAAGAATAAGAATACTGTATTAGGTATTATAAAAAAAAAATAAATAACTGTAGTTAGAGAAAAATGATACATTAGTTAGGATGTGTTTTATTTATTTATCTATTCCTCTCCTTCATCCTTTCCCATATTTTTCCAAGATTAAATATCATTGTAAATCATTGCAAAGAAATTATATCTAGAAATATTTAGAAAATTTTAATACGTATCAGCATGAATTAAGAAAATATGAAGAATTTTCTTTTTGAAAAAAAATCATTTTTAGGAAACTTAATAATGATTATTAAGTATTAAAATTTATTTCAACAAAGCAATGATTTTGACTTAATTGTTTGTAGCCTATATATCTATTTACGTATCTATTTTTGATTGAGAGAAATTGGTTTTATGATATAATATCGCGTATCATATAAATGACGCGAGATTGTAAATATTTTGTCAAAAAATTATAAAACTTTTTATATATTTGTAAAAAATGTCGATTTCAGTACAATTATTTAATTTTGCAGAAATATATAATTACATATTTACATATTATGTTAAAAATTATTTTAAGAAAAAATTAAAAATTTATTTAAATTTATTTATGTCAATACTTAATATAATAATTTTGTAATAAATTTGTTCGTCCTCTATTTCAGTGGTACGTATGGCAAGTGAGATCTGACGCGTCGTCAAGTACGACAGTACTGTGCAGGAACCCAACGCGCACCTATCAAGCAAGGGCGGTAACAGATGGCCGCGGAAGTCGTTGAACGTCGTGTAGCCCCCCTCGTTGCGTGCCACCTTGTCGTGGTGAGGGGGCTCACCCGTCGCTCCTAGGAGCTTTGGGTGCCAAGAGCACGCCGTACCTTCTCGTCTCTTTCGAGAGGGAATTGGTACAACCGGGGTCGAGCAGGAGCCGGGGTGGCCGCGGAAGTCGTTGAACGTCGTGTAGCACGACGATTTCGACTTTCGCGGCTAACTCCGGCGCGCCTGCGGGGCCGGGCAGGAACCGGGGTGGCCGCGGAAGTCGTTGAACGTCGTGTAGCACGACGATTTCGACTTTCGCGGCTAACTCCGGCGCGCCTGCGGGACCGGGCAGGAGCCGGGGTGGCCGCGGAAGTCGTTGAACGTCGTGTAGCACGACGATTTCGACTTTCGCGGCTAACTCCGGCGCGCCTGCGGGGGCGGGCAGGAACCGGGGTGGCCGCGGAAGTCGTTGAACGTCGTGTAGCACGACGATTTCGACTTTCGCGGCTAACTCCGGCGCGCCTGCGGGGCCGAGCAGGAACCGGGGTGGCCGCGGAAGTCGTTGAACGTCGTGTAGCACGACGATTTCGACTTTCGCGGCTAACTCCGGCGCGCCTGCGGGGCGGAGCAGGAGCCGGGGTGGCCGCGGAAGTCGTTGAACGTCGTGTAGCACGACGATTTCGACTTTCGCGGCTAACTCCGGCGCGCCTGCGGGGCGGAGCAGGAGCCGGGGTGGCCGCGGAAGTCGTTGAACGTCGTGTAGCACGACGATTTCGACTTTCGCGGCTAACTCCGACGCGCCTGCGGGGCCGGGCAGGAACCGGGGTGGCCGCGGAAGTCGTTGAACGTCGTGTAGCACGACGATTTCGACTTTCGCGGCTAACTCCGGCGCGCCTGCGGGGCCGGGCAGGAACCGGGGTGGCCGCGGAAGTCGTTGAACGTCGTGTAGCACGACGATTTCGACTTTCGCGGCTAACTCCGGAGCGCCCGCGGGGGCGGGCAGGAGGGCGGCCGCGGAAGTCGTTGAACGTCGTGTAGCACGACGATTTCGACTTCTCGCGGCTAACCCGGCGCGCGGGGCCGGGCAGGAATCTGGGGTGGCCGCGGAAGTCGTTGAACGTCGTGGTGGCCGCGGAAGTCGTTGAACGTCGTGGAGCACGACGATTTCGACTTTCGCGGCTAACTCCGGCGCGCCTGCGGGGTCGAGCAGGAGCCGTGGTGGCCGCGGAAGTCGTTGAACGTCGTGTAGCACGACGATTTCGACTTTCGCGGCTAACTCCGGCGCGCCTGCGGGGGCGGGCAGGAACCGGGGTGGCCGCGGAAGTCGTTGAACGTCGTGTAGCACGACGATTTCGACTTTCGCGGCTAACTCCGGCGCGCCTGCGGGACCGGGCAGGAACCGGGGTGGCCGCGGAAGTCGTTGAACGTCGTGTAGCACGACGATTTCGACTTTCGCGGCTAACTCCGGCGCGCCTGCGGGGCGGAGCAGGAGCCGGGGTGGCCGCGGAAGTCGTTGAACGTCGTGTAGCACGACGATTTCGACTTTCGCGGCTAACTCCGGCGCGCCTGCGGGGCGGAGCAGGAGCCGTGGTGGCCGCGGGAGTCGTTGAACGTCGTGTAGCACGACGATTTCGACTTTCGCGGCTAACTCCGGCGCGCCTGCGAGCCGGGCAGGAACCGGGGTAGCCGCGAAGTCGTTGAACGTCGTGGCGACGATTTCATTTCGCAGCTGGCGCGCTGCGGGGCCGGGCAGGAACAGGAGTGGCCGCGAAGTCGTTGAACGTCATTGTAGCACGACGATTTCGACTTTTTCGCGGCTAACTCGGCGCGCCTGCAGGGCCGGGCAGGAACCGGGAGGGTGGCCGCGGAAGTCGTTGAACGTCGTGTAGCACGACGATTTCGACTTTCGCGGCTAGCCTCTTTTCGCGCCTGCGGGAGCCGGGCAGGAACCGGTGTACGAGTCGTTGAACGTCGTGTAGCACGACGATTTCGACTTTCGCGGCTAACTCCGCGCCTGCGGGGCGGAGCAGAGGCCGGGGTGGCCGCGGAAGTCGTTTTCGACTTTCGCGGCTAACTCCGGCGCGCCTGCGGGGCCGGGCAGGAACCGGGGTGGCCGCGGAAGTCGTTGAACGTCGTGTAGCACGACGATTCGACTTTCGGCTAACTCCGGCGCGCCTGCGGGGCCGGGCAGAACCGTGGCCGCGGAAGTCGTTGAACGTCGTGTAGCACGACGATTTCGACTTTCGCGGCTAACTCCGGCGCCTGCGGGGCCGGGCAGGAACCGGGGTGGCCGCGGAAGTCGTTGAACGTCGTGTAGCACGACGATTTCGACTTTCGCGGCTAACTCGGCGCGCCTGCGGGGCCGGGCAGGAACCGGGGTGGCCGCGGAAGTCGTTGAACGTCGTGTAGCACGACGATTTCGACTTTCGCGGCTAACTCGCGGGCGCCTGCGGGGCCGGGGTGGCCGCGGAAGTTTCGAACGTCGTGTAGCACGACGATTTCGACTTTCGCGGCTAACTCCGGCGCGCCTGCGGGGCCGGGCAGGAAGTCGAACCGGTGGCCGCGGGTCGTGAACGTTGAACGTCGTGTAGCACGACGATTTCGACTTTCGCGGCTAACTCCGGCGCGCCTGCGGGGCCGGGCAGGAACCGGGGTGGCCGCGGAAGTCGTTGAACGTCGTGTAGCACGACGATTTCGACTTTCGCGGCTAACTCCGGCGCGCCTGCGGGGCCGGGCAGGAACCGGGGTGGCCGCGGAAGTCGTTGAACGTCGTGTAGCACGACGATTTCGACTTTCGCGGCTAACTCCGGCGCGCCTGCGGGGCCGGGCAGGAACCGGGGTGGCCGCGGAAGTCGTTGAACGTCGTGTAGCACGACGATTTCGACTTTCGCGGCTAACTCCGGCGCGCCTGCGGGGCCGGGCAGGAACCGGGGTGGCCGCGGAAGTCGTTGAACGTCGTGTAGCACGACGATTTCGACTTTCGCGGCTAACTCCGGCGCGCCTGCGGGGCCGGGCAGGAACCGGGGTGGCCGCGGAAGTCGTTGAACGTCGTGTAGCACGACGATTTCGACTTTCGCGGCTAACTCCGGCGCGCCTGCGGGGCCGGGCAGGAACCGGGGTGGCCGCGGAAGTCGTTGAACGTCGTGTAGCACGACGATTTCGACTTTCGCGGCTAACTCCGGCGCGCCTGCGGGGCCGGGCAGGAACCGGGGTGGCCGCGGAAGTCGTTGAACGTCGTGTAGCACGACGATTTCGACTTTCGCGGCTAACTCCGGCGCGCCTGCGGGGCCGGGCAGGAACCGGGGTGGCCGCGGAAGTCGTTGAACGTCGTGTAGCACGACGATTTCGACTTTCGCGGCTAACTCCGGAGCGCCCGCGGGGCCCCCCTCGTTGCGTGCCACCTTGTCGTGGTGAGGGGGCTCACCCTTCGCTCCTAGGAGCTTTGGGTGCTAAGAGCACGCCGTACCTTCTCGTCTCTTTTGAGAGGAAATTGGTACAATGTCCCAATCTACGAAGTAAGACACCGTGTCAAGTGATGCATGGCCGTGGGAACATTAACCCGTTTCGTCCGGGAGCGACCTAAATTTTGACTTTTCTTCATGTAGTAAGTTTTCAAAGAAAAAATCGAGGAATCATTTAAAAAATTCCGTATCCTATTGTATTTTTGTCCGCTCTTTATGATTGTTCGTTTTTCGCTATCATTCGCCATTTTCCCAATATAGCGGCAAAAACTTAAAAAAGTCAATTTCTATTTCGTTAAATCGTATTTTTGAACATTAAGACGTTGTCGGTTTGTTCCCAAATGTTTTTACTAAAAGAAAAAATTAATTTCGTTTATAAATTTAAAATGGCAAATCCAATGTGGCATAGTAACTGTAGGCTGATAGAAGGATTTGGAATTAGTACGTTCGAGTTTAAACAATAAATTATAATAATATTAGTTTTCGTTTATGGACAAATGTACAGAATTTCATGCCAAAATGTATCTGAAAAAAAAAAAGGTTTTCACAACCAAAAAACGTCTGTTTATTACATAGGAATGTATATTACACTGGACTTTATAAACAAAACTAAATTTTCTTTTAATGAAAACATTTATGCCGCCAGATTCAAACGATGAAAATGATCCGACAACGCTTTGATTTTCATTAATACGATATAATGAAAAAGAAATTGATTTTTTGCGATTTTTTACGTTTTTGCCGCCATATTTTGAACGGCATTTTGTAGGGCGTTTACGCGTAAAATACATTTTAATCATAGTTTACATAAACTATGATTAAAATGTCTTTTTATATATGTGTAGAGGTAAACAATCGTATTTTACGCGTAAACGCCCTATCTTGGTAGCACGGATATACACCATGTATTGAAGCGATTTATCGACAGTGAACGTGGCCACGTAGTTCTACATCCACGTTTGGCGCGGATGCTAGGCCAACGATCGGTCCCACGAAAAAGGCC
Organism: Tetramorium bicarinatum; assembly: GCA_928718305.1. NCBI lineage: Eukaryota > Metazoa > Arthropoda > Insecta > Hymenoptera > Formicidae > Tetramorium > Tetramorium bicarinatum. The sequence goes on from OV788324.1 coordinate 14,688,618, forward strand.
GGAATGGCCGCTCTCAGGTTTCTCTCTGGTAAGAATTGAATAAATGAAATAATGTCTATTTCTACCAGATTAACTTTAATCTCTAAGATTAACTTTAATCTCGGTTTAACTTACTTTCTATCTTTTTTTAGTCCTAAGAATTAGAAAAAGATGAAAAGTAAGTTCGTTGATGTTTATAATAAAATGTCGATGATTACTGACAGTCGGTAAAAGTCGCCAAACGCGAATACAATTGTCACAAAATCTTGGATCGAGTTTCCCGCCGAATGTATCTTCGCAGTCTATGTTCTGTGAGCTTCACATACGCCATTTTTATTTATATGTGTGGGGCAACGGAGTGGATTGCGCGACAGATTTGTAATAGACAAGAGCTCGTGCGGGAGATGTGCCGCCTCGCAATATGTGTGTGATGCGAACCACTGGTGCATGCAACGCGCGACGTTTTTGCGAACATTCGGTGTGAGAGCTATTCGCGCGAGCGTTCGACGCGTTGGTCGACCGTGGACACTGCAACGTTCTTCCCAGCACTCTTCTCGATAAAATGGACCATCGCCAAAAGGTGAGTCGCTCCAGCAAAACCAGTTTGAATGCGAAACGAAAGCGCGTTAGGGGAAAACAATCGTTACCACGTTTCTATTAACGGACCTTCGATCGAAGACCGTCAGAGTACTTCGACAAAATCTCGTGGAAATCTGAATCTCAAATCTCGGCAGTATTTATCCGATAGACAGAACCAAAGCGGTTATTCGCGTGTTTTTGCGACAATCTGACTATTCGCGTTCGTTTCTCTATGCAACTGTAAATGCTTCAAGGACCTAATATCGTTCTGTATTGTGTATTTGTAATAGACGAGCGTCTCTCCTATGTAGTTATACTTCTCTGTTGTGTTACACACCACATTTCATCCGTCATTTTTCACTTTAACCAGATGGTTATAATTCCTCAACAATCAAAAGTCAAAATCGAGGACGACGACGACGAGGATGTGGAAGCACTGAGATTGGCAGCGCTCAAGTCACTACGAACAAAAGATGCCACGCATAAAAGGCCAGCGCTGTCGCAGGTGCAGAAAGTATTGCCGCAAATAACGCAATCGTCCCGTTTCTCGTATAAAAATGAACGGCCTACGAAAAAGAATTACTATCACAACAGGATGCAACAAAGGCAAAATGGCGTAAGCTTTCAATATATATTTTTATTTTTAATTAATACATACAGTAGCAATGTTGACACACAAAGGGCAATTGTGTTTCTTGTTTTACAATGTATTAAAGCATCTTTGAAAAAGCATTTTGAGGCGTTTTCAAACTGTGTATAAAGTTTATGTGATAATTTGTAAATTTTTTTTCCTAACTTGACATTTTCAGTTTGTATATCTTTATTTTACACTTGCAGAACCTGTATTATCAGAGTCATCGTAATCCAAACTTGATAGCGATAGTTCCTGTAGACGAACCTTCTCCACTTCAACAAGCCCAATTATCTTGTCCCATAGAAAAGACTGAGCCACGTGTAGAATCGTATCCCCAAGGTAAGCTTATATCTTTACGCAGAATGAAAATGTATTAGGCAACAATGTTGATATGTGTATTCCTTTCTTTTTTTTTTTTGAGAATAAAATAATTTTTGTAATTGTATGTAATTTCAGAAGTATCAAAATTCCATCGTTTTAAAGATAGTGGGAGCGCTTCTGAAGATGAAGATTTAAAGGAGCAGAAAAGCACTGCGACCTCTGTAAAGACAGAAATTGTAACAAAAGAGGAAGCGGCTAAGTTTTCGGAAAAAGTTCAAAGTCAGGAGGAAACTACAGAGAGTCCACAAAAGAATGGTAGTAACCAGGAAGAAGATGATGACGACGTACTCTTAATGGCTGATCTCGAGGAAGAAGATAGTTTAGAACGTTTAATGGACGAGATGGAAAAGGAAATGAATGATGAAAATAAACTGTCTGAAAAAAAGGAGAAAAAATTACATAAGGCCGAAGCTAAAAATACAGTGAAAGGTGACGAAGGAAGTAAAAATTTAGACCAGAAGGCGAAATCAGACGACAGCTATGGTAAAAAGGAAAGAAGCAACGTTCCTACCTCATCTCCGGCTACAATTATCAAGAACGACAGAAGATCGGTTTCTCCACATGTAACGATCCGAATTAGTCAAAAACGTAGATCATTATCTCCAAGATCGCGACCACGAAAGAAATCACCAAGAAGATCTCCTAGAAGATCTCCAATTAGGCAACTGAAAAAGTCTCCGAGAGAAACATTGACAAGATACAGATCGCCTCCATTGTCACGATATTCTCCTAGATCTAGATCACCCAGGCTCTCACCGCGCAGATCTCCAAACAGGACATTTACGAAAAGATCCCCGGTCAGGAAATTGTCTCCGAGAGGCAGATCACCCAAACTTTCGTCGCGCTCCAGATCGCCTCGGCCACACAGATCAAGATCACCAAGACGATCAAAGTCTCCAAGGCCGCGTTCGCCCAAAATATCGCGTTCTAGAACGCCACGATTGTCGAGATCAAGATCGCCAAGGTATTCGCCACCGCTTAGATCTCCCAGATCCAAATCACCTAGATTATCCCCAAGAAGAATATCGCCGCGTAGATTACGGTCCAGATCTAGATCTCCCAGCTTATCTTCTCCTCGAAGAGGCTCATCTCGCTTGCGTTCGCCAAAAGCATCACCGCGTAGAACACCAACCCGATTGAGATCACCGCGACTTTCACCACACAGATCACCGTGGTCGTCTCCGAGACATTCACCCCGTCTTTCGCCACGACGAAAGCGATCCCCAAAATGGTCACCTAAGGAATTACCCAAAAAACATGGTCCATGTACCGTCACTCCAGATAATCGAGATGGATATATGAGAGAACCGTCTCCAATTTTCAAAGGTACAGCAACACCAGAGATGCCTAGAACGAAAATAAAGCAAAAAGATGAAGTATATGAAAGACCAACAATGACGGAAGTGACGAAGGAATCTGATATTATTAGTGATCCTGTACTAGAAGCAAGGAGAAAGAAATTTGAATCTACGCGGCCTATTGATCCTGTAAATGCCAATAAAAAGATTAAATTATCCAAAAAACATACCACGAATACGAAAGTGGAGCCTTCAGAGGAAACAGAAATTCAATTGAGTAATGCAAGAAGAGCAAATAAAACTGTGGAGGAGTACGATGTTCAGGAGATGGATTTAAATTTGGAAGTAGATTACGAGTTTGAAGAGTGTGAAGAAGCAATGGAAAATACGTCGCCAAGCGCTTTTACAAGTACTATGACTACGTGCATAGATTCAGAGCCACAAAAACCGGAAAAAGAAAAATCTTCAAAGAAAAAGAAGAAGCGTGATAAGGAATTGTATCAAGTAGGCAAATTGAAGAACGAACTACCACTTTCCGAACGCATTGGAAAGGACAAGAAATGTAAGAAACGTAAAGATATAGTCGCCGAACCGAACATGGACACTGTATTTGAAGATATAACCATAGATGAAGAAGGAGATTTAAGAGCAGAACTTAGCAGAAGACGCGCGGAAAGATTGAATAGAACAGTACCGATTCAGTCTGCTAGATTGGTGCAGTCAGCTTTTAAAGGCGTTGTTAACGAGTAAGTATCGACACGATATCATAATATATTCTTGTATTTTTTTATAAATGTTACTTACTTTTTTGTATTTCTTTATAGAGCTGTGAAAAATAATGCGAAAGTGAATCAGAGGCATGTTATTCATTCTGATGAAAAATGTAAGTACTGATGAATAAATATATTTAGCATTAGTATTTTATATTTTAGTTAATTTGTTTTCTTTCTTTTTTTTATCCAAATTGCTTCTAATAATGAATGTTTTTTTTATAGCTAATCAAAAGGAAGTTAGGCGAGTTACTGTGCTACATAGAACATTAACTGAATTACATGATTCTGAAGGTATTTATATCTCTCTATAAAATATATTAAATACAGAATTTTAAAATTATAAAGTTTTTATAATTATAAAATTACAAATATAGAATTTTTTATATTTTAATTTTAATTTTAATTTTAACTTATGATATTTAATTATTTTACATATTTTGTTGTTGAAATAATTGTTAGTTCTATTATTTTTTTCTATATATATTTGAAGAAAGAATTTAGAAATATATGAAGAAAATATATTTATGAAAACAGTTAAAAATAAAATACGAAATAAAATTTTTTACTATGTTCTTATCTCTCATTACAGACGAAAGTACTCTTGATTCGAAGGTACCTGTGCGTCTCAGATTGGGACTTAATAAACAAGTGCAAGAGTCCAGAGAATCCAAGGTTACTCGAAAAACAACCAAAAGACAGGGTCGTAAGGTAAAGCACAAAAATCATTTGTCTCTAAAAGATCCTGAATATATTTTGTAGTGTAAATTATGGCTTTATATATATCTCCACTCTAGATTTATAAGTAGTGTGATATTTTGTGATACTATCAAGCATAAGTATACGATAGATATATCTTGAAATATTGTTCATATTTTTATTGATCATAATAGAGTAATGATAGATTGAAAGATATTATATAATGAAATCATGCTCTACAATTTATTATAATTTCATAAATTAGAATGATGCAATCTGAATAATAATTAATTGTTATTGAATTAATGAATTAAATTAAGCACTTTTTAATGTGCTTATTAACGAAAAAAATATCACGTTTTAATTGAGATTACTTTTTATTTATAATGGACAATATTTTTTCCTTAAAAATTATTATGAGTAGTATATCATTATCACAAGAAATAATTTAATCACCAAATTACATGAAATAAGTTACATGAAATTATCTACAGAACAATATTGCGTGCCTTTCAATATTAACGAGAGAACAATATAAATGCCGCGATATAATTTGCATTAAATTTTGTTAAGGGAATGAAAAGCATGTTTTCGTGAAGTAGATATAGATTTTGATAATAATATTGTTGAAAAAGAGCAACTATGTGGAATTTTTTCTAAAAATCTTTTATATATTTTAGTATCGCGTTATTCTAAACTTCATAGAGAGTTCAGTAAAAAATAAAGATGATCTGTTTTTTGTTTAGGAATAAAATAAATACGCGTTCATCCGATTGCATATTTGTACGAAGAGAGAAAAGCGGTTCATCTTACCGCTCATTATGTTGTCGACACATAGGAAGATGCGCGGATTAACGGCTAAGTTAACTCATTTTAAATGAAATGCTATAAGCATTTCCTTTTTGTTTTCAAGTATAAAGTACAATAATATTAACAATCTTGAGAATTCAAATTTCGATATCTTACGATTTAGATGTACTCGATTATTTATCATTATACATTGCTTAGGAAAAACAATTTAATTACGTGTGATTATATTAAATCATTTGCTGTGTTGAAGAATGTGTACATAATTTACTTTGGTCGCACACTTAATAAACAAGAATCATTAATAATCCCAAAGCTACCTTTTAAAAAACCTAAGCATATTTTATATGAAAATAGTAATGTATAGAGGGGGAACATATTTTAATTGTAAATAGTGCTTAATACCGATAAAATTAATAAGAATGTGTAGCATAGCTTGTACATTTCATTATCGATATTGCGGCACCAAATATCTTGTACAAAATATTATATTAACAACAAATGCAACTTGTTAACATTTATTTGCTACGTAATATATTTTTAATGAAAGCAAATTGTAAAGGTTAAGATCTGATCTATGATGTTTTATAAATCAGATTAATGTTACGCTTTATTATATACATGTGACCATTTTATTTTGAAATTATGAAATTTATTGCAGTATTCAATTAAGAAATAAAATAATTTTTTTTTACATTTATTAGCATGCTGCATTTACATAAATGTAGTGTATTAATCTTCAAAATTATTTAAAAATTGTGTGTACACTAACTTCATATATTCGGCGGCAGATTACTGTAAATATTATTGTTGAGTATTTTCTATTATATCTTCTATGGAAGATACAATTATATTTTACTTAATATGTTTTACATGACTGTATTTAATTAACGGCCGCAAAGTAATACGTACTATTGCCTTTAATTATATTTCCATATTAATAATTAGGACATAGTATGCATCATTACTATATATGTATAGCCAATGTGCGTGAACCTTTTTGGGTTATTATGCAGCTCTGTACGTAAACTCAGTCTACTTCGGAAATGATGTTCGTATACCAAGCTAAATACCTCATAGTATCTATGAAGGTGTAAACGCTGCTTTTACGTCAATAAAAGAATAAAATATCACATTTATAAAAATTTTTTTTCTCTAAAAATTTTCTGTGAATACCGAAATCTGATATTAGATTTTAAAATTTTTGTATATACATATATATACACATATATATATATATGTGTGTGTGTGTGTGTGTGTGTATATATATCTATATAAAAATGATGTAATATTAATAATTATATGCGTACTTTTATTTATATTTAATTAGAAAGATGTAAATTTTTTTTAAAATATGCTTAAATAGTTAATGTATATACGTATATGTATATACGTGTATGCTATATACGCGCCGGCCAAAACGAACATTTTTATCATGCCATTTTATTTATGCATCGTACATGTGTAAATTTGTGATGCCAACTCTAAGAGTTGTATAATATTTTTATAGCTAGAATTATTGAAAGACTGAAAGGAAATTATAAGCCTTAACCAGCATAAATGTCATGTGATACTTGGAGGGATTTTTACAGTTTCCCTTACGTGTTTCGATTATCTTAGAATAACACAGACAGTTATGCGTAATATCTTTAATATTTAAAGAATGAATTATAAATAATGGTATTATATTTATAGCATATGTGTGCGAAAGTTTTTCTTAAATGTATAAGTGTGACATACATTAGAAATATTTTACATCTATATATTATAAATTATAATAATTTATAATTTACAATATATATACATATATATCTTGTAATGTAATATAATATTTTAAGATAACGTTTTCCAACCATTATTTGCTATTCAAGTTTTAAACTTAGTGTGAAATTTAGAAAAGATGTTCACTGTTACGTGACAATTACATTCAATTCTGTGTTATTCTGTGATACAATGCGATTAAATCACAATTCTAATTGTTGATAATTATTTAATTTATTACCTTAATTTTGTCATAGGTAAATACAGATGGAAGGAATTAGTAAAGTCTTGATAATAATACATAATTGGATATTACACTTATTAATACCATTAATACCATTATTAGTACCATAATTCTGTAATTAATTTTAGTTTATTAACATTATTTTTTTTTTTACATTTTGTTATTAATGATAATTCTAGATATCATAATTATAAAAACTCAAAATTGAGATTATTACATTATTGACTTTCTGTCTCTCTTTTGATTGGAAAAAATATAATTTTATTTTATATGCACGATTTCTATATTTTATAGATTAAGAGAAATTTCATGCATTCATATTTTTATGTATTGTAATAAGATTTTGTACCTTATATTATTATTGAAATGTTCAACCATCTGTAATTTACCGCGCGAATACATTGTGTGTGTGTCTGTGTGCGTGTGTATGAATGTACCTATTTATATACCTAAGTATATTTGTATTTATACCTTCTTTACAAAGAAAAGAAAAAGGCAAAATTATCGCATACCTCCTACTTAGATGTAGTGACGTTGATCAAGAACGAAATAATATCAGTGAGGTGTGTTTCCTACGTCACTTAGAATTAATTGAATCTTTTATTTCAGAAAATACGGAATAAAATATTTTTTCAGCTACACTTGTCGCCGTTCTGTTTTCTTATACTAAAAACACCTCAAGTTCCTGGCAGCCTCAACCCTCACATGTTAACGTTGTCTTTTATCTTACTGTGAATCATGCGATATTATATGACATTGAGTGAGCGATATTACGCTTTATGAATATGTATAAGAAAAAGCTCCTTCCGAGTCAGTCACGCAAAATAGAAACGTAGAAACTAAAGAGCTAAAAGCGTAGAGAATATTTGCGATACTTTGAACACAGAGCGAGCGGACAGTGAGAGTAATTTCGTGTCAATTACAATCGATTATATAATTATATTGCGCATATGCTGCATCAACCTCAAATTATTATAAATATAAATCGTACGAATAATATATGATCACACCCTGAAGAAATAAAATAATATATTATTTAATTTAACGATAATGTTGCGTGTACTGTCTTACTATTTTAATAATAATAATAACTGGCATATTTAACTAGAATAATTTTCACAATTAGATTTGTAATTAAAATTAGAAGTTTTTATATTATATTACCGTTGCTTTGATTCTAACGGTGAAAGAATTTGTGTGTAATTTTATTTTTTATGAGATAAATTACTTATACTCTCCGTATATACGCGACCATTTGGAAGCAAGAGTGATCTATTTGACGGAAATGTACGAAAAGTTACGCAGAATAATCTAAATATGGATTAAAAGTATCTTCGCTCTTGTCCTTGCCCAGTTCGTGTCCGCGATAGTTTCGGGACACCCGGTATGCGGCCGCTACGCCGAGTGACCGCAACCGGGGTGGCGCAGACGGGCGGGCTGGTTGCGGTCGGTGCAGGCGCAGACGCGGGCCGCCCAGTGGACTTGACAGAATTCTTATGAGACTGGTCTGGCAATCAATGGCACGGCACGGGCAGAATGCTCAGGGACCCAGGTCCCTTCGGCCACGGTCACCGTGCAGTGCGCGCCGCGACCAGCGACCGCTGTTTCTCGCCCTCTCCCTGCGGGGATTCCCCGCGCGCCGATAGGAGCACGTTTCCCGCGACGCACGCTACGCGAATCCACGAAAATCGAGCTCGCCCGCGATGAGGCGGCGCGGCGTGCTCCTGATGCGGCCGCTGATGAATCGCGCGACTTCACGGACTGATTAATTACGTCGCGGGCGAGGAACGTTGCAGTCGAGTAACGCCGATCGACGCGCACGGGCGTCTACAAGGGGGCGAGATCTCAAGCGACACGAGTCCGCGATGCCCTTGTGACATCGGTCCCCCCGTGAGAAAATCGACCAGGTGAGCGCGAGGAGTCGGTCGGGCCACCGGGAGGGGTGGACCATGAGCCATGGACACGCGCCTCGAGAGCGACGCGAATTCGGAGGAGAAGCGTAAGGAAGGTATGTGCGACGTTTTCCCTTCTCCCCTTCGTCGAGCTCGACTTCGGGGAGCGTCTTCTGTATACGATGAAATCCGGGAATGGGCACGCGACTTCTCGCGAACGAACAAGTGACGTTGCCTCGTAACTCTTGTTGTCGATTGTCGCGACGATGAGGTGATTCCTTTGTTTACAACGAGGCAGCGTCTAAAATGGTTCACTTTTGAAGTTCTCGCTGAGATTAGCGCGCGCTTGTCTCTCGTTGAAACTTTAAATTCAAACTTCATTGAATTGTTTCCAAAGGATTTTCGGTAATTAATTGGATCCTAGTAAACACAAAGTAAGAATAATGTGATGCCAATGTTTATTAATTTCCTGCTCAACAATATATGTAACTACACTGAGAGAAAAATGTAGTTACTTTGGACCTCAACCATAATTTTCGAATATTTCTAATATTTCTCTGAATATGATTAACTTAACTATATGCATCATTATGTTAATTATCGTTAGAAATAAAATATTTGAAAATTGTGGCCAAAAGTAACTATATATTTCTCTCAGTGTACAATGTAATATGTCTTGTATATAACAGTGCACAATGTAATATGTCTTGTACATATTGTTGAGTGAGAAATTTTAATATTGACGTTACATTACTGTTACTTTGTGTTTACTGTGATAATGAAAACTATCAAAATTTTTAGGTGAAATGAAAGGACCTTGACTTTTTTTTGGACGTCTCTCTGCCAAAGTATTTATTGATGCGCTGTGCGACGATTCCCGGATTGGACAGATTCATTCGCCGAATTTGCATGCCTCTACCCGAAATCTGCCTTTTGTAATTTTGCTAATCTCGCGCTCTTGATGCTACATAACAATGCTCATCACGACAGTAAAAATAGCGCAATGTAAAATTCGTGTGCTTCGCCTGTGCCGAGAGCCGCAGCCGTAATTAATTTCTCAACACTTAAATGCCGCTAGCCAGAGCGCAAGTTGTTCGCTTCATCTCAGGCTCCAAAAATCGGCTTAATTGTACAAACACTTGTGCACAAGTGTACTTTATAACTGAGCGTGCAGCGTCGAGGTCCCGAGCACACATCGGAATTGATTTCGTCTCCGGCAGCGACTTTGTTTTACCGAGATCAGATATCGAAGGGCGCGGAAGTGGCCTCCGTGTTTGTTCGTGCCAAATCGATACACAAAACGAGTGGTGTGCTATTAACGTTGGAAGCTTTTTTTTTCTTATTTAAATCACACACTCTCGATCTCGTGTAGAGCCTCGTTTCGACTTTAGGGCTTTAATGTAACGTTCAACAAACAGAAGCCGTTATCGCCATTGAATTTGCACTCGTCGGATTACTGTAACGAGTATTGAGTCTGCGGAGAGAACGGAAACGGATCCTGAAAATGTGCGTTGTTGCATGTACACAAAGTTAGCTCCGCCATTTTATTAAAAAGAAATAATAAAAATTGTACTGCATCGTGCCGCAAAAATTAATCACATATCTCAGAAGACAAAGCGTCAAATAAAATAACTTTCTTTATTTAACGCTTTGTCTTCTGAGATATGTGATTAATTTTCACAGCACAAACTTAGTACAACACAGCACAATTATTATTATTTTTTAATAAAATAGCGATACTAACTTCATGTGCAGCGTTGTTGCATGTGCGAAGCGACTCCGGTGAACGCCGGAGTGTCTTGCCGCTGGTGCACGCTCGCGAGCATGGTCGAGCGATCAACAAGTACGTGTGTAAGGAAGTCGCGATGTGCACCAGTTGTGCTTCGTATGGATCGGTTCGGAAGTTGGTGTAGCGTGTCGTTCACCGCTGAACGCATATCTCTCTTTCTAATGACATGTTTTAAAGAAAGCGCTTAAGCCATGGGTAGCGGAGGAGTTGGTGAAGTACCAACGATATTTCACCCTCGACGATCGCGTACGTCGAATATAGCCTTCGTCGAAGATCAGCAGACCCACGGTCCGTTCATCACTCCCATCCAGATTGCGCTCCACGCTTCAGGTAAATTTGCGCGTTGATGCATATTGTTGATGTGTTATGTTTGGACTGACTTCCTGTTCCTTCCCCCGAGTATCCTTTCAGTCGCAGATACGAGGCCGAAGCTGAGGCAAGTGATGATCCATTGATAACTGCTGTGAACGATGATTCGAGACATTGAAAATAAATATAATAAGATTAATAAATAAATAAAATTTTGAAAATAAATAAGATTAAAAGGTTTTAGTAGTTTTCAATCACATCTTAATAAAATTGCAAGAGTTTCAAAATAAAATAAAATATTACATCTTTATTTTTTAATTAAATGCCATTATAGCGCAATTCTGACTTGCGAAATTATTGCATTTTGCTGATGTTAGAAATAAATGAATGATTTCAAATTTTACCAAATTTTCCTGAAGAAAATTACTGGATTGTCTGACGTCAAACCTGTGGCTGGAAGGGGATGTAATGGGTTTTAAGCTAATATCCTGTATAATGATCGTCGACAAACGCATTTCGATATTGATTGGAGAATGCAACAGATTTAGCAACGATGGATCCATAGCGTAGTATCTATAGTATTTATATATACGGAAAGAAAGTTAGAAATCTAAGAAACCCTGTATCATCTTTTTAATATTAGTTTTTACGATTGTATCGGTATCTTCGCATTATTACAGCGCTCGCATGATATTCGCATTTCGGTTCGCTGAGCATATTCTCCGCCTCATATTCAACTGAAACTGCAAAATCTCAAGATCAAGACACGCTTAAGAGAACCCGCATACGTCACTTTAAAAAACACACGCACACACTTAACACAGCTATTATTTAGATTATTAGTAGCTAAATAAAAATAGATTTATAATCCTAGTTTTTTCTCATTGTCTCAAACAATCCACAACTATGGTCTAACTTCTATAGATAACAAATCCAGTTGAAATACACGCCATTTAAAATTCTTCCTGCGCACAAATAATTCAAACGAAGGTATCTCCGTGAGACATCGTGAGATTCGGATTCAGCAAGAATATTAATATTTCAGGATGCGAGCAGCAGCAGAGCTCCGTTGCAGATGGACGCGGCGATTCAGCATCGAGTTGTCGCACTCTGGAGACCACCGGAAGTGCCGTAGGAGGAGGCGGCGGCGGCGGTGGCGGCGGCGATAGCGGAATTGGCGGCGTACAACCGACAGGCCAAACTCAATCGTCGACTCATATGACCTCGGCTCCGGTCGTTCAGCAACCGCAACAGCCGCAGCAGCCAAGCTCGTTCTCAATCTGTCTCGCCTCCTGCTGCGCGGAAAGCGCAAAGAAGGTCGATTGCATCTCTAATTTGAAGCTCAAGTCGTAGATAGATGAATGTAGATTAAACGTTAATGACTTATAAAGAAAGAGATTCAAAGTATTTGTATGTAACAAACGCGTTTAGTCTAAGATAATAATCATCTGTATCAGAATTCTGCGTTATTGATACATATTTTGATTATTCTTATAAATTGCAGATATACTTCGGGGTGTGCGTTACTATTTGCGTAACGGCGAGTTGGGTCGGAGCGACTCATTGCATCAAATATTTGTACTTTCATAAGTCAGACAAGATCTCGGAAACGCCCGAGTCCGCAAATTCCTCCGTGAGTGGACTTCATCATGAACATGTGAGTCTACTTCAATGCTCCTTTTTTTTCTTGTCTCTAACTGAGATGATAGTACGGCAATTATTATCTTCAGATCATCCTTCCGTACGATGCGCCGTTCTTCACGACGTGGTTCTGCACCAATTGGGAAGTCTTGTACTTTCCGATATATTTCATCTGTTATGCCGCTAGAACCAAGTGCGCTACTCCGTCGGAGATAATCGTCGAGAGCCTCCGCGGTTTTCGCGATAAGGGTTTCACTGGCGGCCGCTTCTTAATTAGATGCAGTCTTTTCTGCGGCCTATGGGTCATCACGAATTACTTGTACATACTCTCGTTGAGGATACTGCTAGCCACGGACGTGATGGCGTTATTCGCAACCAATGTTTCATGCGTTTATCTGCTCTCATGGGTCATCCTTCACGAACAATTCGTGGGCGTAAGGGTTAGTAGTTTCAAAAAGCCGATTTTCTATTTAATTTCTATGTCAAAAATAGTTTTAATCCTACATTAATAAAATTTGATATCATTTATGCTAATATATTATTTATTAAATATGAAAATTACTTTGATGTAAAAAGTGTTAAGTCTTTTTATAAAGCTAATGGAAATAAATAGTAAAAATAGGATTACAAATTAAAAATTGTTAAATGGCAGTTTTTATGTTGTAATATTAATATTTATATATTTTTAAACACAGTTGAAATTATATTTATATGTACAGCATTCTTCATGTACATACTTCATGCATATACCTTTTATAATGGAAAATTTTTATTTTAACACATTGAACTTAACAAAAAGTTTTTCTCTTATTATTTACAGATAGTGGCAGTAATCCTCTGTAATACCGGTATTGCGCTCTTAGCCTACATGGATGGCATAACCGGAAGTCCGACACTGGGAGGTGTCGTTTTAGCTACAGCAGCGGCAGCTGGCTCTGCCGTTTACAAAGTAAGCGCGTATTATCACATGTGATCTGCATTATAATTGCAAATACGAGACGTTAAATTTTTAATGGATTTAATTTATTTTGTTCGTTTAGGTCCTCTTTAAGAAAGTGATAGGAGAAACTACGTTCGGCCAAATGTCTTTATTTTTCTCTCTCATCGGTTTGTGTAACGCTGCCCTATTATGGCCGATTTGCCTGGCTCTGTACTTTTCCGGAGTGGAAACGATACACTGGGCAAGATTGCCATGGGCAGCACTACTCTCCGCCAGTATTCTTCATTTAGGTCTGAATTTATGATTCAGAATTTATTATTCAGCATGAGAATTGTACTAAAATGTATAAATATATTTTGTTCACAGTTGCAAATATGCTCGGCAATTTCAGCATCGCGCTCACCTACGACCTATTTATCACACTCGGATTAATAACAGCTGTACCTGTATCTGCTGGTGAGTAAAACAATCGACCAGTGACCAGTTTAAATAATGAATCCTAAATAAATCAACACTTGACTTTTTTTTAAATAAAGTACTAATGATCATTAAAAGTGAAGACTGTATTTACAGAAAGAATAGAAAAGAATAGAAAGAATAGAAAAAATAAGAATAGAAGAATACATAACATTTGAATATATAAAATTATCTTTCTATTCCATTGTGTTGTTCATAAAATCGACTCACTAATGTTAATGTAATTGTGCAGCATTGGATGTTATTTTTTACGGGGCGTACTTCATGGGCATGAAATTAGCAGGCATGATCTTCATAGCGGTGGGTTTTTTCCTCGTGATGTTCCCCGACAATTGGCCAGATTACATAACGAGGCTGCTCCGGTATGTTTTCTCAGTATTCTATATACAACGCGTTACTATGGTATGCACTTTAAATTCGGAGTTCATTTAATTTATCTTTTAGTCTTTAGTTTCTCTAGCGAACTCTTCGTCCGTCCGAGACGATTTGCCTATCTCTCTATACATCTTTACTATTGCAACAATATCGGACTGTTGTCTTTTACCTTGTTTGGCACCAGAATAGAGGCAACGCGTAGTCTCACTCAAGTAGGATATGCTTGACCTACCTACCTATATATCTATACATTTATCTTTTATACTGCCTTAGTTCTTGCGATTTTTTCGAAGCGTAATAAAATATACTTTATAAATCGCTTTTGTAAAGTGAGATAGAACATATCCTGGAAATCGTTTGTACGCCCGACTTCGCAAAACGTACGGTTTCGATAAATTTCCCCCTTTTTAGAGGCGCACCTAATTAAACGCGATTATTGTAAAAACATAGGAATTTTTTATAATTTACCATTATATTGTTTGCGATTGTTTTACGTTTAAGAAATCCTTGAATTTCGATCTTAACTTGCGTTGAAACAATTCTTACAATTTGTTTTGCGTCTCACCAGCCTTTACTTCGCAGCTTCGCAGCTAACGTTATTCCATGCGACATTCAGATCATACGCGATATTATTTTTTCGCTGCGTAGATACGGAGCCGATTACATCGATTTATGTCAAAGCATATTGCGGTTTTGTTTCGCATTTAGAAGCACATCGTGCACATTGTCATGCTTATAAAAATTAAAGACTAGCATTGATATTATTTTACAGGATATTTAGTATATATAAAAAACTTAAAAATTAATTAAATTGTAAAAATGAATATATTTTATAGTAATAACATAAATAATGACAATGTAACCGGCATAAAGAGCTAAAATACTTTGAGTAAAATTTTTTCATAAATACTAATGATATATTATGAAATATATTAATCAATATAAATCAATTTTTAACTTATCTTATTTAGTACTTTCTAAATTTTGTTGGTTCAAAAAAGTTTCATGAACAGTCTAGTCAGTCTAGTGTGTAATTAAAATAAATTTTGGATTTAGTATTTTTTAGTGGATTCTGTAAACAACGCAAACACACAGTTTAAAAATAAAGTAGTAGAAATATTTTTTAAATATTATTTTCATATTTAAAATTTCAAGATTCAAATTTATTTGAATTGGTTGGAATTTATTTGGAGACAAATAGATTTTAGTTTTACATTATGCAAAAATACTTTTTCTACTGTTATTAAAAACTATGAAAAAATATATTTGACGATATTTACAAAATTTATTCATTAAAATTTTGAAAAAATAAAAAACTCATTTTTTATTCTTACAATTAAACAATTTGAATTGTTTAGATAGAAAGAAATGAATTAGGAAAGTTAATGATAAACTTGCTTAAATTGCTTGTTGTATTGTCTTTGAAATCGATATCACTTCATCATTCGCTTCCCAACAATCAGGATCCATTGTATGCTGTTACAGAAACGTAGTCCTCATGAGTCACAGTACAAGGTAAGAAAATACATCTCATACGTCTTGCTCTAGTCGAAAATTCATCTTTACTTGCAATTATTCAGATTATTCAAGCATTATAAGATTGCAGCAAAATAAAATTTTTTATAATTTTATGTGTAAAAAATTTTTCATAAACTGAATATGAATTTATTTTACATACAACATGGTAGTATTTAAAAATTTTTCAAAATTTATATGATAAAAATATATAGATTAGCGTTTTTAAAAAACGATAAAATATTTAATAAAAAAAAACATTTATAAATCAACAATCAGAATTTTACTCTATCATATTATATTGTATGATAAAATTCAGAATTTTTTATTTAAAAGTAATAATTACATTTATAAAAATGAGAAACGTCTTGGAATGTTATGGAATCATTAATTCGTTTGCAATGAATTTTCTGTAAAAGGGCAAGCGGGTATAAATGTCAATAAGCGCATGATTTATAACATTTTTTCTTCATTCTGCATGCATATGTTTAAGCTTAGCTTACTTTTCATTAGCTTATCTTATCCTTTTGAAGTAATCGGCATGCCTCTTCTTCACGCTTCTTTTCCCCAATATTATTTTCCTTTTGATCATTCAGTTAGCTTCGATGCATTATGTGTCTATATTAGCCATTTTTATTCGTTCAAACCCTTATTCACAATTGGCTCGATAAGACACGTATTAGATTCAGGATTAATATTGTCATTGCCCTCGAAAATCTTAAGAGATTGCTTGTCTTAACGGTCGTGCTCGTAAAGCATCCTGGAACGGTGTACTATTTTACCCTCAATATACATATATAATTTAGTCACGTGCTCTTGTTTGTTCGACCCATTATTTCATCCGATTAATTAGTAACCCTGATCGTCATAGAAATCTTGCGATATTCACGTTGTAAGCTATTTGTATAAAAGCCAGCAAATTTTTCTATTTAAGAATTTCCTATGCAATTTTCTTTCTGGAAAAAAGAAGAAAGATGAAAGTTAATATATATTTCCTAGAATAATTTCTAGAAATAAAGAATAACGATAAAAATAAAAGTTGTGTCATGTGCATAATTACTTTTGGAATAAAAGTTCTTATAAAATCATAAAGAAAACTGCATTATAAAATAAGTAACAATTATAACAAAGTATGAGATTTTACATTATTTAATTTTTCGCAAATTTTGTTTTTCAAAATCAGCAAAATGTGATATGTATATCGAATGGTTTGATTACGATATAATTAATAGCTTGGCGAGAGGCTTAATGACGAATCGCTAGATTTCTACGACGCGGATGTGCCCTCCACCCCGACCTGCCCCGATCGCCGAGACTTAATGTGAGCACACGAGTAACGTAGTCCTCAAGTAAGAAAGGAATCCGGGTATCGAGATATATTCAAGCACCACGCGACAGTCCCTCCCGATTACGTTTAAAAAAAAAAAGACCAACGAGACATACCGCGCTGCGAGACATACTGTCGAGAGGAGCTACCAGCAGGTGTCTATCCCCGCACGGAGATAATCGAGAGATCAACTGATGAGTGTCTCGGGCTTGATATATATACGCAGTACCACGGGAGGCGGCAGCCAGCAACGCGGCAGCAGGAATATCCTTAGGGGTCGCAGAACGTCTCTTCAGCAACGTCAGCACCGCCTGAGGAGCTACGGCGTTTCCACCGCGCACGGAGACGGCCAGACCCTGCTGCCGATCAGCAACAACAACAACAACAACAACAATAGCAGTAGCAGCAACAATCAGCCGGCCGCTCTTCGACACGTTAACAACCCCCAACAATACAGCTCGATCTCCGAAACCCAATCACGCCGTGTCCTTCCCTCCACCTCAACCTCTATCACCTCGACCTCGACCTCGACCACCACCACCGTCGTCAGCAACAGCTATTCGCATGATCCTCGTAATCAACAGCAAGGTATGAGAACGATCAGGCTGGTGGCGAAGCCACGCGTGACGCGGTAAGAGAGAAATCAGGTAGGAATCAGGTGCGGGAAGTGATCAAGAATCAAATCGAACGTGATCGTGATAGTTGGCTGGCGACGAATAGCACCGTGTAGAGTTTTGTTGTATCTTGTTGTAAGTTCGCTCAAGGTACGAACCATGCTGGGTAATTGAGCAGGGATTTGTTAGCGAGTGGCAGTCGCAAATCATCTTGAAAGCGCTGAACATTGAGTTGCGTAATGTTACATTGCTATCTAAAGCTAGCGCCTAAGTGATTAATGTAATGTAGCGTAAGCGCTAATAGCGGGTATATACAGGGTATTCTAGAAAGGTATCACTTTTATTTATTTATTTTTGTAATATTTTATCTTTTGTAATATTAACTAATAATTCAAGAAGAAATGATAAAGATTAAAATTACGATAGAAAATCAGTTCCGTTTGAAATTAAAGGGAAAACAGAATCCGTTTAAAATTAAAGGGAAAAGTAAAATAACTTTGTCTATTTAAATCATATCGCTGAAAGTTTTTAATCTTTATAAATTTTTTATTTATAATTCAAAAAAATATTCCATTTTGAAAAAATAACTTGGAATAAAAATTTTGAATGAAAGATAGCTTAGAGACACCCTGTATATCAATATGAAAGCATATGCGTGTAATGCCTTTATAAAATTTTAACTTTTCTCGCATCTGTTTATCTTATCTTAGCTCATAGTGATCTGTTTAGTATCCCGTCCCGTGAATGTTGCAGGTATTCGTAAATGTTCCAAGTCATTTTTATTTTTATTGTATACATATATACCGTCCGTGTGTCCTACATAAATTTTTGGAATGAAACATAGCGGACATGTGTCATGCTGTTCGATATTTAATGATATAATAACTGTTGTCAGTTTGTTAAATGTGTACCTTGCAAAACGAAACGGGCAATCCCATAATTCAATTAACTTGTAAGTTGCATCAGAAAATTTTTAGTGAAACGTGAAAATTATATAATGTTTCTATATAAAACAATGGGATATCCGTGACTTTTTGCGTTGGATATAAATTTTACTTCGCGTGGTGATTTTCTGCAAATACTTAGTAAAAATAAAAAGTTTAAAATAGAGGTAGAATCATAATTCCAAATTTCTTTTATTTACTTCAAAAAATGCTACGTATTTTTATTTTGAATTAGAAATAAAATAATAAATTAAATTTATAATCTTTTGTTTTTAAAGCTGAATTCTGCTGATCAAAGTATAATAATAAATCTTAATAAACCTTAAATTTGTTCTGTTTTAAACTATAAATAAAATAAATATAAAAAAAATAATTGTAGACGAAATAGCAATTACATTTTTATATTCTTTTGTAACTGTATCATAATTAAGAGAATATCAATGATGTCAATGTTGGAAAGTTTCCACGCATTTTTCCCGTCAAGTCAGCAAGAGAAAACCGTACTCTGCATGCGGATTGAGATTTTTAGTTAGCAACTGTTAGACTCAATAAATAACACAATTTTCATTTGCAGGTGGAGCAGGAGACACAGGCACGGCTTGTCAGATGGATCATCGCGCGACGTGATTGATTATCGAACTGGTTACATAAAATCGCACCTACGCTCGCCCTCGGGCAGGGTTCGGTGACTAAACACGTGGAAAATCGAAGCAATAATTAAGAGATTATGATAGAGCTACATAGGCCTCATTGGCAATAGCTCGAATGGCTGAAATTATCGTTGATATATAAAATACGAATTCGGCCAGAAAATAGATTTACTTTATACGTATTTGTAAATCTTCCAAATCCTTAGGGCTACCTTGGAGTATATTAATGGTGTGTTCCATCAACATCTCAGTCACTTTCAATTATCTAACTGTCTAATATCAGTTCTAGAAACAAATGAAAAAAAAATCAATTAGACTAAGAGATTAAGTAAACAAATCTAATCGCAACTAAAAAATCTATTCTAAACTGAATACTTTTTAATCAAGTACTTACTTAAATTTTTCTTAATTTATTTAAAAGATCAGTAAGCATCCTAACATCTGCGATTAAAATTGCAAAGCAGAAAAAATTATTTTAAATCGTTTTAAAGAATTCTAAAGAGCTCAGAAAAGTATCTTGCAGAAATATATTAACAAAAATAGTATGATTGACATTCTCTCTTATTATTGATGTTTTCTACTCTTTTACTACACAAATGTCATTTCCTAAAAAGATATAATCAAATCATTCAAAGTATTCACATATTGCATCTAGGTGTATCGGAGATATCTCGATGGTATTCACGATATTAACGTACATATTATCGATGTATGTGTGATAACTGTAGCTCAATTTAGCATGAAAATAATTTCGGATGACAGTCTTTCAGGCGACTGTCTGAAACTTTTCTAGGCGTATTCCATTACAGAGAGGCTCACGAGAAAACTTGCTATTATAACTTAAAAAATAAAGATAATTTCTAATCTTAAAAATATTGATAGTCAATTTTCAATATTATAATGTGCTATCAAGAGCAAATCGGCAGAAAATTTGTATTTAACGAGATTTGTCGGTTTCAATATTGTTTTTAAATAAGTGGATATATTAGAATATTTGGATCTCTCACAAAAAAATCTTCATTCAGCAGTATCACGTTATTCACAAGTATCACAATATTCGACGCATCGTCATTAATAGAAGTTACAAACGAATATGAATAAAACATAAAGACAATCAGACAATGAATTAGCTCTAAATGCTGTTCGTTTTTGATGATATCGTTGGTTCATATAATGTTATTTGTAGCAAATATCGTGATAAAAATTGACGATACGATGTTTTACTGCAATACACATTTGCAAATTGATGCAAATGGCTCATAGTGATATTCTTATTCTACAGAATTAGTATAATATTACAGGGTTGATAGTTTTATTTTTATTCTAAGCCCTTCTTACCATAATGCTCCAACGAAATGTCGAAATTTGTGATGACTATAGTTTGTAAAATGAGAGATATTTAATACACCAGGAATACTGGATACGTGACAGCTCAATTTATGATATACATATATATGTATATGTAATATACATACATATATATATCGTTCCCATGTTATTAAATTTCACAAATAATATAAACATAATAAAATTGAGGATTATTAAGGTTCGTGATCAGCTTAGAATCTGTTTATGATGAAACCAAAGTCTCGTCGAGCTCGGTTAGAAAAATATATGTATACATAAACTTCTATAAATGAATTAAGTGTTAAATATATTAATCGTAAATATATTTTTATAAATGTTACATGTGACATTTTCATAGAATTATTTTACATTGATTATTTTTCATGAATTATCTACAATTCTACACCAAATAATTATCTCTATGTTGCTAGATACAATTTTGTATACATAATTATGACAGATATCACCTACAAATTTCGCAATTAATTCCAAGATTTTTATTAAGAATACGCCGAAATGTATGTCGACAGATTTATTTCATTTGAACATATTGTCAATTACACAAAAGTTAAAACACGACGGTTGTAACCGCAATAATTATAATATTTATCGTAAGAGGCTATTATAATAGAGATTCTAGTTTAACGTTGATATACAAGAGGAATATTATGAGAAATGTTGTGAGAACGAATGTGATTGTGTCAATAATAAATCTAGTTTAGTATAAGAATACCATTTATTATCATTTCTTTCGTTTTATGCTTAGAAAAACTTCAAATTTATTTAAAGTATAAAGTTTGTAATTGTAAAAAAGTAAAGTATAAAGTATAAAATTATTGTAATTATTCAAAACTGCTTGATTTCGCTGCAGAAATTCTCTTCATGCACTTTTGCGCACCGGATGTATCGGGTGATCCGAAAGGGACGAAACGAGCGGATGTTTCTCAAAATGTCTGAGCCCCTGCATTCCACCCTCCGCGATTTCCCAAAGATCAGGATGCTTCTGTTTGAAATTGTCATACCATTTAGCCACGTAAGGCCACTCGTCCAATTTGAAGTCGATGGCTTCCAGGCATGTTGTCGCAGTTATCAGTGGAAAATCGGCGATTGTCAGATTGTCTATTAATAAATGTATGTATAAACGACGACTTGAAAATTGAAAATATTAATTTATCATTTTACAACAAATAAATAAATATAAAAAGTTATAATATAAAAAAATTGTTTCATTATATAATTATACATGTGTATACATATACTCACTGCCGGCTGCATACTCAGAGTTTTCGCGTGACAAGTACTTGTTAAAAATATCCAACGCGATTTTCATTCTCTTGAGAGTCAACGGCGTGCGTTGATAATCAAAGAACATCGGCAATATCTGCAACGTACAAGTACGAATAAATATACGTTGAACAAATACGAGAATGCGAGAACTCAATAGACTGAGCTTACGACATGGTCGACGATGTAACGATAATAAAGAGCTAAATTGAAGCACAGACGATGATTGACAATTGCTCTCAGCTTTGGTTCCTTCGGATAAAATTTACCGCTCGTATCATATTGGTCGGCTAAATATTGCAGAATTGCGTTGCTGCAATGTGACAAGGCAAGACGGTATAAATTATGCAAAAGTCAGATGGTATAAATAAAATTCATGAAATACGCATTTTCTTATCTCTGTCTTACAGCGATAGATAAAATTGTATTTACATTTAATTTGCATGCGACATATAAACCAATGACGATTATATTTCGTACGCAATTGTAAAATTTTTAAAAGAAAGGAATTTATTCTCGTATACAATGTTGAAGGAAAGCTCTGCAATTTTTTAAAGTGGGTATTTTTAATATGTAACTTTTTACCTTTCACCTATTATAAGATCATCATCGACAAGTGTAGGTACCTCTTTTTGTGGATTTAGCTGCAAGAATCAATAGTTGTAGTGCTTATTCAACATGCTATTTAGTCGTATTTCCCTTTTTTAAGTTGTACTTTTACATATTCTTTATACGTACATCTTCATAATCTTTAGTCAGATGACCGCCTTTCTCCATTTGCACTTCAATCAATTCGTACTTAATATTCAAAGCCTTCAACAGTAGCCGACACGCACAAGACGGTGGACCATCCGAAACGCTATACAGCTTCATATTGTATCTAGGAAGATGTAAATGTTACAAGATCACAGATGTACATTTAAATACAAATTAAATGTATTAACAAAGTTAGATGTACCAACGAAAATTAAACTATATGAATAAATGCATATAAATCGTTCAATAAAAAAAGCATAATTTCACAAAGCTAAATTTGCAGAAAATTAAAAAATCTTATTCGGAAAGCTCACTTACTTTGTTTCTGAAGAAAACACGTTAATTTATATATAGAATAATTTCATAGAAGATTCAAATATTTTAATAAAGTTTAAAACTTTTTTAAATGTGCTTTTACAACATCACAGTATTCTACACCGAGTGATTGAAATGTACAATATATAAATTAATAATGTGGAACGGTCCGCTCTCCTCAAAATCTTTTTCGAGACTGACTCACGCTCGCTTGGTTCGCTTTTATAAAAACGGACTTCAAATTCGTCGGCGAGTTGTCTTCGACTTTTTGGCTCGCAATAGATCTAACAAGCTGATTTAATTGTTAGCGCGCTTTTGATATTAGATCTTAAGACGAAACTTCTGGCGTTTACGCAGAAAGCGGGAGGAATCGACATTCGACTCCTACAATAAATAATAAATGTATTAAATAAATTTAAATATTACTTACATTATTTAATAGTGCGAAACAAAACCGTAGGCTGCTGCGACAGAAATATAAAAGGTACTGTTCACGAGAGATACCAAATGCCTTTTACCAACTTTCAAGGTTCGTCATGTCACGTGACCTATTATGTAACTCTGTTGCGTAATAAATCTCAATGTATGATACACATACTATCACAAATGATAAATATTATCTACATTCGATACAATTTATTTATCGATTATAAAGTGACTTTTCATATTAATAAAATGTGGGTTTATTTAAAAATGTTTGTATAAAACAGTAATAATTTATTTTTAATCATGATTAGTGATTCGAGTCATGCTAATAATATAAATATCGTTATAAAAAAATACATTATATGACATAGGATATATGCGATTTCGAAAATTACGCAAAAATACTTATACACAACACTTTTAAGAATAAATATTATATTATATACTTTATTTAGTCTGATTATTTGTTGCACACGAGTACAATATCAATGAACAAATAGAAAATCAATTCTTCTTAGATATACATAATGACAGGAATTAAGATGTAATTGTCGTATTTCAATAACTTATTTTGTCATTGGTATAACAAGAAAACCAAATATTATGTATTATTAAGTATACCATAAACCAAATGTTAAGTATAAATACATAAAACTCCATATGCATAAAATTCGCAGACGTATCCAATATCTCAAATTCGTAAAAAGTAACAAATAAATGTGTCTCAAACTGTATTTATTACAGAACTAAAAACAGTTGGGTCTTAACGGTTTTTTCTTTTCATCTTAGGGAGTTATAGAATATTCGCAAATTCTATATACTTTAAAAAAGTTTCTATCATCCTTTTGGGTGACGATCATCATTGACGATTGCATCTCTCGTTACAAAATTGTCAGTTTGCGGAACACAGTTAACATACAAGCTTATTAAAGCATATTTATATTCATAAAATGCACTCATATTCTGCATTGTTACATATTGTAATAGCAATTCACCAATTTATATCTCAATTATATACAGGCACTCATACAAACAGATATTAGACAAAATTGTAGGAATAGGAGTTTACATATTTTTAAACTTCAAAATATTACACTTACAGCAGCGACTAAGTTTTTCTTTTCTTTCCCTAAATACTAAATTTCTCTTTTTATTGAAGTACATTGCATTTGATATATACTTGCAATGTAATATGTATATATATGTGTATATATATATCTCTCTCTCTCATTCACATAAAGATAAAATAATCTTACGTCTAGTAAAATCAGTCATTGATATACGAAATGTAAAAACAAAATGTTCAAGGATGTTGTTACACGTTATATTTTATGAAAATTTTATCTTTTCATTTAATTATTTTATGTATGCGGGAAAAATATTCTTTTTTCTCAATGTAAAAAGAGATAAAAAAACAAATATAATTATAAGAAAAGAAACTTAAAATTATATTATTAAAATTCCTGTAGAAACATAGAACATGAACATTTTCAACGTTTACTTCTTGACACACTCTGCAACACTTTCGTATCGCACATTTTCTTTATAAACGTTAATTTGCTGGCGATATAACAATATGTAATTTGAGCATGTCTTTGTTGGGGCCTACTAAAAACGGAGATACCACATTTTCCGATACTGAGCCCTGTTGTGGATTGAGTTCCTCGAACGGCAGAAGATCGTCCAAATTCAAGACGCGATCCTTTTTACTGAATCTATGAATAATCTCGGTAACTCTCGCAATGTGTTCAACGCCATCCTGTAAGCCATAAATCAAAACTCCGATTTTTACACGCATGTTACTATTTAACGGCTCCTTACAGGTTAACGACAATCTCACTGATCGCTTGACATGCTCAGGCATCTCTACTGTGCCCTGCCACACTATTAGGAAAAACTTCTTGAACCATACACCCTTGGGATAAATATCTACCACCCATTCGCACACTTTATCGCCTGCGTACTCCGCTAAACTGGAGTGACTAGAAAAAACAAGTGTCCTCATGTGATAAGATGGCAAACTATGAAAGTTTTCTATGGTCAATAACGAGCTACATGTGTCAACAGTATACAATCTCGGTTCAAACAGCAATGCGCCATCCTCTTCGCTCATGCTGACTTCTCTCACGCGGGCGGTTTGACCTGAATGAAAAGACATGCCAATCGACATACGTTCCACGAAGAATTCCTTATATTTCTTCGTTAACGGCGACAGCAACAGATCCGCCAGTTGTCGTGGTGACATCATCGGGAATCTAACGGGCGACATCACCGCTATCACCAACTGGTGTAAAGTCGCCTCCAATTCCTCCTGCGACAGCTGCTTTTTCAAACGACCCGCCTGATAGTTCAGCCAATATTCTAGGCACTTGTAGAGCGTCATCTCATCTTTTACGACTAAACTACTTTGATGCAGCAAGGACACTAGGATGTCTAAATCGAAATTCCCGAAGTCCGCAGTCTTGGCCACAAGCTCCAAATTCCACTTGATGAAGTTTTGGCACGCTTGACTAATATCGTGATGCCCGCAATTTAATGTATATTGCAGCCACGATACCAGAGTGCCGTGTATAGCAGCCAGTGCGATGTGATTTCGCATGTAGTCAAGGCACAACGATATCAAATCTTTAACGTTGTACTTATCGGCTAGGGACAATATCGGTAGAACGACGCTATGGTTAATTCTTATTTGGCCAGTGTAAAAATAGCGCAAAAACTCGCTGAATATTGGTGCACACTGCGGCGTTTCTTGGAGAGTTACCCTGCTTTCCTGAGACTCGCTCCATTGTGGACTCATCAGCATCACCTGTAATTTAATCGACGCTGAGTAAATCACTCTGTAACAAATTTGCATCATTTCCAACAATATTTATAGGTTTTCACACTTACTTGGAAAACATCGCTAGAAGCACAGAGTATAAGTCGATGTGCCGGATATTCCACGCCATCCACAACAAGACAAATATCATTCATAAGACGCTCCGCATACAGTGTTGCTATCTTTAGCAAGACTGTACGTGAATTGTCTACCTGCAATTGTGACAGATTATTAAATATCGTAGTAGTTGAGTGTATCGAGTATCAACTAATAAGCATCCAAACTGCTTCAATTTTTCATAATGCATGCACACGTACCTCTATGGAGTCTGAGCTCTCAGACTGCGCGACAGTGCTACTACTAACCGCTCCTGGTTTCTTGCTGGAATCCATCCTTGACGAGCCTGTCATCCATCCGATAGTAGTCCGCAACATCTGCACATGTTTTCTCGACGTATTGACGATTCAGTCGTTGCTCGATAAAACCAACAGGGAAATTTGAGGACAAGAGACTGTTTCCACAGGACCTTCCATTATTTTTAATTGGCAACGAGGAGTCCTCTTACTGAGAAAAATTATATCTGCGCACAAAGGTGAGAGCCTATAAATTACTGCACAAAGACGAGATTCTATAAATAAATAATCTTTCTTAAGAATTTGTACATAAAATTAACTGACACAGCACGATATATCAATAAACAATTGGATCGTCCAAGTAATAGATGATTTGAGGTTAGAATGATTGTCCCAAATATTAATTGTAAGAAAACGATTGGAATCTTATCAGAGCGACCATGTTAGAAGACAAAGCGATTATTAAGCGTGATCGACGAGTCCAAAATCGAATCTGAATTGAATTAAGAAATCTTGAGGTATATATCGATTCAGGCTCTGATATTTTCGAAATAACGTCTTTTTTTCCTTACTGTGGCTGTTTGACGGGCAGCAGTTCGATCCAGGGCCAACGTCCGTATTCTGCAATTTATGTCTGCACCGACTGATTCGCGTATAAACCGCTCGCAAGTAATATTTCGATAAATTTATCCCTTCAAACTCTCGGTACAGATAACACCAGATGACACCGTGGCGCGACTGTTCTGTATATCATTAACCCTTACGAATCATATGAGAACGCAGCAGCCTATCCATACAATCACAGATAATCCGTAATCGATCACAGAAATGTTTAAAAGTTCATAAACATCCCAGTAAACACAAAGTAATTAATCTAACATCAATGTTATAATTTCGTACTTAACAATATAACTACACTATAACATGTCTTGTGTAATACAAGACCTTGTATTACACAAGTTGTTTATAACAGTTTATATATTGTTGAGTCCAAAATTATAACATTGACCTTACATTACTGTTACTTTGTGTTTACTGGGATGCTCTCTTCTAAAATTTCTAAAACAGATGTCTGTACTTTATTACTGTTATTATTAATTTTATTTTGGAAAAAATAAAATGTAATGTATATATATATTTTAATTATATCGAAGATTAATCACAAATTGGGTAAATGATTTTTATATATTGATTAAAAAAAAGATTGTAACTTTTTAAAATAAATGCACATAAAAAATGACTATTTAATAGTTCAAAGCATTGAAAAAAATACAGAAATTCTTCAAAAAGCATAATTATTCGAGCACATGAAAATAATGAATAATTTTTAATAAGGAACAAAATCAAGTATAAAAGAAATACTTTTTTTGTGTATAAATAATGTATCAATGAAAAAGTTTCAATAAAATAAAAATACAAAAATAGACATCACGTTTCACGATTTAGGCTTTCCATTTCTTCTAACGTAAGTGATTTTCTTTTGAGAAAAATAATTTTTAAATAAAAGCAGACATTCGCAGACAATTTAGAATGAAAATAAAATATAATAATTTTTACAAAATTTTTATTTGTTGCATAAAAGACATTGAATACAAATATTGATCATTGTCCGATTCAAAAATGAACCGTGCTGTTCATAAGAAAATTAGTGGATTTGGTCATCGCTCATAGATCTCCCTAACTACGAACATTTTTTTAGAAAGGGATAAGGAATGAGGAATTTTTAAAATTTCGAAAAAATTCCATAGATAGAAATCGATTGCACACGAAATATCCATGTTAGTATTGAAAGAATTGAAAGAATTGTCTTGTGTATAATGTAGTCACTTCGAAAGACGGCTGAGAATTAAATTTTACAGCTCGAGAGAGATCCTCACTTAAAGAAACAGGTCGAATAGATTCCGTTGAAATATTGACCAACATAGTGTGACGCGTTCTAACGAAGTAGTATAGATATAGATATTCAATGAGAAACAAAAAATTCAAGAATAAAAATGTATTTATTATGAAATGATTGAACTAACATGTTCTCGAAATATTTATAATAAGAGTACTAAATACTAGAGAAGTAGTAAATCTGCATAAATACAATTTTAAATATAATCTGTTTTATTCTGCATTTTTGTATTTTTATGAAAGTACATTTATTATGTACATTACATTACACATTACAATTATTATAATAGTTAAATTAATATTACTATGATATTGTATGTAATATGATTTTAACAAGTATTCCCCATATTCTGTGATTTTCGCCTTTACAATCAATTTTCTCAAAAGTATTTATTTAAAAATATTCTTAAATTTTTCTTTTTAATCCTATAGAATCTCATCAATAAAATTATCAATTAAAGTAACGAAAATAAACTTAAATTTATCTATGTAAATGAAATAGAGGGTATGGAATGTTCATATTAAAATCAATTCCTATTTAATTCCAAATTCATTGTGTATACGAGTATACTACACTTTTTGTGCAAAAACTATTAATACGTTGTATAAGAGTAATAAGTTGGTTTTCTGATTTTCATCTTTACGATAAATGGTTCTATTTTCCGTGAGTTGATGTGTAAAATCTTTTTTGAATTCTTCTTTAAGGTCGCATGGCATCTTATCAAGAAATTCGAAAATAGATAAAAAGAAAGCTAACAAAATAAAAAAATAATTAATTCAATATTACAATTTAATAAATCTAATGAGAAGACTTGCCTGCATATTGGTCCAAACATTCGGAATAGTACAGTTCTCGGCGACTGCAATGGTTAACCGTAAATCCGACTTTTTGAACTAATTCTTTTAATTCCTTGCGAGAATTGTTTGAATGTTGATACGGCGAAGTGTGCTTCTTTATATCCTTTGTAAATACAAGAGTAATAATAACAAGTAATAATGAACAATAGAACATAATTAATAATTTGTGTTAAAATTAAAAAAGACTAATATTCTTTAATATAATAAATTACTTTAAATATTCTTTAAATAAAAAATAATACATTACATTAATATAATATTTACCGACATGTACGATGCAAAGCGGGTATCTTGTGCCATATTTTTAAGAATTTCAAACATAACATGAGATGCTACGAAAAGTACAAGTATACTTCCATTGGGTCGAAGCATACGATAAATATTCTCAAACACTTGTCTATTTGATAAAAGAAAAAAATTTAATTAAATTTCTGAAAAAAATTTTCGGTCTAGTATTATTGGTCTTTTTAGTGAGTTAATCCACAATTAGGTGAGGTATGTTACAATAAGCTTTTAAAAATAGAGGTTTTATAATATGCTTATTAGAATCAATAATATTAAACTAATTATTAATATAAATATATAAATTTAATGATGCAAGAAGCTATATGTGTGTATGTGTGCATTTCAAGCATACAATCATTTTGTAAGATCAAACAGTAATGAAGCATAAGTATAATCAAATGTTTATAACTTATAAATTAAGGGCGAAGCCTTTTTCACTCGCTCAAGCATTTACTTAAATATGCATATTTGCAAATGACATAGAATTTATACATATAAAACATAAATTATGACATTAAATGTATTATTTATTGTATTTGTATTATTTATCTTATTTGTTAACTTTTTAATTAATAACGAGTAACGGTTAAAATCTTTTGCAAGTTAGAGAGAATTAATCAGAGTCACATCTTTTTGACAATATGTGCCAGAGATTACTGAAATCAATGAAATCATCACTAATATGGAGTTTTACCAAAATTAGATTACTCTTGTCCAGAAATCTTTCTCACCTGGTATCATTGCAATAATGCAAAGTATAAAATGAAAATATATGATCAAATTCAGAAACGTATTTCTGAGGCAATTCTTTGGTTTCTATATTAAATACTTCAAATTCGAGTCGGTTCTTTATATTATGGTTTTTGTTCGCATATTCAACCATGTCTTTTGAAACATCGGTACCTAGAATATACACATAATCGTATTAAAAAATAATTTATTTCAATACATTATTACACATTTTTATAGTTTACTATATAATTATATACTTACCAATCATTACCGCATTTTGGTCAAGAGCCGGTAAGAGAATATGTTTTGTTACTTCTCCAGGACCACAACCAATATCCATACATTTTCCACGCATATTTATTAGATTATCGGCAAACTCTTCTATTAAATTTGATACCGTTTTCTGTTGATGATTATATAAAACATATGTTGATGGATCTGCCATTTGTTTGACAGTGGTACTAATGTATCGTTGTGTTAAAATTAAATTCGTTCGAAATAATGCTGGAAACATCTGTAGCATTCGAATTTTTTACAAAAACTGAACTACACACATAATGAAAATCTTTTAGTTTTTCTCACCGTGCTTTGTGAAATATCACGACACAAAGTGCAAATTATAAATTTAAAAAAATTTTAAAAAACCTCTACGTCGTCGTCGACCACGTTACTTTCTTATCAAGAGTTGTAGTGTCTAGATATCAATTATTTACGTGAAGTCACGTAGAATAATAACAAAATATACAACATGCTACATATAGATATATATACACATAAAAAAAAAATAGAAGGCAATTTATGACATAACTCTTAGCTTGTCTTATCTTACATGAGAAGTAAATCCCTATAAAAACTAATGAGTTCACAAATTGCAAATGTATATGTGCTTCTAACAAATGTATTTATGACTAATTAGCTTGGACTAGAAAAAAGATAGCATTGCGTTTATGCAACATCTACGTTTAATTATTTTTTTTCTGATTAGAAAAGAATCTTAAACGAGATTTGTAATGAATTACGATAAAAATAGATGTTGTGAATACATATTGTTACGGAAATTGCACAATGTAATTGTCGGCGGACTAGGATAATTATGCACAATGTTACAATGCGTTATTAGCTGAATTCACGATCACGTGTAAAGGGGCGGTTAAAATTGCTGGTATTTTCTCGCGCGCTTAAAATGACCGTTGAACTAACGGGCACGCATCTCTCTAATATCTCTAATAATAGATAAAGAATGAATAATTGTTAAAACCGAGAAAAGATGAGCCGAACTATCGCGTTGAGCTGTATAACAAGTCTAATATGTCTGAGCGTATCGATCTGATAAGGGAATCGTCGGAAGTGTCTCTCAGCGATTTCAATGAACTTTGGATATGTGTAGAGCATCAAAAAATATTAGACCCTATCTTTATATATAATATTACACTATTTTTTTTAGCGACGTATCTCAACGTTTAGGGATTGAAACAACCCCTCGTAAATAAGGGGGTAGATTAAAAATTGACATTTTTGAAAAATATGAATATACAGTTGTAAAGAGTATAGAATGTCGTAAAACTTTTATATAAAACATTTTTTCATATACTCCATATTTTCAAAGATATTTGTAAAAAACGAAAAAATCCATTATTTTCGAGGGTTTCAACCCCTAAACGTTGAGATATGCCGCTAAAAAAGATATGGGTCTAATATTATTTGATGCTCTACAATATATCTAAAGCTCATTGAAATCGATGAGGGACACTTCCGATGGTTCCCGTTTTTTTAATTTACCCCCTTATGTGAGTGTATTAAGATGAGATTCACAAAGTATCCCTGACACGTAACGAGCACGTAGCGGACGCGTGATGAGACGCACACCCCGTGAGGCTGTAGCCGAAATTTATGGAGAAATCACAATCCTGTCTGAACAATAAATCGCGGGACACGGTGAGAAATTCACTGAGCGAATTACGAAGTCGCTACAATATTCGCATGAACAATCGCAAGCACTAAATGAAAAAACGCAAGGAGCTCTCGAAACGCGATCCGAACGCTACGAGGTATCAAACTAGAACCGGAAATCGGCAGGCCTGAAAGCGCCGCAAGCGGAGTAGCCGATGAATTTTTTTTAAATTTTAATAAAAGAAAGGCGTTAGGTACTAAACACATATATATACATGTACAAAAAGTGCTGAAATCATTTTTCGAAATTGATATCGTTACAAATACTGTATTATATGTATTAATAAACGAGATGATTATATTTAATTGTGAATAAAATATTTTTTACTTGATGTGATTGTATAGTTTTATTGAGTCGATATAGAATCTTTTCAAACATAATGCGATAAATAAGTAATATTACTAAATGAATTTTTTCAAAATTACTTTCAGAGATATATAATTTTTACGTTATAACATTATTCTTATTGTATACCATATCATAAAATTGACGTATTATTATCATAGTGCAATACTGTCTGCACATAATCTTACATAAAAGATAAACTGAAAAACTCTTAACAGTGAAAGATAAAGATAAAAATAAAAGAACAACTTATTATGGATGTTAGATTATCTTTATTATTACATTTGTGTTTAAAAGACATAACTTATTTATAAAAATATGGGAGAGCGCGTAGCGGAGTAGAATATAATAGGACCGAACAAATCCTTAGTTCGCTTAGTTAATACTAATAAAACTCAGTACTTTTTACAAGTTACAAGGAATAACAAAATCTAGCGTAATAATCGGTCTGTCATCTATCCTATTGTAAATAATTGTAAATTATTATAGCATAATGCTTAGAGTTATATCTTTTTTTTAACACAGAATGATGGTGCATCAGAGAGCAATTGCTATTAAATTTTGAACACATGGTAAAATCGCTTTTGCTTGCTCAACAAATCATATTATATATAATATCTACGTATTGCTATTTTTCTTTTAACAAACAAATCGATTGCAGATCTTTAATCAATACTATCTGGATTTCGTTATTCTTTTAAAAATTGTACTTTTAGTTGCACTTTTGTGCGATTGATTATTTCACTTGTGACGAAATATTTTATAAGAGAATATATATGAGCATACATCTACATATATGCATGTATATATATGTATATGTATACCTATGTTATACATATATTATATGCATACATATATTATATGTATGTATATATGATGTAGTGTGTATATAGTTTTGTATAGTTTTCTTAAAATACTTATATTTGTCTACAGAAAATATTCTTTTTGTCTATACTCTCATTTTCATTATTGGCAAAATCCACATAATTTTAATGATATGCGGGGCAGTTCTAAAGATATGTAATTTGTTATAAAAAATGAACAAGTGTAAAAAAAATATTCTCTCTGAAAGATGTTCATAAAGCAAGCACTGAAATTACATTGGACCCATAATATGCTCAACGACTGGAGAATAGCTCCGTTACACCGTTGTACGTAATCCAGAATTGCATCAAGGACTGCACTCACATGACGATCCTTGGTGCAACAGCAAACTGCATACGTTATAAAATACGTTTATGTGATAATAATATGATGAAGGAGACATGATTATTTTATGCAGTACGTCTTACAGAAGTATAGCAATACGGCTAAACTTATACATAGTATATAAAAAAATATGTAAAAACAGTTTGTACAAAAATTCAGGAGAGAAAAGACAATTATATAAAAGTACTTAAACAGTAAAAGATGAGCGAATAGAAAAGATGAAGGAGTATTTACATTTACATTTCATCTTTCAATATAAGATTAAAACAGAATCATTCTCGACGATTTCACAAATAGATCGTATCGATGATATCAGCAATGTCCTTCGTAACGTACGAAAACATGTATCACTGATAATATATTGCAAAGAACTTTCGCGCACGAAACTTTCTTCATCCCGCAACAATAGTTAATTCTCATCTGTTTGTTTTTCTCTCTCTCTCTCTCTCTCTCTCTCTCTCTCTCTCTCTCTCATACACACACATACACTCACACATTCATGCACGCATGTACATTTCCTTTCTTTATCTATCTATCTTTATTTCTATCTTGCAACAATCTTTATGATAATGCGTCGTATGATTACGCATTATGCGTACTGTCTGTATGCATCGTAAACGTACGATTACATTAAAAATGCTGTTTTGGTTTTGGCAGAAAAGAGATCAGAGAACCGTCCTGTCGCTCCGCGCCGAGTACTTAATTTAAGGCGATTGATACACCTAAAGATTAACATTAATGATTACGCTAACTTGTTTAGTAGATGATTTTCCGAAGGACTTAATAGCGCGAGTCGAGGAAGGATTGGAAAAGGGGAAAAGGTAGAAAGAAAGGAAAAAGATTATTGGCGCGCCATACGCAATGGAATGTCTATGTATGGAACGATGCTCCGCGAGCTGTAAAGGACAAGTTCTCTGAAGCTCCCGTCAACCGTACACTTTATAAACATTGTCTCTTCGCCTTACGTTACGTTACATTACATTAAATTACATTTAATTACACATTACATTTAATTACATTACATTACATGTTGCCAGTGTAAGCTGGGATCTCAATTATATTAACTAGTAATAAACATTTAATCTATTTAGAGGCCATTTGGAAACGCTGCGTTTCTTCCAATATAATTTAATAATAGATCCACCTAGTTTCTGCGTGTCTTATACTCTACGGAATTCGAAGGCACAATTCATGACTTATTTCCCGTTCGTATTACGTCTGCATTTAGCGCGATTGGATTAGTAATTATCGCATCGTTCGAAAGAACGATCATCTAAAGAGTACAATAAGAAAAGAGAAAATTGAGGAAGTCCACATGCGATTGAATTAAATAAAATACTGCACGTTATGCTACATGTAGTTGTCTCCGTGGAATAACAGACACAGCAGCGCGAATGATAAATCTATTGCAATATGTACAATTATTATAGAGTAGCAAGGTCTCGATCCCTTACATATTATTGTCCATCAGAGGTCTTCACATTGGCAAGTCGAAGGCACCGTTTATTCATTGAGCTGTGTATGACGCCGTGACAATAAAACTCGATAGATATCAAAAATATACTACAAATGCATATATAAATACACGATTAGGCAATTTCTGCGTAATATTCATTATATAATTCCGCTATAAACATTTGTTTAGAAGGCCGTTATCAGCTATTTTTTATAAATTGTACGATTCTCTTTTCGCAACTTTCTTAAACATTACGTCGTATTAGAGAGGCACAATCGGTTTTATAATTTGAATATAAAGCTAGTGCCAGATTATGCGCGATTCGTGATGATTTGTAGTAGATTCGTAGAAATTTGTTGTTCGTTAATATCAATCTTATTATTATTAGAAAATCATTGTTTGTATATAATGTTTACGTAATATATATTTACAATTTGTGATAACTCGCGTCCTAAATTTCGTTAAAAATTTCACTGGCGATTCAGAAGTATTACAAACGATAAATGCAAATTCGTCAAATCTGCCTATTCTTATTGCTCATGAATCTCATACGAATAGCGCATAGTCTAGCGTTAACTTTATAATATCTCTGATTGAAACTCTCCCGTTTACACACGCAACATACATGTACATTTGTTCATCTGTATGAGCATCAATGTTAGCTAAAATGTATTGGGCAGCCAGATTAATAAACACAATTAATAATTAAAAAATAAATTTACATTTAAATGAATAATATATAAGAATTAACAAATATGTAAACTGCCAATACCATTCATGATTTTTTTATTCCCCACATTGATACCTATTAATATACAATAATCGCGAGAATATGTTTTATCGTAATAGCTCTTCCGACACACACACACACACACACACACACACACGCACACACATACATATACACACAAATGAACAAAAGAAAAATAAAAATACCTTCTTGCCACTGATCTATTTACGGAAGAGCCCTTCGTTGTCAACGCATTTCTTTCGTCCTCTCCGACATCTAAACGCTCAAATTCGACGAGCTAATCACAGTTCATGTATAACTTCCTATTTTCTTTTCTTTTCACGTTTTATTTACGCGAGGAAGAAAGTACCATTGCTATCGGCCTCATATGTAGATCGCCTCAGAACCCTTGTTGCTTTGGTGAGCACCGCCGCTGGCGCCGTAAGCGTTCGTAGGCGAGGCCATGCAATCGGACCAGTCGCTGTTCGAACGGGGCGAGCTCGAAGACCAGTGACCAGGGCTATCGGGGGATGGCGTTGGGAAATTATCGGGCGGCTGCATGAGATGCTGTGGCGTAACATCGGGTCCGGAGTGATGGGACGGCGGCGTCAAGTACTGGTAATATTGTTGCGTCTGTTGTTGTTGTTGCTGCTGTTGCTGCTGCTGTTGTTGCTGTTGCGTGCTTTGCTGTGGCTGCGGCTGTTGTTGTGGCTGCTGCTGTTGCTGCTGCTGCTGTTGGATCTGCTGCTGCGTTTGCTGCTGCTGCTGCTGCTGTTGTTGCTGGCTCGAAGAATACGGTAAATTCTCGAAGTCAAAACCCACTGGTGGCATGCTACCGTGTTTCTGATGCGTCGCCTGTCGCATGGCAGCGATATGAGTTGGCGAGGTGGGCAACGACGGCCTGTTCTTCGCCGGCGACGGCGAGCCCATATAACTCGCTTGCGGAGAGAGCGTCATGTTGGATTGCACCGAATGTGGCGGCGACTGATTACTGTATGGCGGCGATAGTGTGTTTACCATGCCTTGCTGCTGCCGCTGATGCGGCGCTAAGAGCTGGTCGTGAAATGGCAGCCCGTAGTTGCTCGTGAAGGTATCCAGGCCGAGTTGTTGTAGACCTTGCATCGACTGACTCTTGATGCAATCCTCGTACGGTGGCGGCTGTTTCGCCGTCGCAGTGTGAGCCACCAGGGGTAATGCGTTGCTATAAAGGCTCGCACTATCATATGGGCTAGTCGGTAGATTCCCATCGGCGCCTTCTGCTCCCTGTGGGATCTCTTGGTTTGGGGGCTGAGCACCACGCGGTTTAGCCGGCGGCTTCTTCACCGATGGTTTTCGCCTTACCATAACTACCGTGCCGCCGCCCTCTGACTCCGGACTGTTTGGGTTTCCCGCGCCTGCTTTTGACCGCTTCTTTGACTTGGTTTGCTTCGGCGCTGAGCCGATTACCGTGGGATGCGTGATTAATTGTGGATGATTTGAAGATCCTGTAAAAGAGATAATTATGTTACATAACAATGATAAAAAAATTTTATTTTACGAGTTTTAATTAAAGCATTGGTTTTTTTATCTTGTTTACATATATTTATTCTATAATATATACTGCACAATCTTTTAATAATATAGAAATAGTTTCTGGAAAGTTTTTCGTATAATTTAAAATTAGATCAAAAAATTAAGTCAAAAAAGAAAGATCTAATATTAAAATAACTTCTTATTAAAATTTATTATTCATTATTAAATTTTTCTTCAAAATATCATAATAATGTTAAAGCGCTTACCCATGAGAGGACCATTTGGAATGACCGTAACCATCTGCGGCGACCTCGGCATGTGCTCATCAAGTAGTCTGACAATGTCGTGATGCAGTCTTTCGCTCGCAACGTCGCGAGGTAACCGATCCATATGATCGGTAATCTCCCTATTGGCAAATGTATCCAGCAGTGCTTTGCAGGCTTCGAAGCTGCCCTCGCGGGCAGCTAAGAATAATGGAGTTTCGTCTTTATCATCTTGAGCGTCTCTGTTCGCGCCATGCACCAACAGTATGTTCACAGCATCGACGTTGTTGACCGCCGCCGCCCAGTGCAACGCAGTCTTGCCGCTGTTATCGGCGGCATTGATGTCGGCGTCGGCGTTAATGAGGTCTTCCACCATTCCCTCGGTGGCCAGACGCGCTGCCAGTATCAGCGGCGTAGTGCCATCGTGCATCCGTGCGTTCAAATTCGTCGCCCGATTGCGCAATAAAATCTGGAAGACTCCCATAGCGTCGGCCGCGACGGCAGAGTGCAGCGGCGTACGACCGGTGTTGTCTTGTGAATTAGCGTCGGCGCCCGCATCCAACAATCGTTTGGCCGCGTCAGCCCGAGCGTAACGCGCAGCCAGATGCAGCGACGTCTCTCCGCTCTTGTCCGTGGTGGCATTCAGATCCGCGCCTTGGGCAACCAAATCGGCGATCACCGCCGCGGTACCGTCGCTCTCGTCCTCTTCCTCGCCGGTGTCGAGTCCGCCGCCTCGCACCGCCGCTACCATCAACGGTGTCATACCGCATGGACCACGCGCGTCCACGTCCTGGCCGTGCTCGAGACTGGGCGGCGTCAGCACTCCACCCGCGTCTGGCCGTCGTATCTCAGCCGCGTCCAGATGCTGCTGCGTCCACATACGCGGTTCTGTCTCCTCGTAATCCGTGATGACGGTGTGATCGCTCGCGTAACCCGGTTCGATGGCGCGCATCCGCTTCGACGGCGGCAGATCAGACTCATCGTCAGACCATTGGGACTGTATCCGGGCGTTCACAACGTCCATGCTCATGCAGTTCACCGACGGTTGCTTGTTCAAATTACGCATCTCTTGGCCATCCGGACCGCGCCGACGTGATCGGCGTCGTTGGCCACTGCCGCTGCTGGTTCTCAGGAAGCCCTCAGGGAACCACGTGACCCCAACGGCACGCTTCCGCTGTGCGGTCACTAGAACGCCCACTAGCAGCCCGCCGAGCACCACAATGACCACACCGATGAAAACATACTTATAATTAGTTGGACTATCCAATTCTTCAGTTCCAGTACTCATAACACTTCGCACTTGTTCGATGGGGAAGTTCCGCGATAGGGTGTGCCTCAACGCCGTGGCAGCTAAATATTCGGCCGCCTCGTTCGCCGTTGGGAAACATACTCCATTCTGCGACATCTCGCATTTGCGGTTGTCGATTTCCAGAAAAGCGACCACACCTTTCTTGTTAGAAGGAGACGTCGGTCGCTTAAAGATGTTAAGGTGTTGGGTATTTTTCTCGTGCTTCCAAGGGTATATCATTTCGTTGCCGAGTTCATCCGTTTTAATGCGAAGCGTCGTTCTTAAATGATGGCCGATGTCACGTAAAAAGCCTGCGAGGTTTGTGCGGAAAGTGTCCATGTCCAGTCTTACGGTTATGGATATGATGCCTTCCGCTAATGACGGCGGCTCCTTCTCGCAATCGAGACCGTCCCAATTACATTCCTCGTTGTTGCAGCCGTAATCGCAGTGGCCGTTAGCGTAATGCTTTCTGCAGTATGCGTCATAGATCGGGCTGTGAAAAGGAAATAGCATAATAAATAAAAGTGTTATAAATGTACAAAATTTTAACAATTTACAAAAATCCTTTATTTAATATATCCGTAATCCGTAGTAAAAAAAAATAATAAAAACGAGGAATAAAAATCTGTCATAAAATGTATCAAAACATTCAAAATATGTACTAATAAATTAAAAATTAATAGGAAAACTGGCTATATTATCAATGACTTCAATAATAATTTAATTTTTTAAATGTATATAGAATAAATATCATAATATACAATATATATATATTTAATTAAAAAAAGAAAAATTTAACTAGGAATACTCACTTGCAAGGAGGAAGTTTCTTATCACAGTCCCTGCCGTCGAAGAGGCATTGCGGATTGTTGCAGGCCTCGTCGCACACGCCGTTCATGAATACCTTCCAGCAATCCACGGGCGCAGTACAGTTGCGCCACGGATTGATGCCCAGTGAACAATCACTTCCGTCAAAGTTGCACGCGGGTCGATTGCATTCCTCATCGCAGCGTTCATTGCTGGCCTTAGCTTTGCAATTATTGTCGATACACTTCTGACGCTCGCGTTCCAAATAAAGATCGTTCATGGTTTTGGACGTATTTAAACTGCCGAATATTCCGCCAGGATAATTTGGATCGTAGATATCGCAATTCTTACCGGACCAAGTGGGAGGACAGTCGCAAGCGTAATCACCAATCTTGTTGATGCAAGGGGCATTTTGTTGACATGGATGTCTGTCACATTCGTTCCAAGTATCGAATTCGCAATGCGTCCCGGTCGTACCTGGCATGCAGTAACACTGATAGCTATTTCCGATGACGCGACACGTGCCGCCGTTTTGACACGGCTCGGAGCTACAGTAGGAACCGGCGAATTCGCAATTGGCGCCATGATAATCGCTGCGACAGATGCAAACGTGTCTGTCGTGCTTGGCTTGGCAATAGCCACCATTTTGACACGGAGAGCTATCACAGAAATTCACTTTGATCTCGCAGTGACGGCCCATGTATCCGGGTTTGCAGTTGCAGTGATAATTGTTAACCAATTGTACGCAGTCTTGAGTACCGGGGGAGGCACACGGATTCGACAGGCACTCGTTAATATCACCTTCGCATCTTGGCCCGACAAAACCAGGCGGACACTTGCATTCGAAGCCACCCACTTTGTCGGTACAGGTGCCGTTATTGTGGCACGCGGTCATCATGCAATCGTCAATGTTGACCTCGCATATGAAACCAAGAGTGCCGGGTGGACAGGAGCATGTAAAGTTGTTGATCAGATCGTGACAGGTACCACCGTTCTGGCAAGGATTTGGTCGGCAGTCGTCGATGTTGAGTTCGCAGTTCTGTCCCTGAAAGCCCTTGGTGCACTGGCACTGGTACGATCCGATGAGATCCTTGCAGGTAGCGCCGTTCTGACATGGCGCCGAGTCGCACTCGTCTATCTCCTCCTGGCAGTAGGAGCCGGTGTAACCGTCAAGACAGTGACAACGATGACTATTGCCTATGTTTTCGCAAGTGCCGTTGTTGCAGAGACTGCTTTCCGGCACGCCCTTCCGTATGGCAGCGTCCTTACACGAGACCATCTCCACGTCGCATACCTTGCCGGTCCATCCGGGTGAGCAGTTGCAATGATACTTGTTCTTGTGCTGCACGCATGTTGCCTGGTTCTCGCATGGATTGTCCGCGCACCAGTCCACATACTTGTCACACTGCTTACCCGTGTAACCGTACGGACAGTGGCACGTGTAGTACTGTATGTGATCGTGACAAGTGGCACCGTTCTGACAGGGCGAGCTGTCACATTCGTTGATACGATATTGGCAATTCGAGCCCGTGTAACCAGTCTTGCAGACGCATGTGTAGTTGTTGATCCCGTCGATACACGTGCCGCCGTTCATGCAACTGCTATCGGTACAATCTTCGTCGTTGGTTTGACAATTAATGCCGGAGAAGCCCAGTTGACATTGACACGTGTAGGAGTTGACATACTCCTTGCAAATGGCACCGTTCTGACAGGGCTGCGACAGGCATTCGTCGATGTCAACCTCACAGTGCTTGCCACTGAAACCGTCCACGCAGAGACACGTGTAATCGCCGACGCCGTCCAGACAGGTG
The DNA here is from genome assembly GCA_928718305.1 of Tetramorium bicarinatum. NCBI lineage: Eukaryota > Metazoa > Arthropoda > Insecta > Hymenoptera > Formicidae > Tetramorium > Tetramorium bicarinatum. The sequence goes on from OV788324.1 coordinate 14,730,685, forward strand.
CCGCCATTCTGACAAGGAACTGTGAACAACAAGAGAGAGATTCTCCTTGAGTGTCGTACGGCGATGTTTAGTAAATGCGTTTAATTTAGTCCACGCCGTCGCGCGATAAAACAGATGACGCTCTATAGACTCGCGTTAAGACTCTTAAATGAAAGCGAAAGAAGATCTGCATCTGTAGCAAGTAAGGGAAAAAAAGCAAAGAACAGCCGGTGGTTCGTACTCACATGATGCACAGTCATCGGTATTGATGATGCAATCACGGCCCTCGTAGCCCTTCGCGCATACGCAATGGTAAGAGCCGTTTGTGTTCCGGCAAGTGGCACCGTTTCTGCACGGCGACGTCATCACGCACTCATCCACGTCTTCGTCGCACAGCCTGCCCGTATAACCGACTGTACACGTGCACGCGAAGTCGAGGAAGTTCGATGATGGCGAACATTTCGCCCCGTGAAGACATCTGGAAATGACACAGCAACGTTATAAAGTCGTTCTATCATGCGGATCATCCATGTGGATGTGGATATGTTTTATCGAAATTAAACGAAGCCCCTAAGACTCCTGTTCTTCTTCGCTACAGCCATAATTCAACGTGATTGTGGTGAAGAAACGGGAGCTTTGAAGCAGTATTATGTAAAATCATACTGCCATAAATAAGTTGAAATACAATACTGATTTTGCACAAGCAAAGTTAATTGCAATTTGTAACAAGTATATACTTTACATTGTGTATTAAAAAATGATTAAAAATGTATTTTTTATTTAAAAAAATGATGATATCCTAAAACTCTACAATTTAAATTCTTCATATAAAATCAGTTCTTTAATACTAAATTTGATACAAGATTTTTAAATATTCTAAATGTTGTGTTCTCAGTGAAGTGCAAATATAATCAAGGGGAACTTTAGAATTTCCCTCTCCACACGATATGCATACGCGAATCCCGTTACATCCACATGTCCTCATGCAAACGAATTCGGAAGGGAAAATCGTACTTGTTCGGCGAGCAGGGGTCCAGCTTGTCCTCGCAATTTCTGCCGGTATGCGGCAACTCGCAGACGCATTTGTAGTCATTAACAAGATCGATGCAGGATCCGCCATTCTGGCAGGGATTGTTGGCGCAGTCGTCGATGTTGGTCTCGCAATTGGTGCCGGCGTAGCCGGGCAGGCACTTGCAGCTGTAACCGTTCAGATGGTCGTTGCACGTGCCACCGTGCTGGCAGGGGTTCGAGCCACACTCGTCGATATCCGCCTCGCACCTCTTGCCGCCGTAACCGGGCAGACAGTGGCAGATAAACTGGTTCACCCCGTCTTCGCAAGTGCCGCCGTTTAGGCAGGGCGAGCTCGCGCACTCGTCCACGTCGCTCAGACACCTGGCGTCGTAGTAGCCGCGCGGGCACTCGCATCTGAAGCCGTTTATCACGTCGATGCAACGGCCACCGTTCGCACACGGGTTGCTCGCGCACTCGTTTATGTCGGTCTCGCAGTGTTGTCCGGTGAAGCCGGGCTCGCATTCGCAAGAGTACCTGAAAGATAAGACATTGCGTCTTTTGAAAAACAAAATAGAGTGTGATGTGTGTTGACGTAGCTAAGAATTTTGCCAAATTGTATTTGCATTCATATTCAGTTTATCGATATATAACAATTGATTGATTTGACAAGAAATTTCTAAGATAAAAAAATCTATGAATTTCCATGAAACATTTTATGAGTTATTTTAATTATCATTATTTTCTACTGTTAATATGATTCTTAAAAATGTTTGTTTTTAATGCTATTAAAAAAGACTTTACATAAGGAGCTATTTTTAAATGCCGTTTAAAGTCAAAACTACTCTCTTTAAATTCAATATTTTAGTAAATTTATCATCTGCATAAGACAATTCAATTCAATTACATCTGATTAATTTTGCCGAATTCTAAGACCAAAAAAAAAATCACGCAAACAGACAAATGATACACATCCAGTTTATCTGCAACAGTTTCCAAAGTTATGTCTTAAATCGGATTTGACGACCAAATGCAACGTATGTTTCATAAAATTTACCTGTTGATACCGTCGATACATCTGGCCCCGTTTCGGCAGGGATTGCTGTAGCACTCATTAACGTTGACCTCGCAATTCTCGCCGGATGTGCCCGGTCGACAGACACACTGGTAACCGTCAACACGGTCCTCGCATCTACCGCCGAATTGGCACGGATTGCTCTCGCACTCGTCTATCTGCGTCTGGCACAGCTTGCCGGTGAAGCCGGCGTGACACTCGCAGGTGAAGTTGTTCTCACCGTCGACGCAGTTACCGTTGCGACACGGATTCGAGGCGCAGTCGTTGATGTTGGTCTCGCAGGAGTCGCCGGTGAAACCGGCCGGGCACTCGCACGTGTATTTCGCGATACCGTCCTGGCAAGTGCCGCCGTTCTTGCATGGCGACGAGATGCAGTCGTCGATGTTGATCTGGCAGTGGGTGCCGGTGAAGCCCTCGGCACAGGTACACTTGAAGGCGTTGATGAGATCGCTGCAGGTACCGCCATTCATGCACGGCCTCAGCGCGCACTCGTCTATGTCGATTTCGCATTGTGTTCCGGTGAATCCTAGAAGAAAAAAATATTATAAATATAACATATAGAGAAAAACAACATAAAAATGTATAAACAATGACTTGTGTGAAAAAATGTTTGAAAATTAATATAGCATTATATAAAGATTACACTTTAATAAAATAATTATAGACATTTCATATAATTTGTATATCTAATACGATTAATAATATACAATTTGGCGACGTACATAGATATTTAAAAATAAAAATGTTATTCTGCCAAGGTCAGATAATCGGGCAAAGATATTCATATATAATCTTCATAAGCGACATGCTCGGAGTGGCTCGGACAAGCAGTCAGGGTGGATGAAGTCATCGCTGCTATAACTGACGTAATTAATGTTAATTAATCAACAATATCGATAGACGGGGCCAAAGTACATGATCGAGACGTTGGATCGAGGAAATAATTGCACACTTGATCGATCGACCGGATGCCTTTTTCCAATAGTTTTCTTGCTGTGTGAACTCGGGAGTGATTCTTGACAAGCAATAATCGCATCAATTATCAAGAATAATTAGGGGATGGCAGATGGCAATAATTCCGGGGAACAAGATCGAACAGTCACTCATGCATGATCTTCCGCGAAGAAGATTGCGGATCGGCTACCAATCATCGTCATCGGATAAATATCGATTACGAAGTGCATTAATTAGGAGGAATTTTTAAAACGCACGTAATATCGCTTCGCGGCGTTTCGAATTATAGATGAGAATATAAAGTTATCAAAGCTGGCATTATTAATATTAACGTAATTAATATAGTCATAAATCAAATTGATTAAATCAATAGTCACTTTTAGCGACTCTTTATTATTAAATTCATTACCGAGCAATATTTCAGTGTCACATTTAGATATCAAATTCACCGCGACTAACTGTACATTTACTTGTCTACCATGAAAACTGCGAATCCACCGTGTTTTATCACGCTTCCGCATGATATTCCTGGCGATCCTTGCACCAGGTGGTCTTAATGGTTAACTTTCTTTGCTTTTGTCAACATTGTGAGGCTAATGCATGTTCATTCATATACAAATTGAGCCGGGCAAATCGCCGTTGCGTCGTATAATGCAAAGAGTCGCAAAGGAAGAAACAAAGAAGCGAGGAAACGAAGAAGAAAGGGCGGAATGAAGCACGCACGCGACGCATTCTCGCCGCAGGTGGTCTAATTACGTTATATTGGAGAATAATCCTGAAGCGAGACAGCTGCCAGGCGAGAATTATTTTCACTGTGTACTGAGTATCTTAGTTACATTTCTAAAAGCTACAGCGAGCTAAAAATTTACTTAAATCAATGTAACAATAATGCGTCATGATAGTCATATCCCTTTTGAGAGATAATAATAATTTATATATTATTTATATAAAACAAATGTATAAAGTTTTTAATGTATTGCGGACATTGATATCTTTGCAATATCATATATCCTAATAAAATATCATTGTATATTTAAAATATTGTCGAATTCTAACAAATCTTTGAAAGGAGGAAATAATAAATTTTTTACACATGTATATATAAAAACATAAAGATTAAAAAATAGAGAAATTCAAAAAAACAGCAGACATTAATCAATTGTTTATAATCATACTCATATTCATATTTATATTACAGGAATAAGCTTGAAATCAGGGAAGTGTCGATGAAGGGACTAGAAGTGACGGTGTTTTCTTTTTTTTAACATCGAACGAACCGATCGATAAGCGGCTTACGTGTTCGATATCGAAGGATGATTTTGCAAAGTCGCGTATAAGAGATCCCGTCGTCACGTCAACGCATCGCGACGCCTCGAAGAGCATTCTTCGATTCTCGTCAACCGGATGACGCGTGGATTTTTATCATATTTACATTCAGCCGATATTTTTTTCTCCTTTCCTTTCGTTCGTTCGCGCAGACAATGATGCAGCTAATTTACTTGTGAATGCACGTACAAAGCGGCGGATCCCCGTGGCATCCTTTCGAATCTTAAACTCTCCCTCCAACATTGTCGCTACGCGCGGCGATGTATTATCGCTCGAATGTTATCACGAATTTCGCAAGTCACAATAAATTTTACAAATGCAAAACTGTTTCATTATACACAAGATCTGTAAATAGCTCTTACAAGTTTTTTTTTTAAAGTAGTCCGTATATCTTACTTGTACTTGATATACGGACTACTTTAAAAAAAAAATAACAAAAGAAAATCGATGGGACTTTATAGACTATCTAATTTCTAGCGAAATTGTAAAAATGACTTTTTCATAGTAAAGAGTTTGTTTTTTTATCAATCTGTTTATCAATCACTTTTTTATCGTATTATATCATTACAAAAATCAGTAATTCAATTTTCTTCCTTATTATATCAGGCTATTTTAGAAACCGACTCATCTCGAACATGCTCGCTTGATCGATGCTATAGAGACCCTCTTGTTCTTGTATGATTTTAAATTTACATACAAATACGCCTGCAGGAACATTAAAATTGTTAAACACGTTTCAAGGCGGCAGTGCTTGCCACAAAAACATTTCTCAAAGCTGATTTAATGCGCCATTGTCTCTCAAGAAAAATTTCACACAAATGACATTTTTAACAACTGAATAAATTTCAATTCTCTTATACTGCAAAATAATAAAATAAATTTGTATTTTCTTTAAGATTATGCTGAATTATATTAAACATTTTGTATGCATATGTACGACGTAAGATTTATTTTAACGAATACGTCATCGTGTACCTTTATGCTTTTATAATATAAAAGAAATAAATTTTGTGTAATGATAGTTAAATAATAATTTTATATTATTTAACTATCATTCCCTCAGTTACAAAGAGTTTACTCTAAAATATTCCGTACCGAACAGCAAGAAACAATGTAGTATAGGTAATCTATTCAGAAGAATATAAATGAATGAAGGGTTGTCAACGCGAAACGAACGGATACAAGCTGGTTCCAAACGCCATAATTAATCTCAAATAAACCGCTCAATTTTCTCGAAGCGGTGCTATTATTAACAGCTTCCACCGAGTGCTTTGAAGACATTAATTTACTTAGGGATCGCCGAGGCTGTTAAGAGATACGGCTCTCCGGATCCTGCAAAGGGAAGAACAGATATTCGCTCTCGCGAGAAGCATCTTTTTTTAGCTTGTTTCATATGCATCTCGGTCGCTGCACGCATCTGGTTCAGTTCGGGAACTGGTATTATCCTTCGTCGGGCGATAGACGCCGTCGTCCACGCCTCTCTTCTAATGCCCGTAATGCTCACTTGTCAATCCTTTCCGCGCACCAAATGAATAGCTGCCGATTCATAAATATCGCGTTGCACCGGTCAATACAGTGTTAGTTCTCGGGCAGAAACTGTTCGAGTTTTTGTTTTATAATGACTGAGATACTATTTAAGTCTAGACCGTTCGTAAGATCCATCGAGCGTGCACCTGTTGCCAAAAATTCTTTTTACGTTAAATAAATATATATAATTTCTTAACTTTTCATAACATTCTATATATTTATTTTTATGTGAAATATTGTTTAGGCGTGAAATTCCTGATTTTTATATTTCGTATAAATTATAAAGTTAATTATATTATTAGAACGTTTAAAAAAATATCTTAGTGTTAATGCATTTGTAAAAATGTATATTTATTATCGACTTCTCTTGTTCCTAAAAGGATTGAAAGTATCTGATTCATATGCAATTTGCAAAGTAGACACGATAATTTAACAAAGATAACTGTGATCATTGGTCCATCCGCGAATGTACAGTTGCAGTTCGCGCAATCGAATCGTATCGAATTTAACTCTGGGATCAACGCAAACCAGTTCGTACAACGCGCCAGAAACAATTTACTTATCTGTCGACCGGGAAACGGGGGAAGGGAGTTACGTGGGAGAAGCGACGCGAGATCACGCGTGCCGGAATGATGATGAAGATAATGACTGCTGCCGTTCTCTCGCTCTCTGTGTATCGAAGATCGCGACTGCAGAATCCGTTCCATTTGCCGTAATTTCGACACGGCGCTGATCCGCACGAATCAATTCCGGGTTCGGCTGAGCACCTAGCGGTACCGAGATTGTGGAGCAATGCGAATTTTCATGTATGTGAAGTTTCCAACGTTGCTGTGCAACGAATTTTGGAAAATTCACAATTTTGAAATTACACATCCAATTCTTTATATCCAGGAGTTTTATCACAAAATAGAATGACTCACGAAGTTTCAAGTCAATAGAGTCACCGGAACTCACCCTTATCAGAAGGGATGAAATAAAGAAAATCGTACAACTCCCGTGATTTTCGGATTCTCCCCCCAATTATCTATATTTAAATCTTTTATTACGAAAAGAAACGACTCACAAAGTTACAAGACAATAGAGTTGCCGGAACTCACCTTTACCAGAAGGGATGAATTTTAAAAAATTCCATAACTTCCGTGATTTTCGGATTCTCCCCTCAATTATCTATATTTAAATCTTTTATTACGAAACGAAACGGCTCACAAAGTTACAAGACAATAGAGTCGCCGGAACTCACCCTTACCAGAAGGGATGAATTTTTAAAAATTCCATAACTTCCGTGATTTTCGGATTCTCCCTCCAATTATCTATATTTAAATCTTTTATTACGAAACGAAACGATTCACGAAATTACAAGACAATAGAGTCACCGGAACTCACCCTTATCAGAAGGGATGAAATAAAGAAAATTGTACAACTCCCGTGATTTTCGGATTCTCCCCCCAATTATCTATATTTAAATCTTTTATTACGAAAAGAAACGACTCACAAAGTTACAAGACAATAGAGTTGCCGGAACTCACCCTTACCAGAAGGGATGAATTTTAAAAAATTCCATAACTCCCGTGATTTTCGGATTCTCCCCCCAATTATCTATATTTAAATCTTTTATTACGAAAAGAAACGACTCACAAAGTTACAAGACAATAGAGTTGCCGGAACTCACCCTTACCAGAAGGGATGAATTTTAAAAAATTCCATAACTCCCGTGATTTTCGGATTCTCCCCCCAATTATCTATATTTAAATCTTTTATTACGAAAAGAAACGACTCACAAAGTTACAAGACAATAGAGTTGCCGGAACTCACCCTTACCAGAAGGGATGAATTTTAAAAAATTCCATAACTTCCGTGATTTTCGGATTCTCCCCTCAATTATCTATATTTAAATCTTTTATTACGAAACGAAACGACTCACAAAGTTACAAGACAATAGAGTCGCCGGAACTCACCCTTACCAGAAGGGATGAATTTTTAAAAATTCCATAACTTCCGTGATTTTCGGATTCTCCCCCCAATTATCTATATTTAAATCTTTTATTACGAAACGAAACGATTCACGAAATTACAAGACAATAGAGTCACCGGAACTCACCCTTATCAGAAGGGATGAAATAAAGAAAATTGTACAACTCCCGTGATTTTCGGATTCTCCCCCCAATTATCTATATTTAAATCTTTTATTACGAAAAGAAACGACTCACAAAGTTACAAGACAATAGAGTCGCCGGAACTCACCCTTACCAGAAGGGATGAATTTTAAAAAATTCCATAACTCCCGTGATTTTCGGATTCTCCCCCCAATTATCTATATTTAAATCTTTTATTACGAAAAGAAACGACTCACAAAGTTACAAGACAATAGAGTTGCCGGAACTCACCCTTACCAGAAGGGATGAATTTTAAAAAATTCCATAACTCCCGTGATTTTCGGATTCTCCCCCCAATTATCTATATTTAAATCTTTTATTACGAAAAGAAACGACTCACAAAGTTACAAGACAATAGAGTTGCCGGAACTCACCCTTACCAGAAGGGATGAATTTTAAAAAATTCCATAACTTCCGTGATTTTCGGATTCTCCCCCCAATTATCTATATTTAAATCTTTTATTACGAAACGAAACGACTCACAAAGTTACAAGACAATAGAGTCGCCGGAACTCACCCTTACCAGAAGGGATGAATTTTTAAAAATTCCATAACTTCCGTGATTTTCGGATTCTCCCCCAATTATCTATATTTAAATCTTTTATTACGAAACGAAACGATTCACGAAATTACAAGACAATAGAGTCACCGGAACTCACCCTTATCAGAAGGGATGAAATAAAGAAAATTGTAACTCCCGTGATTTTCGGATTCTCCCCCCAATTATCTATATTTAAATCTTTTATTACGAAAAGAAACGACTCACGAAATTACAAGACAATAGAGTCGCCGGAACTCACCCTTATCAGAAGGGATGAAATAAAGAAAATTGCATAACTCCCGTGATTTTCGGATTCTCCCCCCAATTATCTATATTTAAATCTTTTATTACGAAAAGAAACGACTCACAAAGTTACAAGACAATAGAGTTGCCGGAACTCACCCTTACCAGAAGGGATGAATTTTAAAAAATTCCATAACTCCCGTGATTTTCGGATTCTCCCCCAATTATCTATATTTAAATCTTTTATTACGAAAAGAAACGACTCACAAAGTTACAAGACAATAGAGTTGCCGGAACTCACCCTTACCAGAAGGGATGAATTTTAAAAAATTCCATAACTCCCGTGATTTTCGGATTCTCCCCCCAATTATCTATATTTAAATCTTTTATTACGAAAAGAAACGACTCACAAAGTTACAAGACAATAGAGTTGCCGGAACTCACCCTTACCAGAAGGGATGAATTTTAAAAAATTCCATAACTTCCGTGATTTTCGGATTCTCCCCTCAATTATCTATATTTAAATCTTTTATTACGAAACGAAACGACTCACAAAGTTACAAGACAATAGAGTCGCCGGAACTCACCCTTACCAGAAGGGATGAATTTTTAAAAATTCCATAACTTCCGTGATTTTCGGATTCTCCCTCCAATTATCTATATTTAAATCTTTTATTACGAAACGAAACGATTCACGAAATTACAAGACAATAGAGTCACCGGAACTCACCCTTATCAGAAGGGATGAAATAAAGAAAATTGTACAACTCCCGTGATTTTCGGATTCTCCCCCCAATTATCTATATTTAAATCTTTTATTACGAAAAGAAACGACTCACAAAGTTACAAGACAATAGAGTTGCCGGAACTCACCCTTACCAGAAGGGATGAATTTTAAAAAATTCCATAACTCCCGTGATTTTCGGATTCTCCCCCCAATTATCTATATTTAAATCTTTTATTACGAAAAGAAACGACTCACAAAGTTACAAGACAATAGAGTTGCCGAAACTCACCCTTACCAGAAGGGATGAATTTTAAAAAATTCCATAACTCCCGTGATTTTCGGATTCTCCCCCCAATTATCTATATTTAAATCTTTTATTACGAAAAGAAACGACTCACAAAGTTACAAGACAATAGAGTTGCCGGAACTCACCCTTACCAGAAGGGATGAATTTTAAAAAATTCCATAATTTCCGTGATTTTCGGATTCTCCCCCCAGTTATCTATATTTAAATCTTTTATTACGAAACGAAACGATTCACGAAATTACAAGATAATAGAGTCGCCGGAACTCACCCTTACCAGAAGGGATGAATTTTTAAAAATTCCATAACTTCCGTGATTTTCGGATTCTCCTCCCAATTATCTATATTTAAATCTTTTATTACGAAACGAAACGATTCACGAAATTACAAGACAATAGAGTCGCCGGAACTCACCCTTATCAGAAGGGATGAAATAAAGAAAATTGCATAACTCCCGTGATTTTCGGATTCTCCCCCCAATTATCTATATTTAAATCTTTTATTACGAAACGAAACGACTCACGAAATTACAAGACAATAGAGTCGCCGGAACTCACCCTTATCAGAAGGGATGAAATTTAAACAATTCCATAACTTCCGTGATTTTCGGATTCTCCCCCCAATTATCTATATTTAAATCTTTTATTACGAAAAGAAACGACTCACAAAGTTACAAGACAATAGAGTCGCCGGAACTCACCCTTACCAGAAGGGATGAATTTTAAAAAATTCCATAACTTCCGTGATTTTCGGATTCTCCCTCAATTATCTATATTTAAATCTTTTATTACGAAACGAAACGACTCACAAAGTTACAAGACAATAGAGTCGCCGGAACTCACCCTTACCAGAAGGGATGAATTTTTAAAAATTCCATAACTTCCGTGATTTTCGGATTCTCCCCCCAATTATCTATATTTAAATCTTTTATTACGAAACGAAACGATTCACGAAATTACAAGACAATAGAGTCGCCGGAACTCACCCTTATCAGAAGGGATGAAATAAAGAAAATTGCATAACTCCCGTGATTTTCGGATTCTCCCCCCAATTATCTATATTTAAATCTTTTATTACGAAACGAAACGACTCACGAAATTACAAGACAATAGAGTCGCCGGAACTCACCCTTATCAGAAGGGATGAAATTTAAACAATTCCATAACTTCCGTGATTTTCGGATTCTCCCCCCAATTATCTATATTTAAATCTTTTATTACGAAAAAAACGACTCACAAAGTTACAAGACAATAGAGTCGCCGGAACTCACCCTTACCAGAAGGGATGAATTTTTAAAAATTCCATAACTTCCGTGATTTTCGGATTCTCCCCCCAATTATCTATATTTAAATCTTTTATTACAAAACGAAACGACTCACAAAGTTACAAGACAATAGAGTCGCCGGAACTCACCCTTACCAGAAGGGATGAATTTTTAAAAATTCCATAATTTCCGTGATTTTCGGATTCTCCCCCCAATTATCTATATTTAAATCTTTTATTACGAAACGAAACGATTCACGAAATTACAAGACAATAGAGTCGCCGGAACTCACCCTTACCAGAAGGGATGAATTTTTAAAAATTCCATAACTTCCGTGATTTTTGGATTCTCCCCCCAATTATCTATATTTAAATCTTTTATTACGAAACGAAACGATTCACGAAATTACAAGACAATAGAGTCGCCGGAACTCACCCTTATCAGAAGGGATGAAATTTAAACAATTCCATAACTTCCGTGATTTTCGGATTCTCCCCCCAATTATCTATATTTAAATCTTTTATTACGAAAAGAAACGACTCACAAAGTTACAAGACAATAGAGTCGCCGGAACTCACCCTTACCAGAAGGGATGAAATTTAAAAAATTCCATAACTTCCGTGATTTTCGGATTCTCCCCTCAATTATCTATATTTAAATCTTTTATTACAAAACGAAACGACTCACAAAGTTACAAGACAATAGAGTCGCCGGAACTCACCCTTACCAGAAGGGATGAATTTTTAAAAATTCCATAACTTCCGTGATTTTCGGATTCTCCCCCCAATTATCTATATTTAAATCTTTTATTACAAAACGAAACGATTCACGAAATTACAAGACAATAGAGTCGCCGGAACTCACCCTTACCAGAAGGGATGAATTTTTAAAAATTCCATAACTTCCGTGATTTTTGGATTCTCCCCCCAATTATCTATATTTAAATCTTTTATTACGAAACGAAACGATTCACGAAATTACAAGACAATAGAGTCGCCGGAACTCACCCTTATCAGAAGGGATGAAATTTAAACAATTCCATAACTTCCGTGATTTTCGGATTCTCCCCCTAATTTTCTATATTTAAATCTTTTATTACGAAACAAAACGACTCACAAAGTTACAAGACAATAGAGTCGCCGGAACTCACCCTTACCAGAAGGGATGAATTTTAAAAAATTCCATAACTCCCGTGATTTTCGGATTCTCCCCCCAATTATCTATATTTAAATCTTTTATTACGAAAAGAAACGACTCACAAAATTACAAGACAATAGAGTCGCCGGAACTCACCCTTACCAGAAGGGATGAAATAAAGAAAATTCCATAACTCCCGTGATTTTCGGATTCTCCCCCCAATTATCTATATTTAAATCTTTTATTACGAAAAGAAACGACTCACAAAGTTACAAGACAATAGAGTCGCCGGAACTCACCCTTACCAGAAGGGATGAATTTTAAAAAATTCCATAACTTCCGTGATTTTCGGATTCTCCCCTCAATTATCTATATATAAATCTTTTATTACGAAACGAAACGACTCACAAAGTTACAAGACAATAGAGTCGCCGGAACTCACCCTTACCAGAAGGGATGAATTTTTAAAAATTCCATAACTTCCGTGATTTTCGGATTCTCTCCCCAATTATCTATATTTAAATCTTTTATTACGAAACGAAACGATTCACGAAATTACAAGACAATAGAGTCGCCGGAACTCACCCTTATCAGAAGGGATGAAATAAAGAAAATTGCATAACTCCCGTGATTTTTGGATTCTCCCCCCAATTATCTATATTTAAATCTTTTATTACGAAACGAAACGACTCACGAAATTACAAGACAATAAAGTCGCCGGAACTCACCCTTATCAGAAGGGATGAAATTTAAACAATTCCATAACTTCCGTGATTTTCGGATTCTCCCCCCAATTATCTATATTTAAATCTTTTATTACGAAAAGAAACGACTCACAAAGTTACAAGACAATAGAGTCGCCGGAACTCACCCTTACCAGAAGGGATGAATTTTAAAAAATTCCACAACTCCCGTGATTTTCGGATTCTCCACCCAATTTTCTATATTTAAATCTTTTATTACGAAAAGAAACGACTCACAAAGTTACAAGACAATAGAGTCGCCGGAACTCACCCTTACCAGAAGGGATGAATTTTTAAAAATTCCATAACTTCCGTGATTTTCGGATTCTCCCCCCAATTATCTATATTTAAATCTTTTATTACGAAACGAAACGATTCACGAAATTACAGGACAATAGAGTCGCCGGAACTCACCCTTACCAGAAGGGATGAATTTTTAAAAATTCCATAACTTCCGTGATTTTTGGATTCTCCCCCCAATTATCTATATTTAAATCTTTTATTACGAAACGAAACGATTCACGAAATTACAAGACAATAGAGTCGCCGGAACTCACCCTTATCAGAAGGGATGAAATTTAAACAATTCCATAACTCCCGTGATTTTCGGATTCTCCCCCCAATTATCTATATTTAAATCTTTTATTACGAAAAGAAACGACTCACAAAGTTACAAGACAATAGAGTCGCCGGAACTCACCCTTACCAGAAGGGATGAATTTTAAAAAATTCCATAACTTCCGTGATTTTCGGATTCTCCTCTCAATTATCTATATTTAAATCTTTTATTACAAAACGAAACGACTCACAAAGTTACAAGACAATAGAGTCGCCGGAACTCACCCTTACCAGAAGGGATGAATTTTTAAAAATTCCATAACTTCCGTGATTTTCGGATTCTCCCCCCAATTATCTATATTTAAATCTTTTATTACGAAACGAAACGACTCACAAAGTTACAAGACAATAGAGTTGCCGGAACTCACCCTTACCATAAGGGATGAATTTTAAAAAATTCCATAACTTCCGTGATTTTCGGATTCTCCCCTCAATTATCTATATTTAAATCTTTTATTACGAAACGAAACGACTCACAAAGTTACAAGACAATAGAGTCGCCGGAACTCACCCTTATCAGAAGGGATGAAATTTAAACAATTCCATAACTTCCGTGATTTTCGGATTCTCCCCCCAATTATCTATATTTAAATCTTTTATTACGAAACGAAACGACTCACGAAATTACAAGACAATAGAGTCGCCGGAACTCACCCTTATGAGAAGGGATGAAATTTAAACAATTCCATAACTTCCGTGATTTTCGGATTCTCCCCCCAATTATCTATATTTAAATCTTTTATTACGAAACGAAACGACTCACAAAATTACAAGACAATAGAGTCGCCGGAACTCACCCTTACCAGAAGGGATGAAATAAAGAAAATTGCATAACTCCCGTGATTTTCGGATTCTCCCCCCAATTATCTATATTTAAATCTTTTATTACGAAACGAAACGACTCACGAAATTACAAGACAATAAAGTCGCCGGAACTCACCCTTATCAGAAGGGATGAAATTTAAACAATTCCATAACTTCCGTGATTTTCGGATTCTCCCCCCAATTATCTATATTTAAATCTTTTATTACGAAAAAAAAAGACTCACAAAGTTACAAGACAATAGAGTCGCCGGAACTCACCCTTACCAGAAGGGATGAATTTTAAAAAATTCCATAACTTCCGTGATTTTCGGATTCTCCCCTCAATTATCTATATTTAAATCTTTTATTACAAAACGAAACGACTCACAAAGTTACAAGACAATAGAGTCGCCGGAACTCACCCTTACCAGAAGGGATGAATTTTTAAAAATTCCATAATTTCCGTGATTTTTGGATTCTCCCCCCAATTATCTATATTTAAATCTTTTATTACGAAACGAAACGATTCACGAAATTACAAGACAATAGAGTCGCCGGAACTCACCCTTACCAGAAGGGATGAATTTTTAAAAATTCCATAACTTCCGTGATTTTTGGATTCTCCCCCCAATTATCTATATTTAAATCTTTTATTACGAAACGAAACGATTCACGAAGTTACAAGACAATAGAGTCGCCGGAACTCACCCTTATCAGAAGGGATGAAATTTAAACAATTCCATAACTTCCGTGATTTTCGGATTCTCCCCCCAATTATCTATATTTAAATCTTTTATTACGAAAAAAAAAGACTCACAAAGTTACAAGACAATAGAGTCGCCGGAACTCACCCTTACCAGAAGGGATGAATTTTAAAAAATTCCATAACTTCCGTGATTTTCGGATTCTCCCCTCAATTATCTATATTTAAATCTTTTATTACAAAACGAAACGACTCACAAAGTTACAAGACAATA
The DNA here is from genome assembly GCA_928718305.1 of Tetramorium bicarinatum. Classification (NCBI taxonomy): domain Eukaryota; kingdom Metazoa; phylum Arthropoda; class Insecta; order Hymenoptera; family Formicidae; genus Tetramorium; species Tetramorium bicarinatum. The sequence goes on from OV788324.1 coordinate 14,746,065, forward strand.
GAGTCGCCGGAACTCACCCTTACCAGAAGGGATGAAGTTTTAAAAATTCCATAACTTCCGTGATTTTCGGATTCTCCCCCCAATTATCTATATTTAAATCTTTTATTACGAAACGAAACGATTCACGAAATTACAAGACAATAGAGTCGCCGGAACTCACCCTTACCAGAAGGGATGAATTTTTAAAAATTCCATAACTTCCGTGATTTTTGGATTCTCCCCCCAATTATCTATATTTAAATCTTTTATTACGAAACGAAACGATTCACGAAATTACAAGACAATAGAGTCGCCGGAACTCACCCTTATCAGAAGGGATGAAATTTAAACAATTCCATAACTTCCGTGATTTTCGGATTCTCCCCCCAATTTTCTATATTTAAATCTTTTATTACGAAACGAAACGACTCACAAAGTTACAAGACAATAGAGTCGCCGGAACTCACCCTTACCAGAAGGGATGAATTTTAAAAAATTCCATAACTCCCGTGATTTCCGGATTCTCCCCCCAATTATCTATATTTAAATCTTTTATTACGAAAAGAAACGACTCACAAAATTACAAGACAATAGAGTCGCCGGAACTCACCCTTACCAGAAGGGATGAATTTTAAAAAATTCCATAACTCCCGTGATTTTCGGATTCTCCCCTCAATTATCTATATTTAAATCTTTTATTACAAAACGAAACGACTCACAAAGTTACAAGACAATAGAGTCGCCGGAACTCACCCTTACCAGAAGGGATGAATTTTTAAAAATTCCATAACTTCCGTGATTTTCGGATTCTCCCCCCAATTATCTATATTTAAATCTTTTATTACGAAAAGAAACGACTCACGAAATTACAAGACAATAGAGTCGCCGGAACTCACCCTTACCAGAAGGGCTGAAAAAAAGAAAATTGCATAACTCCCGTGATTTTTAACGGTGATTTTTAATCATAAATATCTCGTTAACTATTGGGAAAATTGCAAAATGGTAGAGAACTTTTCGACTCAGTTTCGTCCGCTCTATCTGCTCGATAAAATTTGTTCCACAATTCTGGGACACCCTGTATATATATATATATATATATATATATATATATATATAAATATATAGATATATGGATATGCTAGCAGGAACTGTAGCGCTCGGCGGGTAGGCAGCAGCGCGCGCGCTCGTACTCGTGCTCGAATCCGCGCGCTGGCTTGTTCTTCTGATTCACAAGAAGAGTCCACGACGTGATACCAATCGATTTCAATGAAACTCATTGTATCGATAGGTATTCACGTCAAACAGTATAGGGTAAAAGGATAGGACGCGTTTCTCAAGAATTCGCGAGAAAATCGAGATTGAAAAATCTTAACTTATTATAAGCTAAGCGGGTTTGAATCTCGACAAATAATTTTTTCAATTTTTTTTAAATACAGCTTTCTTGAATAATATATAATTGCACAAAAGAAATGTGTATTACGTATTATATTTTATTTAATTTATATTGTAAAAAATTTATTTTTCTTGGCCTAGAAAATTCGTTTGTCGAATAGCTGTATGAGAGAAATATATATATATTTTTTATTATATATATATATTATATATATATATATATATATATATATATATTTATTTCTACCATACAGCTATTCGACAAACGAATTTTTTAGGCAAAGAAAAATAAATTTTTTGTACAATGTACAATAAATAAAATATAATACGTAATACACCGTTATTTTGTGTAATTATATATTATTTTAAAAAGTTGTATTTAACAAAAAATTGAAAAAAATTATTCGTTGAGATTCGAACCTACAACCTACATAACCTCAACAAGTTACAAGTTTGGCACGCTGCGAACGCTTCGATAAAATAATCTATTGCACTAGCTTCTATACGAGTCAACAAGATTTTAAATCTCGATTTTCTCGCGAATGCTTGAGAAGTGCATCTTATCCGTTTACGCTATAATGTTTGACGTGAATATCTATCGATACAATGAGTTTCATTGAAATCGATTGGTATCACGTCGTGGACTTTCCTTGTGAGAGTGGCGAGAGGCGGTATCATCGAGCGACGGTAGGCGAGCGGCAAGAGGCTCGCTGGTTGCTACTCGTCCCGCGCCTCTCGCCGCTCGACAACCGTCGCTCGATGATACCGCCACTCGCCGCTTTCAGTCGCTTGCCGCGTCCTACTCACGACTTTCCGCGCGCTTATTCGCTTAGGCACTATTATTAATAACTTAATAACTATTGCGAATTTTGTAAAATGGTACATGACTTTTCTTCTCGATCTGACTCGATCTACTACCAACTTTCGTGTAAGTATTTTTATTTCGAACACCCTCTATATCATCAGCTCTACTCGAAGGCTACGTAATTTTCACGGACCGTAGATAAACCCAAAACGTCGCGTCACATTAGTACTATGAATCATAAAATAAAGAGTGTTAAAAATTAAAGGATAGACCTGAGGCGCGACCTTGCGTATCTGAAAAG